>CM074745.1:1205000-1530000 GCA_037367245.1 Phrynocephalus guinanensis | reverse complement strand
CGTGCACAGGGGTTTGTCCGTTTTTTACTTGGTGCTAAAACGGCCGATCAGTTAAGTGCTACTGGGTGAGTGTGTGGACAATAAAAAAAAAATAGGCCAAAAGTGTTGAGCGCAAATGAAATTCTGTGTGTAAAAGGCATACTATGAAAATGGCATTGGTCAGAGAAGGGTGAGCGAAGGCGTTGCGAAGTGAGAAAGGGTGGCCTCCACAGTTTAGGCATTCCTTTTCCTTGTCACCTCCCCAGTTTTGATTTGGTGAACAAAACCAAACACACGTGATGGGAATGATAAACTTGTGACTCAATTACAATGCTGATGAAGTGCCTTGTCAAAGGGAGAAAATGCAAAGTCTGAGTACCGGAATAAATCTCTAGGCTGGTCTCCTTTTTACTGTTGGAAGCCTTCGCATGGCATTCCAGCTGAAAAAGATGCACGCACAAGCTGATGATGTGGCTCCTCGTGTGAAGAAGAAGAAGACTGAAGAAGAAGAAGAAGAAGAAGAAGGTGGCAGATTCTTTGGTCAGCGTTCCTTGTGCATGTCAATATTGGACAGCATGCTGCCCTTTGTTGGATGCACTCTAGAAAACTGTTGAGGCAGATGAATTGCTACACAAAATTTTGGCATGTGGGGTGCTCCAAAATCATCATCCAAGAGGAGATCTGGAGAAGAGGAGGGCAGAGGAGGAGGAAGAGGAGGAGGAAGAAGAAGAAGAAGAAGAAGAAGAAGAAGAAGAAGAAGAAGATGATGATGATGATGATGATGATGATGAATCCCCCCGCCAGCATTGTTACAGCACAAAGGGACAGCTGGTGTGATCAGTGGCGGATCCTGGGAAGCTTATCTTTCCCTAAAAGTCACTAGCCATGCTAAGTGGTGGGTCTGAGAAGTCTGAAAATCGTATGGACCATCTCTGTTGACGCTTGGTGCAGATGGGCATGTGTGGATGCAGCTCCTCTGCAGCTCAAGTTCCCACAACAAGATCTCCAGTGTCAATCCCAGATCCGATGTCGCGATGACAAGAAATCCAGGAGTGTGTTGTTTCATAAACATCCAAGTCAACCAGAGAAGAGTGAGAGCCTATTAGGACTTTTTCTGTACTGTGTAGAAGCTAAAAGAGCCCGGACTGATCCTTAGTTAGTGGACGAGGACATCCAGGAGGCGGGGATTCAGCGGGCAGTGAGTAAGCAGCTGTGCTCCAAGGGATTAGGCTGCGCAAGCGCCATCCAACGTAGGAGGCACCTCCAGTGGACAAACAGGCATGGTGGGTGAGTCCAAGGAAGGTCAACGACCCACCACCACCACCTACAAGCTGAGATCCACTATGATATGCTTGTAAACCAAGGTGTTCCCCTTGAAGCTGGGTGCTACTAGGATATTCATGCCCTCTAACGGGATGCGTCGGAAAGCCCGTGGGGCTTGGACAGAGAGTTCCTGGAACTTGACAAACTTCTGCTTCTCTTCATCCCACAAGTAGATGTGTGTGAAAGAGAAGTCACTGCCCAGGGCCATGTACTGGTGCTGGAGGACCCGGAAGGGCTCCATGACCATGGACCCTCGTGATGGCAAAGTCTGCACCTCAGTGAAGCGTTGCCCTTCCCATTTGACCACCTTGGAGTCCCCGATGTAGCGGCTTAGGCAGAGGTAGTTGTCCCTCTTGATCCGGAAGTGCTTCACCATCTGGACGTCCATGACCTCCGCCACGTCGCCCAGGTGGACAAACTGCTTCTGCGGGCGGTTCCACTGGTAGATGATGGGTGCCTGGGAGCTGCTGGAGATGATGAGCCGCGGCTTGCCGTCCACCTCCACGTACTCCACGTCGGTGTCCCGGTGCCAGGAATGAAGGTCCTGGTGAGAGTAGAAGCCATTCTGGTTCCAGCGGTATAGGCTGGTGGAGCCGGCTTTGGAGGTGTCGGCGATGACGAAGAACCACTCGCCGTCAATCTGGAAGGCTTCGATGTCATTGGGCTTGCGGATCTTCTGGCTGTCGATGTCTTGGATCTTGATGAACTTGTGGATGTTGGTGTCCCAGCGGTAAATGTAGGAGCCTCCAAAGAGCTGCGCCACAACAATGTACAGCTGAGATTCGGCCACGATGGGTTTGCAGTAGACAGCCGAATGAGCTGGAAAGGAAGAAAAAAAGCATCAGCAAAGGCAAGCCAGGGGAAAACAGCAATCCCTGGAATTCGGATGCATCACATTCTAGGCAAACTGTATGATGCTTCAACCGGAACCCATCAAGATATTCCAGTCTAGTTTTTTTTCCTTCTGTAAAACATTCCGGAAGTTTTTACAAATCCCATAAACACGATGCCAGGGGAGATCTTTACATTAAGCTCCTCCTGCCTCTTTCTACTCCCAGATGTCTGGAAATGCTATCATATCCAGACTCCAGGGACGATGGAACTGTTATAGCATCCGTCTGGGGAAGGCTGGGCTCAAGTCATAGCAGTCAAAACACCCAGCGTCTGTTGGGTGGCGGAGGCAGAGGGAGGCCCAGCTGTCTGTTTAAGATTAGGTTTAAAACATTTTTTAAAATCTTTGTAAACAAAATCCGATTCAGCTGCAATAAATGTCAAACAACAGTTTCTGTGGGTATGTCAATCAGTCTAAAGGTTGGAACGAGCACTAAGGCAGGTTCCTGATGACGGATACCAGCACATTTTTCTAAATCCCCCCAATGACTAAAGCAGGAGTGGACTACTTTGGCATTCACCCCCGGGGTCCCCAAGGCTCCCCAGACCACCCAAAGTGCAAAAAGCAACACCTTAATTGGCCTTAACTTGAGCTGCCCTCTCTCTGTCTCACTCTTCTCATCTCTAACAAGGGGGGAACAGAGCACTAAACACATTTGCCTGTCATCTAAAGGTGGAAAGATAAAACACAGAAGGCATTCCCCTTCTCTGAGGTGCCCTACAGCTCTTGTCATCTCTGCTCTTCCCTGGTAAAATGGCAATGTGTGGGGCTAGTAAATCAGAAGAGACCCAGTCTCAGGATGCTATTGTAAATAATTTTTTTAATTTGAATATATGAGATGAGCAGCGAGTTAAGAAATGGGAATGGTGCTTACCTCTCGAGATATCTCTGTGTAACATTTTTCATGTGAAATACAGCATCTGTAGAAGGCTTTTTTAATCCGAAACGCGTTGGGCATCTTTTCATATTAAAAAACCTCTCTCTACAACAGCATCCTGAGACTCCATCTTTTCTGACGTACTAAAGTGTTCTGCTTATATACCACCCCAGACTACTTCAAGTAGTCTCTGGGTGGTTTACAGTTGAATTATGCAGGCTACACATTGCACCCCACCCCCACCCAGCAAGCTGGGTACTCATTTTACCGACCTCACAAGGATGGAAGGCTGAGTCAACCATGAGCCTGCTACCTGGGATTGAACCCCAGGTCGTGAGCACAGTTTTACCTGCAGCACAGGCATTTAACCACTGAGCCGCGAGGCTCTGCTAACTTCACAGGGTGCTCTAGTTCTTTTGAATTAATGTGTGGGGCTGCCACAAAGCTACACAGAGTCAACGGCAGCCTGTTTGTTCCAGGAAAAAGCTCCCGTAACAGATACCTGCCAAAACTTTTTAAGTATCTCTCCGACTCTCCAAAGAACTTTCCAATCCAGGGCCTCAAACCTCTCTTTCCACAGAGCTAGCCGCCTCCTCAGCCCATAACGCGAGGCCGTTCCGCCGCCGCTCCTTACCGGGGATTTGGTCAAAGTCCCTCAGCTTGCGTTCCACATAGTCCCACTTGAGAATGGTGCAGCTGCTGGAACTTGGCTGGGCCAAGGCCAAGTAGAGGTCACTGGCGTAGAGGAAGGGCTCGGCCGACACCGACTGGAAAGGCAGGACTTGATGCACCACGAAGTCTGTGAGGGGAGGGGGGAAGGGAAACACTGAGCATCCAACCCAGTTCTGATGATCAACCATAAAACTGGGGGGAAGAGGCTGTTAATGGCAAGGGACTGAACAACCACCCAATCCCTGGCTCTGCGCATCTGCAGATGGTGTGTAGCCAAGAGATATTTTTATGTTGTCATCCTAGTACGGTTTACAAGGTATGCAAGCTATTTTTGAAATGGTCTCCCTCTTGCCACATGCACACCCACGGTTGAGTTTAGGATGCAACATCTCCGTTGGTGTCCTATCCACTCCACTCCACTGGCTCTCTAAACAGATGCTTGCTACAGAGGAATTGCTACCAATGGAGTAACAAGGAAACGTTTACAACAAATGTAGGGGTTGGAGGCATAGGTCCCTGTTGGAGGAGCGAAGTGTCAGCCTGTCCATCTGAACCTGAACATGTATTTGGAAGGAACCATTTGCTAAAGCTACCTGGATCAGAATTTGCTTTTTTTTCCATGAAAGAAAGAGAGAGAGAGGATTTAAAAATAACATTACAAGTCCATGTAAATTGGGCTTTTGCCTCGACAGGTCTGTCTGCATGCAAAGCCGCTTAGAGTTCTACATGTAGAAGATAAGCGGGATATAAATACAACAATAAATAATAAATAAATAAAGCCATGTTCCAGAAAGGTGCCCACATGCCCGCTGTGTACCACCTACCTGTGGTGACACAGTCAAAATCCTTGAGTGGCAGCTCCCGGATCTTCTGGCCTTGGTACTGAGGGGGGCTTCCGCAGAAGATGGCGGGGACACTGGTGTTGGTGCTCTCCATCCACTCCACCAGCCACTTGAGGTTGCAGTCGCAGGCCAGAGAATTGCCCCGGAGGTCCCTGTCAGGAAGGGAAGCCCTGTACAGTCACCCAGTCGGACAGAGGCCCTTTGTCCCAGAGCTCGGGACAAAGGGCTGCAGTCCCTGAGTACGAGCCGTTGAAAGTCTGGGTGGTTCGAATATGACAAAGCATGGCTCAGGCAGAGAAACTGAGGCTGAATCTTAGATGCGCAGCCCTTGTGCCTCCCAACCACTGGTTTGGACTGATAGTACAGCGAAGAAGAAGAAGAAGAAGAAGAAGAAGAAGAAGAAGAAGAAGAAGAAGAAGAAGAAGAAGAAGAAGAAGAAGAGTGCTGTTTCCAAAAATTACATAAGGGTTTAATCATGCCAATCATGCCTGAAGGGACTCCCTATTTTCCTTTATTTGTCTTGCTGATTTGATAGGAGCTGAGCCATTTGGCTTAGCAGAGCTTTTTGTGTAAACCAGTGGTTCTCAACCTGTGGGTCCTCAGATGTTCCTGGACTGCAACTCCCAGAAACCCCTTCCAGCACAGTGAGTAGTGGAGGCTTCTGGGTGTTGCAATCCAGGAACATCTGTGGACCCAGAGGTTGAGAACCACTGGTGTAAACCTTCCCCCCCTCCGTTATCATGGCCAGAATCCTACTGGGAAACTGGCCACAGCCAGCAGGTGAGTTGCTGGGGCCTATCTCCATTGTGTGATCAGGCCTGGGCCTGGGGAAAAACCCAAGGCATGTCCCAGCACCTTGCAAATGACTGATTGCCAGTTGCACAGGCTTTCTGAGATTCCAGACCCCAGGAAGATCCTGCCCACCAATTCCTCAGAACGGAAGTGTTCTTTACCTACAACCTCAAACATTTTCACACACACACACACACACACACACACACACACAGAGAGCATGCACATGGGTCACCCTGAACAGTCTCAAATTGGGGGTGAACGCAAAGGGAAACAAAGGTGCCCCACTGGCACCCAAGGAAGGAAGAGGCTTACAAGTCACTCAGGATTTCCAAGGGCTTCAAGAGATCCCTGGGCAGGGACTGTAGATTGTTGTTAGCCAGGGAGCTGAAATAGAAGAACAGGACAGGGTGGTTGAACGCTGCTGCTCATTCTCCGGTTTGGTTACCCTTCCTCCAGGCTTCGGGAGAGAGATGGTGTGTGTGTGTGTGTTCTGCACAAGGAGGAAACTCACAGGTGTGTCAAGGACTTGAGCCCACGGAAGGTGTTTTTCGACAGGGCCTGGATGTCGTTGTTCTCTATGAAGCTGCAGGCAGAGAGAAAGAGGCTCCACATTACCACTCTGAGTTGCTTCAGGAAATTCAGCTGCTCTGGAGGAATCAGGGGAACCCTTGGCTGCCATGAAAATCACTGTCCTCAGGCCGAGGGAGAGGCGTGCTGCACCCAAACTCCATCACTTCTGGACAGATCTGGCACTCCGGAGGGTGGGGCGGGGTGGATGTTGGGAATGATCCTCCTGGCCATATTTCTCTCTCTCACACACACACACACACACACACACACACACACACACACACACACACACACCTTCCTGTTGCATCTAAGGCTTCTTGCCTCCCCGTCCTCTCCACTTCCTCAGATGGCCAAACCTGATGGCTTTTCAAAACTCCCTTTCTTCGCCATTTTGTTTTCGCTTCCAGATTTCCCGATCCAGTGTTCCCAGTGGCTTGCTGTGGGTGGGGAGAGGAAGGTGAAATCTGGAGGGGGATTTTCCCCCCTCCAAGATTTCCCCAGACCTTCCTTCCACTCTGGAGCTTGGCAGTATTTGTTGACATCTCCTCTATCACCACTGCTCGTTTGTTTTGGGTGTGAGGTACTCAGCACCCAGGAAGAAAGCTGAAATATCCAGAGTTAATCCTTTAGGGGACCTTAAGGACAAACGTTCCCCGTACTAACAGTTGGGCCGGCCCTGCTTCACAATAAAAAAAAGTCTGCTTGCCCTTCTATGCCCATACCTTCTCAGTTCCTCCAGCCATCTTCAAATAACCAGCCAGTCCTGCCTGCAGCCATCCGCCCCGCCTGCCCCCCCCCCAAATCCACCACCATGGTCTCCTAGGTCCCTCGACTTCTGCAGCCCAGGAAAGACCCAAGAAAGTCTACCAAGAAGCCATACAGGTACTGCAGGTGTGAGAGTCCTGTGAAGGCGTTGTCCCCGATCAAGGAAAACTTGTTGGAATTCAGCAAGCTGAAAAAGATAAAGGCCCACCTGTGAGCGTCAGTGAGCAGGAAAATGGGAAAGTTCTGTAAATCCCAGAAGGAACTAGTTTAGTATGTCCTGGGTTGTGCCAGGTGATTCCTTCTGCTTTACCCTCAAGGACCCACTGTTTTATGTATTTTCGGGGAGGAAGAAACTTCTGATTTCCTCCTGATCTATTTTGATGGTAATCTTTGGAACCAGGCCTTAGCCTTGTACTGAGACTTATGGTGAAATAGTGGAATAGAGTACTCAATGCTCCCTCTCTCTTAAAAAAACAAAAAACCAAAACAGAACACTGACTCTGAAGTCTTGAATTTTAAGGCACTACCCAGAGCTCCAAGGGGCAAAAGGAAGTTCCACCAGTGCAATGTTCAAACTCCAACAAGAATGAACAGAAAACAGCACCCCCCACTCCCTACATCCAGAAGCAGTGCAAACCATAGCCCTCACTGTGAAAGGAACGTCATGCATTATGTTGCTAAAGGCAGAGTTGGCGGAAGCAATTTTTTAAAAAACAAGTTGGACTACAGTTCCCAGAATTCTACACCCAGCTCCAAACTCTAGGAGTCGCAGATTCCAAATCGTAAGAATCACTTGTCCCATCTCTGGTAACAATCTTTGGCTTGAATGTGAAAGTGATCATTTGAGAGGTCAGCTATCTTTCCCCAACGAGACAAGCAGGAGAACGTACAGAAACTGCAGGAAGGGAAGATGAGCGAAAGCTGCTTCTTTGATTTCGCTGAAGCCGGCATTTATCATGGTCCTGCAGGAAAATGAGGCAGAAAGAGAGACGCTTAGAAGGCACCCTGGCTAAGGGAGGCATTTGATTCTCATAAAAGCTTTCCAGCAGCACCCATAGTTTTGGATGCCATAAATAGAACAGCCTGACAAAATGCAAACATTTAGATCCACAGAGAACTGCCATTAATATAACATTAAAACGAACCCCTGATCACCCGCGAAATGTAGGGTTAGTAGTTTCCGCTGTACTTCCCTAAGCAGTGAGAACAACAGAGTTATGAGCTCTTTACCTTGGATTTCGTGTCTTCCTAAAGAGAGAACAAGAACTGACTTTCGGAAATATTTGTTTTTATTTACAAATACATGCCCTCAATATCAGTGCAAACCCACAGCTTAAAGACTGCCTTTAAGGAACCAAAGGGGGCTTATTCCCTGGGGGTTAAAGGTGAGGGGAATAAGAGGGGAAATAACAATAAAACAGAACTCCTGGCTCTGCAGCTGCCCTTGCCATTTGGATTTCACAGTCAAAGACTAAAAGGGCACAGGATGGGTCAAGCCAAGGTCGTCTTACTGTATTGAGACAAGGCATGAATTGAGGGGCTCAGATGCATGGTACAGGAGCTGTCCGAGGTCCTGAAATGTAATTCTCTTCTCCCCACCCACCCACCCCTCAGGCAGGTTCTTCAGCACCTTGGAGAGCTCCTGCAAAGGCCTCTTCCACATTCCAGAGCAAATAAGTGTCACCAGCCTCCAATGGTGTGGTGCTGATTGCCCTCTTCATGGCAAAAGACTGCTGCTTCTGGAGATACCTGCCTATCGAGAGGAACCTGCAGAGGAACCAGGCTCCCACTCTAGGGTCTGCTTCCGCCTGGGTCTCCTTCCATCCCCTTATGAACCTGAAGCCTTGTCCTTTGGCTTTCTCCCTACCCACCGACTCACCCTCCTCCGCTCGGTCTCATCTTGAAAAATCAGGCAATGATCTCTGGCTACCTCTTTGGCTTTCCTGAACTACATCCGACCAAGAGAAAATGAGTCTGGAAAAGTATTGGTGACCCACAATCTTTGGAGATGTCTTACGAGCCCTCCTTTGCTCCCACTGAAAGCTTTTCCTGCAGAAAATCACAAATTAGGCAGCCCGAAGGAGCCCAGAGACTCTGCTCGGGGTGTAAACTCTGTCCTGGGTCATCTTTGCACATTGAGCAAGACAGTGTAAAAAGGCAACACAAAACACTCCAAAAAAGTGAGGGTTTTGTTGTTGTTGTTGTTGTTGTTGTTGTTGTTGCTGCTGCTGCTGCTGCTGCTGCTGCTGCTGCTGCTGCTGCTGCTGCTGCTGATGATGATGATGATGATGATGATGATGATGATGATGATGATGATGATGGGCCAGTCTTGGGAGTAAATTAGCACTTGTGAAACCAATCATGGCACATTTCTCGAAATCTGCAAAATTCAAGACTACATCCTCCTTGCCTGGACTATTTTATTGTGGAAGCAGCAGCAAGGAATGAGATGTACATAAGACCCTCTATCACGCTCTTGTCACAAGATCCTGAGATTTCTCTCTCTATCCCTCCCTCCCTCCCTCCCTCCCTCCTGTTGTTCATCATTCTGTACTGGGTGCAAGGGAAGCAGTAGGAACGCCACGCAAAGGGGATGCGTTCAGAGATCTCCCATTTCCTGTGATTAAACAAAGGCTGCCTGGAAAGGGACCCAGAAACCACTTAAGACAAATCAATGCAGGAGTCAGCATTAGCTTAGGGGCAGAAAAAGCTGAGAAAAGGCCTGGATCTGTCCCAGAAATCCCCCCCCCCACAGGAATACAATGGGATGCCAAGGAGATGCAGCAAACTCAGCACTGGCAGTAAAACAAGTGAATATTCATGGCCAGGGAGTGGAGTGGAGTGGAGAAGTTTTTCTAAATGTGACAGAGAGCATTTGGGGACCAAGTGGTTCACTCCAGCTTCTGAATTATAGAAAACATCTACCCAGTTTGTGTCTTTAAAAAGAAAGAATTCTCCATTCCCAGAAAAAGCCTGCCTTGTTCTCCTCTGCTCCCGCTTGTCTGTAGATGGAGATGATCCCACTTTTAAAGGACCCCAAATCCAGCATACATGGAAGATGTGATGTTATGGATGGGTTGCGTAATGTAAGATTTCCAGAAATTTTGAAGCCATGGGGGGATGGGAAGAAAGAGAAACACTGCATTCTTTTCTGTTGTTTCCCAAAGTTTCTGGAAATTTTGCATCTCTCGCATGTGTGGGTGAGAACAGCATCCCTTCCTGATCCCTTTCTAGATAGCAGTCAGGACGATGGTGCGCACTGCTTTGAAGAAGGCATGGAAGAGGGTGAAGCACACCAGTATATACAGACCCTTTGCCACCCCTAGTCCTCCACCTCATGCCCCCTTCTCTCCTGTGGATTCATGGGAGTCCATGCTCCTTGAGCCGCTGGTTCTCTATGCTGGCTCCAGCATCCTGTTACTGGATACATTTAAGTGGTCAATCTCACTAAGTTCATCTCCCCAGCAACAACAAAAGGGTCACGTGCCATGAAATCTTCCTTTCCCTCAAGCTGCTGCATGTGTGAATCCAGACAACACTCAAAAGTATGACACCCCCCCAAAAAAAGTTTAAATATGACTTTCTCAGTTATACTCTCTCCCTCTTCCTGAGCGCAAGCCAGGAATTGCTTATTGCTTATGGATGGGACAAGGCTGGGGCTAGGCTGAGCCCCCACCCCCCCACCCCAAAACGATCAGGCCAAAGTGGAGTGAGACTCCTGTGTAAGTAATAATTTAAAAGGATTGAATGAATGAATGAATGAATGAATGAATGAACGCATGAATGAACGAACGAACGAATGAATGAATGAATAAGCAAGACCTCTGAGGAATGATCAGTCAAGTGTTTGGGGGGGGGGAATGTATTGGTGAAAAAATATTCAATCAGCTCTGGTAATTGGGCCTTCCAAGGATTAACAGGGAAAATGCTGCCTTCGTTTCAAATTTCTTGTGAATGTTTATCCAACATATACAGCAGTCTGGTACTACTCGGGGTCACGCATATCAAAATCCTGTGCTGATGCACCAGGCATTCTTAAAGGAAGAACAAGCATCACTAAATAATAATAATAATAATAATAATAATAATAATAATAATAATAATAATAATAATAATAATAATAATAATAATAATAATAATAACCTTTATTGTCATTGTACAACCACTGTACAGTGAAATCGGTACGCCACCACAACAGTCACCCTCAACACAGCCAAATCCCCTCTTAGCTTTCATTGAAAACTCACCCTGCTTAAGGGCTGCTAAAAAGCACAAGGATTCTGTATTCATCCCAAATGTGAAATTGATGGAGGGTAGTGGTGGTGGTGGTGGTGGTGGTGGCAGTCCTTATGTCTTCGAAAAATCATACCCTCGCCTTATGTTTGACCACTTTAAATGGTCAGTCTCTACAACCTTTGCAAATTCAGTGTTTATCATCATCCTCAAGAGCAGCAGCCGCAACAACCGCAAGAATAACAAGCAATAGACAAGATGCAGAGAACGCTGCAAGATGGTGATATGTATGTTAACTAAATATTGAGTGGAGTGTGACATTTTTAGCTAGTTCATGCAATGAAAGGATCTCCTGGGACTGCCTTTATGCCATGTGTCGTTGTGCTCTGCCTGCCGCTCCTGAGGGCTCACCCATTTTAAAGGCAGTTCTGGGGTCCCTGCTGGACTGTATTACAACTAACTCCTGGAAGCCAGCTCCCTTCCCCATGAGTCCCAAGTGACTGCAGCTGCAATGTACTCTGATCTTACACTCTTTTGCTGCTACGGGAGCTCCCCAACCCCACCCCTGCCCCCGCCCATTCAACCCTCTTTCTCAGGCTGTGAATTCCTACAACAGGTCGTCTCTAATTGGCCTCTAATTAGTCCCTCCTCCAGTTTAATGCATTCCCTTGCTTTCCTCCTTAACAACTGCTTCCTAGCAATAATCACAGATGGACGGACAGACAGACGGATGGACGGAAATAGATAGATAGATAGATAGATAGATAGATAGATAGATAGATAGATAGATAGATAGATAGATAGATAGATAGATGCATCTAGGGATAAATCGATGGATCGATGGATGAGAGAGAGATTATAATGAAAAAAGACAGACAGAGACAGACAGACAGACAGACAGACAGACAGACAGACAGACAGACAGACAGAGATGGGAGCATTCCCCACTTTAACCATTAATCCCAGGCTTGACACTCACAGGGAGATGACGTCTCGTGGCAGACTCTTGGGAATCGCCTTGGAGTCCACGCAGAAAGCTGTGTCTCGGGTGCAGGAGCAGCTCGGCGGGCAAGGGGGAGGCCTGGGGGGTCTCCGGGAGGTGGCCGGCGACCAGAGGCAGGCCAGGCCTAGCACGCAGAGGAGGAGGAGAACCTGTCCCTTGAGGCAGGGTTGGTCCCATCGTTGCCGCTCCGCCATGGCCTCTTCCTGGCCTCTCTGTGGGTGAAAAACAGCCCTTCCTTCCTGGCAGAGAGTCCTTGGGGAGAGGCCGGCACGACTGCAGGTGCCTCAGAGAAAGGTCCCCCTCTTCGGCTGGTCTCCTCCTTCCTCCTCCACAGCGGCTGCGTCTGATGATGTGGGGGTTGCTGTGGTTTTTTTCTTCCAGGTGGCTGCTGAAGCCCCAAACCTTGCCAGCTTCGGCTGCTGGAGGCTCCAGCCGTGCAGGAAGCAGTGCTCGTCCTGCCGGGTGTGCGGGTGGGAGAGAGAAGCAGGAGCAGAGACGCAGAAGAGAAAGAGCGCAAGCACCGAGCGGTGCCGAGAGGCAGGATCATCACGAGAACAGCAGCAGCAGCAGCGGGAGGGATGGGAGGCAGGCACTCTGCTGGCCTGGGTGGATCTGAAACAATAGGCAGGCTGCCCATGGAGCCTTCTCTATCAGTTAAACCTTTGCTCCCTCAACCCAGCTGGAAGGATCCATGCCGCCACCACCATACCCATGCACCCTGCCCAAGCAATGTCTCGGGGGCCAGGGGGTGGGGATCTGGACTCTTTGAGGTGCCAGTGAAACAAGCATCATCTTAGGATGCCTTGCATTTTCATTCCAGATGTTGGGGACATCGTTCTGAGATACTACCCGATGAATGAAAGCATTACAGGAGTTTTCTAGCAGCATTTGGGCAGTGTGTGTGTGCGTGCGTGTCCTGGGATGCTGGGCTACAGTTCTTCTGATATTAGGTGTGTTTGTTTGTGGAGGGGGGGGTTTCACATTGAAAGTACTGGCTAGGGGTTTGCCAGATTCCCACACAGGCACACCCACAAAATATAGCCGAGTCTGGGATGCTGGGCAGAATGGACCCATTTTCCAAGCTAGGTCCTTTTCTGGTGGCTTCAGTGCCGTGTATAAATATCCTAGAACAGTGGTGGCGAACCTTTGACACTCCAGATGTTTTGGGCCACATCTCCCACAGTCCTTTGTCATTGACGGTACTGGCTTGGAATTCTGAGAGTTTGGCTCCAAAACATCTGGAGTGCCGAAGGTTTGTCGCCGCTGTCGTAGAATCTGCAGCTCAACGTTGCTTGCTTGCTTTCTCCCACTTGGAATGCTGGCTCCTAATCCCCCCAATTCCCTTGCACAGTTTCCTAACTGCACCGATCAGCATGAAGGCTCTCATCTCAAAGTTCCTCTCCCTCTTTCCCTGGTCTTGCTCGTCAACCTTCTCCGGAAGGCTCCGGATGCTGATCCCGGTGCACTCATGCTGTTCGCTCCTCTCTGGCACACGAGCCAGCCTGCGAGAGCTGCGTGTGGCACACGGCCACAAACACCCTTTGTCCCAGCCACAGCTGCGCTCCAGACAACAAAAGGCAAAGTGTGAGGGGAAGGTGGCCTGATGATGTTTGCGAAGCATTCTTAGTGGCCCAGTGCCGAGCCGAGCCATACACAAGGAGCTCCGAGCTGTGGGGTCCTTTTCTGATGGACAGACCCAGCTGGACATTTCAGTTCTCAGGCTGACGGGGCAGGGAGATAATCTAGCAGGTTTTCGGGATGGGCTGCCCTCTTCACTTTGCAGGCAAAAACATCAGAGTGCAAAAAGCAACAACAGACCTGGGGGAAGTGATGTTTTGGACTTCAACACCCAGAATCCCCCAGCCCAAAAGACATTCTGCTCCTGGTGAGGGAGGGGGGCTTCTGAGAGCACGTAGTCCAAAAAAGTAACTTTCCTGAGGTGTCATGGGCAGACAGAGATGTAGCAAAAGGGGAAGGTATTATTGTTATATTGAGAGATAAGGGGTCATGCTTCAGTCCTCCTTCACAGCATAAGGGGGGGGGGGGAAGGAGCGTGTTCATTCTGCCAATAGACCAAGCAAGGCACTCATCTTTATTAAATGCCTCCTAGGTGAAGTGAGCATGAGTTTCCTTCATGTTATTGTCACAGCTACAATAACATCCTTCTCGACTCCACAGGCACCATCAACACCGCAGTAGTCCACTCTTCAACTAAGCATCTAAGGGACATTCTGAAAAAAAAATGTGATGTCCCAGAGGGCAGTGGTGGGGTATAACTCCAATGGCCACTAAGCTGTTCTTGCCTCAACGCCAAGTGTCGTCCAAGGAGTCTATTTGCAAAGAAGATTCTGACGTCCTGACATGGTTTTGGGGGGTTGGGGGAATGGACCTCAACTAAATGAAGGGGCGTCAGTCTTACATCTCCATCTTTGGAGCTCACATACATCTTATGCCCTTAGGTTCAAAGCAGTGGAGCAATCTGCCATCCAAGCACCAGGTGCCTTCCCACATTCCAGACTGGTTGAACCGCAACCCTCACCCCACTCCCAAGGGAGCATCACTTCTCATTCTCATAACATGCACCCCCCCCCCCCCGTGCTCTAAGGTCCTCTCCGTTCCCATGTTCAAAGGCAGGTTTCCACATTCCCCATCTGAACATCTCAAGAGCATTCCTGCTGTACCGACACAGAGATGTCTGGAAGGAGCTGTGCCCCCAAACGGTGAGCTTCAAGGCTTCCGAAAGAACAAGAGGTGCTTTTCCTCCTAAGAGGCCCTTCTCTTCATGAACAAGGTTGTTCTGGGACTCTTGATCGGTGGTTTGAAGCCGCTTATCTCAAACTTCACTCTGAAACCGACTTGGGGTGAAAGCAGTTGCACAAATCTAGAAGACAAAGGCAGGACCTGGGTGCTGGCCAACACAAGTTATGAAAAAGCTAGAGAACAACCAACAGGTTGTCTAAAGGAGATTTAGTGTGGAGTGGCACCACCCTTTATAAGGACAGTGTCTCTCAGTCTCTCCTGCCAGGGATCACCTGGAAACCAAGGAAGGACATGGAGGAGACCTATCACAAAGTGGAGATCAGCAGCAAAGACGTTCTGATGAATGAAGCACCACCGGTGAGTCTCTGTTCTTCTGGGAAACATCTTTTGCCCCTGAAGGTATCCATATGTGATACTCTCTCTATTTCTCCTTTATTACGATGATTTCTAGCCTGATCATCAGGGTGGGATCTCCCCCCCCCCCCAATTCCTGCAGTGGGACACAGCAGAGCACGCTTTTCCTTAATCAATCAATAAAAGAAGTTTGTTGAATGATGAAGAGGATTCTGGGACTTGCAGTCCAAAAATAAATAAATAATAGAATTTCAGAACTCCACTGAGGTGGTGCAACAGTGTTGGGACATCGGCATGTCGGGCAGGGCAGTTCTGAAGGAGGGACATTCCTCTGTCCAAACCTTCCATCCTTGCATGTAGAAAGGTAGCCTTTCTAAGCAGCGTGAGCATCTGCCTTATGCTCAGTCCAACCCATAACTTCCTAGATCCATGTATTGTTCTCTGTGACTGACAACAGGGCATCCTCAGGATGCCCTACCCTTCCCTGGACCCCCCAAGTCTGGTTAGGAGCCAGAAACAGACAAGACCAGGAGCTTTTGAAATAATTTATTTATTTATTTATTTATTTTATTTATATTATAAACTTGTATACCGCCCGTCTTCCCAGAGGAACTCCGGGCGGTTCACAACAGCAACAAAAAAAAAATGTAAACAAAGTCAAAACAATTAAATAACACAATTAAAAATGCAGTCTTCTGGGCTTTTTAGCCACATTTTTTTTTGACGTGCAAGTAGAGCGGTGAGGATCTGTAGCTTGAGATGGCAAGTCCCAGAATTTCCCACCTGTTCTGCCAGGGGACTGCAAGATGCCACATCTCTCTCTCACACACACACATTCACACGGCTCAAGAGGCCTTGGCTCTGCTCTTTCCATCTCTCCTATCGGAGGTTCTCAACATCATGACAAGCGCCCTGTTCCCCACCCCCACCCCCTTGTCATTCTCTCTGGTGCTGCAGATTTATACTGCATCTCCCCGGATCCTTCCTGGCCTGCCATGCAAGAAGCCTTTGATCATCGTGGTGGTGGTGGTGGTGATTGTCTTAATCGTTCTTGGCTTCCTTCTGATGGGGCTGCACATCACGCAGAAGCACACGGAGGCAGTAAGTGCGACACCGTGCCAGCCGAGGTGGCCTCTCTGTTGTGGTGGCGGGGGCCTCGAAATGCAACACAACATGTAAATCCTGCCCCTGGAAGAATCTCAGGACCAGTGTGTGGCACCTTAGGCCATCAGACTGTATCTGGCTCAGTTGGCATACCCATTTGGCCCTTGATGGTCTCTAACTGACCAGGTCCCTTTCTACTACACAGTCTTATCTGATGAATTAAATATTTTAAATTTCTTCCCCCAACCCCCAACTTCTAAAAGCTGGGCCTTCATCAGGTGGGAACCCTTTTTTTCTGGCCTTCTGGAAGCAACGGAAGACCTTTCTTTCCAGGCAAGCTTTCCCTGAGGGATTGGTTGCACGAGTGAGGGTGTTTTGTTTAATTGCAGGGGTGGTGAACATTCAGCCCTCCAGATGTTTTGAACCACAACCCCACAGTCCTTTGTCACTGGCATTATAGGCTCAGAAATTCTGGGAGTTGCGGTCCAAAACATCTGGAGGGCCCAAGGTTCCCCAACCCCGTTTGAAAGGATGGTTGTACCTTTCTGCTTTGAAGGTGTTTGGGGAGTTTTGTTTTTTAGCATGTATTTGTGTGATCCTTTTATATCTGTTTATTCACAGTTAGTGTTAAATGCTGTCTTTTAATGAGGCAAGCCACCTTAAGTGGCTTTTTAAGGAGAAAGGTGAGATTAAATACACAAATAATCTGTGTATGGTGTGGGGAAAATGTGAGTTCCAAAGGCCAAATCTAGACATCTAGATGCCAGTTTCAAAATGGGGGAGGCTGGTTTTTATCTTCCAGTGACCCATCCAAAGGACGCAAAATGCAAGACCCAATAGTGGAAAAAAAAAGTGATTGTGATGACCTATAGTCATTTTTCACAACCGGAAGGACCATGGTTTCTAAATAAGTGCAGAATAGATCTGACGGTACTGAGGAATGTCTGAGCTATAAGCATGTCAGCTTTTTCTTAACTCACGTGCTTTCTTCTTACATCTTGACGGGATCCTAGATCCCTCAGGTCTCGTGACGGAGCTTTCTGTTCACTGTCCAGGTCCTCCAGATGACCATTCAAGGTCTGGATGGAGAAGGTGCCTCTCAGCACCTTTCCATGAGCAGAAAGGAGAGGCTGGCCACCTTCCACGTCAACCTGGATGCCAACGCTTCTGCCACTGTGGTCTATGACTTCAACAATGTAAGATATGTGTGCACCTTCTGAAGGAAAACGCTCAGGGGTTCCTGCTTCACGTGGCTTCCCCAAAGCCCATTTGCCTGACTTGCTGCTACCAACACACAGTGGTTTCTCAGCTCTTTTCTCTGAATAAGCTTCTACTAGTCCCCGGGGTTTGAGAAATGGCATTTCGTGGGTTTACACTACACTTCTCAGCTTGTCAAGCACTTGGCAACCTTTTGCCTCTGTTTGTTTGTTTGTTTGTTTGTTTGTTTGTTTGTTTGTTTGTTTGTTTATTGACAAGATTTTAAGCCACCCCATTACCAGGTGGTCTCTATTAAATAATATTGCTGCTAATATTAAAATAATAGCAGCAAAAGGGAGCCAGACCTCCTCCTCCTCCTCCTCCTCCTCCTCCTCCTCCTCCTTGCATGGTGTCTGTCTCCCTCTAGTGGCTGCTTCTGGAAATACATGTTGAAAATATTTTTCTGGATTTTTCTTTCTTTTACCGTGCAATGTGTAGCATCCAATATCCAGGGTTTCCATCATCTGTGGGGTTCTTAGAACCACTCCCCTGTGGAAATGTGGACCCTACTGTGGCCTTGTGGAGGACAGAAGAGGGGGGAATTTGCCACGTGATGGGCTGTCAGGTCCAGAGGTTGTGCCAATGTCACTCTGACTAGTTTCATTTTGCCGAGCCTTAACAGCCACCTGGAGTTTTCTTCCTTTCCGTAGCTCCTGATCGGCTTCCGAAGTTGGCCCGGGCAGTCTTGTTATGTTGCCAGAATGAATGAGGAGAACCTCCAAAGCCTGGATGCCGTTGTCCAAACCTTCCAGCGTGTCCAGGTGAGTCAGCAAGAGACCCGGGTGCACAGAAGCGTTGCTTTGATGATGCACCATCAAGCCCTGGAGCCAAGAGGCCGAGAATGAATCAGCTGGAATGGCAGTTTCTGGCCTGGTGATGCACCTTTGCATTTCTGAGGATGTCCCAGTGGCCACTATGGGGGCCATGTTTTGTCCTCTGGATCCTATAGCCAAGGGCTGGGGTGGCTTAAGCTCAGCTCTCCAAAGCCAGCCCTGGCAAAGACATTCCTGAGTGATAGCTCCTGGGACCAATCCGTGTAGGGTGGCAGTGGGAAGGAGGTGCTTGTTGGTTAGGGTAGGACAGGGGTTGTCTCTTTCCCATGGATGTTTCTTGTTATCTCTTCTTCTCTTCTTGCAGGCCAGACCACGGAGCCCTTCACTCAAACCAGAAAAAGAGGACATGGAGGAACTCTCCAAGCCACTGGCTGACCGTTCTATCCTGGGCATGACCATTAACATCCTCTGCAGCAGCGTCCCCATCTACTGGGCTTGAGGAGGGAAGAGAAGCAGGCCGGTCTTGACCAAGCAAGGCCAACGGGCACAACACCTGCAAACGAAGCTGGACTGATACGCCAGCGAAGCCGAAGGCCTTTGAAGCACCACATTGGGTGCCCAAGAGAAAAACCAAAAGCTACAGGGGATGATGCCTGTGCTAGGGGTGAACCATATCTGTATAGATCTTAGATAACTGCATTTTCAGATTCATTTGCTGATTTCGCTCATTGGGGGAAACTCTTTCTGCTGTAAACTTTGTACTGGTTTAGCTGCCTGTGTTTTGTTTTGGTTTTGCCAACTCTCCTTATTCAATCTCTAATAAATAATGTGCACAGAGACAACAGGATCAGAGAATCATGGAATAACAGAGCTGGAAAGGGGTGTATAAAGCCATAGAGACCTACCTCCAAGTGGTTGCCCAATTTTCTCTTGAATGCCTCCAGCGTGCAACATTGGCCACCTACTGAGGGTATGGGTTATGTGGTCAGACCGCTCTAACAGTAGAGGTGTTCCCCCCCCCCCGAAATTCAGCCTAAATTTGAAAATGAATGAGAAGGAAATAAATATTCGCTTATTGATATGAGAGATCCCGCCTTCAGGGTGTTGTGGGTGCAGAGTTGGCCAGAGGGAACCCAAGAGCTCACCTTCCATGTCTGTCACCCCTTGGATGCAACACTTTGTGACATGACACCAGCCATTCTGTGTCCCGCATCTCCCTGTGTCCTCCTGGGAGTGGGTTGCCATGTCTACCGTGCCCTGTTCATGGAGGTATAACGGAGGGTGAAAAATCTGAGATGAGGGGGAGGTCTCTAGTGATGTCAGCGGTGGTAGATAAGGGCTCAGATGGGGAAGTTTATTCCCCCTGAGACTCTGTACTGTCCTCGCCACCGCCAGACATCTCATGAGTCTCAGCTGTGCTCCCTGCCATTGCTCCAATGTCACTGGGCCAGAAAACAGGGAGCAAAGGATTCCCAAGAGGGCAAGTAGTTGGTCATACCTGGGCCTGCTGCCCCACAGGGAGCAACATACGACTGCTCACCACTGGACATCCCATGTGTGCTGGGCATACCCTTGCTTTGCACACACGCACATATGCACACACTTTGGGTGTCGATATGCAATCATCGCATTGCAGGGAATCGAATTTGGCACCATGAATAACTCCTGCAACGTCCTGTCAAACACAGAACAAATACACCGCCCTTCAACAGCTCTGCTCAGCTCTTCTAAACTCAAGCCTGCGTCTTTGTTTGAGGATGAGCAAATCTGACTCCATCTTGTATTTGCTCATCTTTTTTCCCTGCTGCTCTTCCCAGCATGATGGTCTTTTCCAGAGAATCCCACCTCCAAAGTAGGAGAGCCTCGGCTTCCACATGGTTGCATGCCTCCAGAAAGAGTTGAGGCTGGATTTGATCTAGGAGCCACCCGCTTCTCTTTCTGGCAGTCCAGAGGATCTGATGCAAAGCTCTCCTCCAGCACCTTGTAGATTTAGGAAACTGACCCCTGGGTTGAGAAGGACATGAGTGTGAGAATGATTTCCACACCTGGCTGCTATCAGAGCAGCAAATGCAGTTTGGCTACACCGTGGGACCTAAAAGCCCTTCCCCCTGCCCCCCCCCCGTGTTTTTTCAGAAAAACAATTTAAACATCCCATTATCTACCAAAGAACAGCAGGACCGCATCAGCGCACAAGGGACCTGCGTGTTGCCACGGCTGACCCAGGGAAGACAAAGGCCACATGCATAATTTTTACCACACCAAGCAGTGACTGCCACTCAGAGTTGGCCACATTGAGCCAATCGTGGAGGGCTGGTTCTCAGTGACACGGGGATGGATGAGAAGAGCATCCCAGACAAAAGAAAATATTTTTTTCACCCAGCGTGTTGTGAGTCTGTGGAACTCCATGCCACAGGAGGGGGTGATGGCATCTGGCCTGGATGCCTTCCAAAGGGGATTGGACAGATTCCTGGAGGAAAAAAAGTCTATCACAGGTTACAAACCATGATGGAGCGGTGTCATTACCAGGCTTAAAACCAGGGTACTTGCAGGGGAGTGGTATCAGGAGACAGAGATCTAGTCTCATGCACTCCCAGACGCATTTGGTGGGGCCACTGTGAGATACAAGAAGCTGGACTAGATGGGCCTTTGGCCTGATCCAGCAGGGCTCTTCTTAGGTTCTTATGTTCTTAAACATCAGGAGACTGCAGGACATACCTTGCCAGTATTACCTCACTGGCAAGCTGGCCATCCCTCCCTGGACTCTGGGTAGGAACCGGGGGCTTTTCTACTATTTTATCATTGCAACCACCCTATGAGGGAGGTGAGGAGGTGTTGGAGAGGCTGGTCCAAGATCATCCAGCAGAATGAAGCAGAGTTGTGAATCCCCACACCCAGAGATGGAAACCCTTTGCTTCAGATTTCGCTGGTCATAAATGTTCCACTCCAGTTCTCACTCCAAAACACCAAATGTTTATTTTGCCCCTGAACTTCCAGGTCTCACTTCCCAGGCTGTGCTGGGGATCTGGTTCTGAAAGTGGGGGGGGAAACTGACCGGTTCTTTGGGGCAAGAGCCTAGCCAGTATTCACGGTGATCCAGAAGACCACATGTAACCTGAAGAGAAAAAGGCTACTAGCAAAGAAGAAGGAATCTCCTTCTAATGGCTTCTCCTTTGTCCCCAACTTATGGGGATACTGGGCTTTGTCGCTCGATGGAGGACCAAGGCCTCTCACCTATAGCTCATGGCAGGGCACTCTATCAGAGAATCCCGTGGACTTCAATTAACTACAAATGTGAGGGCTTGGTCAGATGGACCCTTCAAGCCCTCCAAGGGACATCATGCTGGACTGCCATAACTTCATGGTGTGTGCTCAAATTGCACAAAGATGCAAGGGAAAAAGGTCATATCTAATGGGTTTTCTACCCTTTGGGAGTCAACCCTGACACCCTCCATGAATTCCAGTGAGCATAAGCATGGGAAGGTGTCCTGAGACAACAAATTCATTGATTCATTGATTGATTCAATTTCTATACTGCCCATCTGACCAAAGGTCACATTGGTGATAACATAAAATAACACAATCAGGATCAAAGTTAAAACTGATATTACAGTGGTACCTTGTATAAAGGAATTAATTCGTTCCAAATGAAATTATGTGAAGCAAATTTTCCTTTATACAAATTCCCATAGGAATGCATTGAAAATGGAGTAATCCCATTTTTATGTTGTACGGATTCGCCCCATAGACAATTCTTTTAAACAAATTTCCCCTATCTCCGGAATTTTTTATGTTGTACAGATTTTATGTTATACAAGCTGTTTGTTATACAAGGGTCCACTGTATATTGAAAAACAGGTAATAGATAAAAAGGGTACATTCTCCTACATATTCAGTACGTTCTCCTACATATTATTCTTAAAGGTAACTTTTAGTATTCTGGTTTCCAATGATTTTGACCCATAATAACGATTAGGGGCCCCATCTGATTTTTTTCCAGGCACTATAATGTATCCTTTTAAACCTACCCAGAAGTAAAGCAAATTGAAAAACCATTATTATATACTTATGGGAGTGGGTTTTTTTTTTTGCCAGCCTTATTAACATAATGATGTCTCAGCACCAAATGGATGCATCACAGAACACTTGCAATCTGAGGGCCAGGTATATCAGGCCTCCTAAGCCTCCGTTTTTTTGTTTTGTTTTTACAACCGATGCACAAGTCAGGAAATATTAGCCTTACAGATCTTGCAACGCAACAGCTCCCATCCTCCCCAACTATTGATGACTGGGGCTGATGGGATTTGAACCTAGCCAATGCCTGGCCTAGGAGACTGTAGCTGGCAGCGTGGAAATGCTACGGGCAGCATGGAGGCACCTGGACCAAGACAACCTGCACCCAGCGTGGCACCTTGGGTTCATGGAATAACAAACCCTTCATTGTTGGAACAACGAACTCCCAGGTCCACCTCTCTGCAGCTGGCTGTTTCGCGCCATCTTCTCAGCTGTAGAGATGAATTGCCCAATGCACCACGCCAGGCTCTTACGTGAGCTGGCAAAAGTACATTTGTGAGAAAGGCGAGAGAATGGGCTGAAGTAATTTGTACGCAGTGTTGGTTTCCTAAGGATCCTTACCTTAGCAAAGGGTCTCCTTGAGGGTGGCGGCCACTCAAGTATTCCAAGTCCCAGGAAGCAAAGCCAAGATGACCTCTCAGGACCACAACTGGCACCACTGAAGGCCCGATGAGGGCCAATGCTCTCCAGAAAGAGCACAGGGAGAGCAAAAAAGTGCGCCTCTTAAGAGCCTTGGCAGGTCTTGGGAAGCAAATACTCCGCCTCCCGTCTGCAAGTGGTGGAGAAAAGGGCTCTTCAAAGCCACCAGAATTTGCTCAGGTGCTTCCAGGCCATTTGGGACTGTTGAGAAGGCCAGCTTTGAGGACACTCTTGGAAAGTTGAGGTGAAGCTCAGGAAGAGGTGAAGAAGCCACAAGGAAACTAGGACAAAAACCAACGGTGCCTGGAGTTGAGCAGCTGAGGTTTCATCCCATATATATGGGCTAGGAACAAGATAGGAGATAGTCGTTGTCGTAATCATCACCATCATCATCACCATCATCAGCACCGCCATCATCATCATCATCATCATCATTTCAAAACAGCCAAACTGGAAAGGGCTCTATGGATCATCCTGTGCCACAGTCACTACCACCACCAATATCATCTTAGGACTAGAGCTAGAAGGGACCCTGTGTGTGTGTGTGTGTGTGTGTGTGTGTGTGTGTGTGTGTGTGTGTGTGTGTGTGTGTGTGTGTGTGTGTGTGTGTTGTGTCACAGTCGTGACCAAGCCTTTGTGACTCCACGTCCATGGAGTTTTCTTGGCAGGAATACTGGAGTGGTTTGCCAGTTCCTACTCCAGGTGCCTACAGCACCTGGGATTCCCTGGTGGTCTCCCATCCAAGTACCAACCAGGGCCGATCCTGCTTAGCTTCTGAAATCAGGCGAGATCAGATGGGCTTAGGTGGCATCTAGGCAGCTTGATTATTCTTCTGGATCATCAAATCCAGCTCCTCTCAAGGAGGCCCAGTAGGGGATCAAACTGCCAACCCCTGGCTCCGCAGCTGGTGACCTAAACCACGGAGCTGCCTATCAGTTCTGAAACATTTGGGGCAAGATCTGTAGGTTGTGAGGGTGGGGGGTGGGAATGGATGGGAAGAATAACTGCGATTTCTGCTGTTAAAATATACCAATACCTTGCTTATTTAGAGCAAAATATATCAATGGAATTAAAAGAGAAATTTTCTGGGATCACTGATTTGAAATACTGTAATTCAGACATGAGAAATCAGTATTATCAGAGGGTTATAGGTTTCAAACACCTCTAAGATCATGTGTGAAAACTGAACAGTTCAGGCCACCAGGATGAGTCAGCAGCACAGCTAGCCCTACCAGTTCACAGAGTGAGAGGCACTGGGCCGTATGTTTCCAAACACAGGGCCAGGTTGACAAAGCTCAGGAAATTCCTCTTTGCAGGGAGGCGCTACTCTTCATGCCAGTGGTGGGATCCAGAGGGGGAATTCTCCAGACCTCACATTTTAGCATCCAAAGGGTCTCCTCTGTTCCTAAAAAAAAGGTTGCGCCGATTTGACTGCACAAACCTGCCGGTTCTGGTGGGTTTCAGTTTGTCAACATCTGTGTGCTGCTAAAATAACCAACTCATGTCTTGCTTTACTGTTTTACCCACTGAGCCAGCCTCAAGGTCCGTATAGAGAAAAGTCTGATTATCAATGAAAAAGAGGGAGGGGGGCTGAGGAGGAGAAAGCCTTCTACCCAAACCCAAAGCAGGGTTGGACAAGACCTTTCTCAGGACCCTAAAACATATTTTGAGCTTTGCAGGGCTCTTCCCCAATGTAGACCCTGCGGATTGGGGGGACAACCGACAAAAATCATTCCGAACAAATGCTTGGCCTTCCAGGTGGGTAGTTAACATCCCAAGACAGTGGCTGCAAACTGGTATGGCCAACTTGAGGAAATTCTTAGTTGAGAAGGTCAAGAATAGGTCCTTCTCCCATCCAAGTGGATGGATTCATTGACAAGGTGTCCCGGGACATGGTAAGTGTTTGACTTTGTTCCTCAAAAGACCAATGTTGACATTTCTCTGCCTAACAAGGCATGGATTGTAGAAGGTAAGTGTGTTCAGAGGATGCTTGGTGGCCAGGTCTGGGGCCAACCACTTTTGGAGGGGAAGAGAGTAAGAGACCCTAAAGGGTGAAAGGCACAGAGTGGGGCAACAAGACTCTCTCCAGTGCAAAGGGGCCGAAGAAGGCATCTGGCCCCCAGCCAGCAGGCTCTCAGCCAGGAGATATCGCAGCCCTAAGGGGTTGCCATTTGTCTAGGCTCCTGATAACACAGGCATATATATGTGTGCATGTCTCTACATAGGTACATGATGGCCCTTTTCATTTAGATGTAGCCGGATCTAGGGCTGCAGATACAAGTGGGCGATGGAGAAGGAGATGGACGTTGTCACAAAACAGAGCTTCCTTCAAGGACCACCAGAGGTGAGACTCTCTTGATGTTCAGAGAGGAATTCCTTTCCTTCCTTTTCTTTTTCATTTCCATTTTTTGGAAAGAAGCACTAAAGGAAATAGTGCAGCCAGAATACATAACAAAAGTCTAGCGAAACGTTTCAGTTCCACAAGAAAAGAAGTCCAGTTGCCGTGACTCAGCTCCCAGACGGCTGAAGGCTACTCAGAAAATGGTGTTGAGGAGTGGCACTTAATGGACCTTTTGATCTAAGGCATCAGCTCCAGACCTTGGGGTCCCCAGATGTTCCTGGACTACAACTCCCCAAAGCCTTCAGCACTAGCCCTGCTGGCTGGGATTTCTGGGAGCTGTAGTCCAAGAACCTCTGGGTCACCCAAGATTGAGAGCCATTGGTCTAAGGCAACCTTCTCTAATGTTGGGGGTATTGCAAAGTGCCAGACTACAGTCCCCATCACCCCCTTTGCTGTCTGGAAGATGATGGAAACAGTAGTCTGGGTCTGGAGAACCTGGCTGCTTTTCAGGCCCAGCTTGCTTGCAGCCAGGTGGGTCTCTTTCCCTCTTCCTACTGTGGGTCAACCATGGCTTCTCCCTCCTTCTCTTCCTCTCTTTCCACCGCAGGACCACCCGGTCCCGGTCCCGATCCCGATCCCAGGCCTGGGCTGCTGCCCTTGCTGCCCTTGCTGCGACTGCTGCGGATGTTGCGACGGCGGTTGCTGCGACGGCTGCTCCTGCCCCAGCTGCGACTCCTGCTGCTGCTGCTGCCCCGACTGCTGCTGCCCACCCAGCTGTGCCTGCTGCTGCCGGGCCTGCTGCTTCCTGCCGGGGCTCCTCTGCCGGCTGCCCAAGCTGCCCAGCTGCCCCATCCGCATCAAGCGGGTGCTGATCATCCTGATTGTCATCATCCTCGTAGTGGTCATCATCGTGGGTGCTCTGCTGATGGGGCTGCACGTCACCCAGGCACACCCCGAGACAGTGAGTGGAGTGCGAGGCAAAGGATGGTGGCCTTTGGGGAGGCTTCTTTCCATGCCCGGGGGGGGGGGCGTTCTAGAGTTTAGAAGCAATGGATTACACATGGTAACTAAAACTAGTTACTTTTCTGCACAAGAAGAAGTAACTAAGTTACACCCAGAGTTACACCCAGAGAAATATAATTAGTTACAACTAGTTATATTTCTGGACAGTAAGTTGTACACCCAGAGATTGGAAGTAACCAATTACAGATGGCATAATTGCCTACAATTAGTTATATTTCTGGGCAGCAAGGCGCAGCTAAGTTACATTTGAAAAAACAATATAACAAGCAGTTGTAAAGGTTCCTTTTGGTTCAAAGAGCACCATTTTCAAGTTACCTCCACGTGGTCCTTCAAAAGACATTTTAAGGCATTCTTTTTAAGCAACTTCTGACAGCAACTGCTCAGATTTCTTTGCCGTTCTTTCATGTGCCCTAAGCAGGAAAGGGAGCACGGTTTACTTTTTGCACTTTGGTCAAGGATTTGCAAGGTGAAAGATCAAGATCAGGCGCTCCAGGGGACTCGAGTGTATTTCCATGAATGTTTCCAACCGAGTGGCATGGATGATGCCATGTGTACTCGTGTAAACTGCCCAGAATAAATAATCTGCTAACCACATGCCGGACGAGTTCCAAGGGCCATGCTGGAGAGGAGGACCCACAAAATCCTTCCCAGGGACCCATCTCTTCTCCTTCCCCTGTCGGTTCTGCAGATGACCATCAAAGGCCTGCCAGGAGGTGAACAGCTAGACCTCCCCATGGAGATGGATGCCGCCACTTTCCTGGTGAACGATGGGGTCCACGAGCCAGCCACCATCATTTATGACTTTAGCAAGGTGAGGCAGGGCTGTCCTGGGGGGGGGATGTTTCCATAAGGCAGATGAGATCACAAGTTTATTCTCACACCTATTCCCCATGGCTAGAGAGGACTCACTGAATCAACTTATGAAAATTCTCATGGGCCCAGGGGTCTTCCCTTTTACACGACCCCTAAGATCCGCTGGTAGCTTAAATTCGGATCCCCCCCAGCCAGATATCATGTGGGTTTTGTTCCTCTTTCTGTGTTCCCACCCTTCCGCACTATGTTGCTTCTGTCTACAGTGAGGGGAGGGAGAAAAAAGGGGAGAAAAAATGCAGGCTCACCTCTGCTCACCTCGGAGCAGCCCCGTAGGGATTCCTGACTGTTAAAGGGGTGGCGGGGACAACAAAAACAAAAAGAAGGCGAGGAGAGCTTGGCACCCACAGCTTTACAATCCGCATACGAAAATTATTTACCTCCTGAGACCAGGTACTTGTAAAGTGCCCTGGGGCGCACTTAAGTGGGCGTGGGCGTACTTTTTTTTTTAAAGTCCGCTGCTGGTGGAAAAACAATTTTATGCTCTGGATCTGCAAGTGTTTTGCAGCGGATTTTAGGGGTCATGTAAAAGGGCATCTTATTTGCTCCTGGTAATAGGACTCTGGCCCGATCGTTTATTGTTGGGTTCCCTTATAGCAGAATATTTAGACTGCTTGATTGCATGCTGTCTCTGATATGCATGAAACAGAGCACCGATTTTAAGTTATAACCTTTCTGAGAAACTTTTAAAAATAAAATAGAAATAGAAATAGAAAAAGGGGAGGCGTCATCCTTTACTCTGTTGCCAAAGCTGACGTTGGCCTGTGAGAGAAGCTCGTGTGCAGGAGATGAAAGAGGTTGTTGCGAGTGCAAAAAAGGTTAAATGGAAATGCATGTTCTGCGTTTGCACAGCTGCTGATCGGCTACAAAGCCAGGGATGGGCAAGCCTGCTACCTCGAGAGGATGGATAAAGGAAATGTCCAAGGTCTGGATGCAACCCTCAAGGAATTCCAGGTAAGGGCAGCGTCCTTGTTGCATACAGAATCTGGGTCAGGGTAACCTCGGGAGAGTCTGGCCTCAGTCTTATTCCTAGCTTCATAGAACCATAGAATCCTAGAGTTGGAAGAGACCTCAAGGGCCATCTAGTCCAACCCCTTGCCATGCAGGAACCCCCATCACAATATTTCCGACAGATGTCCATCCAGCCTCTGCTTAAAAACCTCCAAAGAAGGAGACTCCACCACCCTCCTTTGGGGCAGCATCTTCCACCTCTGAACAGCTCTGTCATGAAATTCTTCCTAATGTTTCAATTGAATCTCTTTTCCTGAATCTCTTCAAGGAGAGTAAAACTCAATGGAATTCACAGAAGTACTAACATTACTGATCCGGCAGACAGATCGACTGTCGAGAGGAGTGAGAATCCAAATTTGAGCCATGGGAAACTGGGTGCCATGGATGGGACATAAGGGGCAATTCCTTGGCAAAGGGCTTATGAGCAAATGATCACGAGACCATCCCTGGTCAGCTTCTCCCTCATAAACCCATGCTGTGGGGACGCCCATGAAATGGGATCAAGGTTCGTGGTGTAAATGTTTGAGATTGTCAGGCTCAATGACAGTACAAAGCAGGAGAGCCCGTGACGTTCCACCGTCAGAGCAAAATAGTCTGCTTGATCTCTGCTGGTGGAATGAGACAGAACTGGCATGGGGTCCATCTGGACTCATAAGAACATAAGAACATGAGGACATAAGAAGAGCCACGCTGGATCAGACCAAAGACCCATCTAGTCCAGCTTCCTGTATCTCACAGTGGTCCCATCAAATGTGTCCGGGAGCACATGAGACTAGATATCTGTCTTCTGAAACCACTCCCCTGCCTCTGGCCCTTGGAGTACCCCGGTTTTAAGCCTGGAGAAGATGACACCTCTCCATCATGGTTTGCAACCTGGGATGGTCTTTTCCTCCAGGAATCTGTCCAATCCCCTTTTGAAGGCATCACCACCTCCTGTGGCAGGGAGTTCCACAGACTAACAACACAGACGAACACAGACTCACCAGGAGTTCAGTTTAGGTGCAGACCTCCTTTGCTTTGTGGGGAACCAGAAAGGCCATGAAAAGCAACCACCATGCCACAACGTCCACCTTGGAATCTAGATCCATCCAAGGTGACGTTTGGAGCCCCTTTCCTAGAAAAGCCTTAACAGTCTTAAACAGTCTCCCTGCTGTCAATTCTGGAGATGGTTTGAATCGTCAGTCTGAGAGACACCGCCTCGTGTCGAAGGGATGAGCCCTCAGAGATCAAACCCTCGGGTTCTTTCAAAGATAAACATGGTCACTGAGTCCCATCTCTTTTTCCTTCCACCACAGGTCAAGTTGTCCGCCCCATCTCCCGCCCCGAGCGGGAAGGAGCAGAAGGAGGTCCTTCTGGCATCCCTGGTTGATCGCTTCAGCTTGGGCACTGCAATTAATATCCTCTGCAGCCACATGCCCATCCTTTGGGCTTAGAGAGGTGAGTGGGAACAAAGATCATGAAGGGATGAGCCTTGGTGACCCACCCACTGGGCTTCTCCAAGGATCGTAGGCTCTGGCAGGGACCCTACTGGCAACCCTATGGAGCACGGTTGGGTTGGTGTCCTGGAGATCGCCTCTGGTATAGCTTTCTCTGCTCTGCAGGCTTTCCACCCCAGAAGACTCAGTGCACCCCCCTGGACTGTTGCCCCATGGACAGGAAATGCCATTCTCCCACTACGCCTTCTCATTCCATTCTCCAGTGGCTTTGCTGTGGGACCTGGCTCCAGGCAGACCATGCGACCGATGGAGTGGCGATCTTGATCAGGCACTCCACGAAGAAGACAAACAGTTGTGTTCCTTTTGTTCAACAGTTCAAGCTAGACGCATGTAGGTGATCCTGAGCAGGGAGCTTTTTTTGGGGGGGGGTGCGGCTGCTTTTTGGTGACGCATTTGAGAAGCTACCCCTGGATAGACAGGCACCCCCCTGGGATGGGTTCCTCTCATTTTTTGACAGAGGCTGCTGCATAAATTGTCTTTGCTCTCTCACTTTCGCTCTCTGTCCCCTGCTGCAATGCACAGGGTTTGAGGAAAGTTGAATCAGGGGACTGGAACGTTTAAAAGTCCCTGTCCCTTATACCCTGTAATCCAAAACCCTGTCCTAGACTGTCTCATCCTTGCATCCTATAAGGGAGATCTTTGTATGGCATCCACTTTAAATAATAATAGTAATAATCATAGCATTCAAGCTCAGAAAAGCAAGGAGACATGGAGGGCAGGCAGTAATTCAGAAAGCAGGAAGGAATCCTGCCCACCCTGCTTCCTTTCAATGTCATCTCTCCTCGTTAGACGGCAGCAACAGATTAAATAAATAATGTGGGAGCCACTGATGCTGACTTGAAGTGGCAGCCGTCCTGGGGGACAGTGGCTAACCTGTTGTGAGTTACAGCTTTTTGGCAGCCCACATGAGTTTGAGGAAATGGTTGGGGGGGGGGGGCAGACATCAGGAGATGTCTCATCCATTCGCCTGGAGGAGAAGGGCAGGAAGGAGTCCGACCGTCACTGAGAAAGTATAGATACCTCCCGGTTAGGGATGGGCAGTCCTCAACAAATCTGCCATTTTTTCAGACATAGTCTGAGATGGATTTTAGCTCAGTATTTCCTCCCTCCCTCCCAACTCGTCCTCTTAAAACTGCTGTTGTCTCAGCTACGGGCATCCAGGAATGGCACTTAAAGGGAGAGTGTTAACAGAAACACCTAGCCCAACCCACTAAGCTTTCAACCATGTGTTTTTATTAAAATACGTTAACTAGAGGGTCAGTTTTTAAAAAGGGGGACCACTGTAACACAACCCCCCTACCTGATATACTCAAGCGCTGTCATCTTTTTTTTGTCTTGCTTCCCAAATAACGTTTAGCCAATGTGCAGAAGGAAAAGTAGGCACCAAAGTCGTGTAAGGATTCTGGGAGCTGAAGACCCAAAGAGAAACTTTTCCAAGCTTTGTGTTCAGCTCGGAATCCAGAAAAGAAGAGAGTTGTCTTTTCTAGTCTTTTTCTTTGGCCTGAATTTGTAGGAGTCTGCCTGATTTCGCCTGCAGAGGAGGATGGGGGTGGGGGTGGGGAATCCTGTACCAATTTCCTTGTTGTGAAGTTACAGCCTGCAGATTTTCTAATGCAACATTTGTCACCTTACTGCTTATTTGGAGTTCAGAGTTAATGCTCTTTCATATTAATACACTTCAATTCAATCTCATTTTATCGTGTTTTCAAAAGTCAGCCCTGGTTCTGGACAGTGGCCTGCATTAAATAAAAGTTGCAGAAAGCTTTGATAACTTCTAATGAAATTGGCAAGAGAAAAGACCAGGACACACACACACACACACACACACAGAGAGAACATTGCATTCTGATATATTTATTTATTGCGGATGGCACGGCAGAGGGAGCTATTTTGTCATTCCTTCATAACCTAACCATTTCTCTTTTTTATAGCAGCCAGACAAAGTGCACTGCATTTCGCAAATACAAATATTTGCAAAGCCACCTCTCTTTCCTGTAACTGAGAAACTTAAAGCAAATTTCCAAACACTCAACATGTCACCCGACAGAAAGGCACAGACCTGGAAAAAAAATTGTCCTGAACAGCCGTTCTCACAAATATGGGGATAATTATTATTAAATCTATTGCTAGGAATTAGTTTTGGACAGGTGATTTTTTTTTGGTAGTCCTTAAGTTGTCATTTTAAAGAAAAATGCAGCCCTGGGTGATGAAACTGCAGGTGGACGTGCCAGTGGGCTGCAGCACGTATTCGTGCTCCCAAGAAGAAACCATCACACTAGTGAGCCTTCAAGTTCCTTGTCTGCTGGGGTGGAAAAATCAAAGTTGGATCCATTCCACGGTGAATCGCTAACAAAGCAGCCCTGATGCCAAGGAACTGCCTGTTTTCCAAAGCCTGGCAGCCTTGCCAAAGGAGAAACCTGTCCAGCTCAGGCATTGCCAGGGCCTTTTCACACAACCCCTAAAATCCGCGGCAAATGGCTCCCAGATCCGGAGCTTAAAATTGTTTCCCCACCAGCTCCAGAGTTTACAAAAAATTAAGTGCGGCCACGCCCACCTAAGCGCTGTCCCAGCGCACTTTTCAAGTACCTGCTCTCCGGGGATGAAAAATTCCTGATGCGGATGTAACGTAGTGAGTGCCGGACTCTCCTCGCTTCTGTTTGTTGTTGTTTTGCCCCCCCCGCCCCTTTAAGAGATACTAAGAGACTGGAATGCTGCCGGGAGCAGAGCAAGACGGCAGAACGGAGGTGAGCCGGCATTCTTTTCTTCCTTTTTTCTCCCTCCCCTCACGCAGACAGCAGCCAGGAGTGCGGAGGGGGTGGGAACACAGGAATAGCGACAAACCCCCAAGATCTCTGGTCCGAATTTAAGTGGCCAACGGATCTTAGGGGTTGTGTGAAAAGTCTCTAAAGACACAGAAACCCAAAGGAGGTTGACTTTTCTTTTGCTGTCATTGATTCATGATTATCTGCAATAAACTTCAAATAATACAACCAGGAGGGGGCCCAGTAATTCAAGCACCACACAAGCTCTTTGTTATGTCTAAGCTTAGGGTCTCTGTTTGTGTGTTTGTATGTGTGTGATATCCAACTCAGCGATTTGACTAGCTTCGCCATGGATGCATTTATGAACTGCAGGAGTAAAACGTAAGGCTAGGGTGGTAGAGGCACCAATGCCAGGCACTCGGAAGCTTCTGCCCATACCTCTCCTCTTAAAACACAACCACCACTGCCTGCTGCAGGAGCCTGGTGGTGCAATACTGCAGCCAAAACTCTGCTCATAACCTTTGGTTCAATCCCAGGTGGCTAGCTCGAGGTTCACTCAGTCCTCCATCCTTCTGAAGCTGGTAAATCGAGTGCCCAGCTTGCTGGGAGGAGGGTCCAATGTGTGGCCTGCAAACTTAAATCGTAAACTGCCCAGAGAGTGCTTTGGGTGCTTTGGGGTGCTATTTAAGCAGTATGATTTGCTTTGGTTTGTTCCCTTCAGGGGATCAGAGACCTTGGAGGATGACTAAAATCTCATGGACCTCACAAACCTTCCATCTATTCCTGGCCAAAGGTCCAATAAAATAGACTCTCATTTCAGATTGTCACACCCTGAACAGCGCTCTCCTGCAAATGCACACAAGCATCTCATTTTTTTGAAATCGTTCTTATTTTTCCATGGCCTTATTCCCAACCTGGGATTCCCTCGGGTGGGGTGGGGGGCAGGCAGTACTATGTGTCCCATCGCCTCCAGCCTGCACACCCAATTGGTTGTGCTGGCCAAGAAAAATGGGGAACGTCAGAATGGGGGAGTCTCTGGATGGAGGAGGCGGATTCCAAGGTTTGAATGTAACCAGCACGGCACCGTCTGCTGATGCTCCTCATTCACAGCAAACCCACTCAAGGTGCAAGATGAGAGGCCCGGGAGAGTGTGTGTCCCTCTTCCACCCTCCGGGGTCCGGAGACCGTGGCAGTCTCTTAGCCCCGGATGAGGATGTAAAGGACCCCGCACAGGGCCGGGGATAAGGCCAGGAGGGTCGCCCTGCTGCGGGGTCCCTTCGAGGCGTGGCTGTAGAGCCCCCTTTCCATCATGGGCTCCGACCAGTTGGGGTTCTGGAAGCCAGGCTGGCCCGCAGGCTTCCCGGCCATTGAGGAGCTATGTCCACCTCGGGAGTAACGGGACCTCCCGAGAGAGCTCAGGCCGTAACCGACGGCCGCCCCGACAGCTGCTGCCCCGACCATCTTGGCCCCTCGGCTGCTGCTGCTGGAGCCGCCCGTCTGACTCTGCCCGCTGGAGCCGCTGCTGCTGCTGCTCTTCGGGAGAGAGTGGAAACCTCCCCGTGTGGACGAGGAGGAAGATGACCCTCGGCTTTTGCTACTGCTGCTGCTCCCTCGCCCGCCACCCCGGCGGCAAACGGCGGGCTCGCTGAAAAGAGCAACCAGGAGCACGGCTGTCCAGCACCAGGCGGCCAGGGTGTGCCTCATGGTGGAGCACCTGAAAAAAGAGAGGAAAAGCAGAGCCAAGAATGCAAAGGGGATCAACATCTAACCCTGACCCTGACCCTAACCCTAACCCTAACCCTAACCCTAACTCCATCCCACACCCTAGCCTTAGCCCTAACCCTAACCCTAACCCTCCGTAAAAGGCTGCTGGTATCTAAGCCTTTACAACCTCGCATGCTGCCTCTAGTGGGAGTGGCCGGGAGGAACCTTTCTCGGCTGGGGGGGGGCTGTCATTCTGTCCAGCACTATTCACATTCACTATTTCAGGGGGACTCAATTTTTTTTTGTTACATCCATCATTAGAATGATATGATTCATATCTAGTTTGGCCATGAACACTCCCCAAGTCTTTTTAGCTTGGTGTTGGTGATGTGTATTTGGGCTGGGATCCAAGACCCAGTCGAAAAACCTAAACGCAATAGTTCCAGCCTTACGTCGTATAGCTAATGTAAGATTAGGGTTTGGGATTCTAATGTTGTCAGGCTTGCTTGGGACCCCCCACCCAAATACTGAAGGAGCCTGGAGGAATGAGGGCATTCTCTGTTCCAAGTTTAGTTCTGGCTTCCAGAATGAATGCCAGTCTTGTGGTTGACAACACATCCTAACCACCGCCACCACCCCTGCCCCCGGCACTGCCTTTTCGTGTCAGGGCATCCATGCTAATTGCACGCCAGCACACATGACACAGCAGAAACTTCTGGGCAGACAGAGATGAACAAAGAAGAGGGAAATGCTGAGTCATCGCCCCCTCTGGCAGTCGTACATCCATGCACACACGCACACACTGCTGCTGCTGCTGCTGCTGCTCATGTGACCCATCGAAACAAAAGCTTGGACTTACAGCGGAGAACACAAGAACACATTCTCTCTCTCTCTCTCTCTCTCTCTCTCTCTCTCTCTCACACACACACACACACACACACACACACACACACACACACTGAACAGGACAGCAACACTGTGTGTCTAACTCAGCAATGGTTCCTCTTCAAGCACCAAATGAAATACACACTTTTTGTCCCCTGGAAATTTCCACGAGTGGCCAGCAGCATCAACACACACACACACACACACACACACACACACACACACACACACACACACACACACACTACACTAGACATGAATAAACAGTATGCATCCTTTACCCTCCCCGTGGTTGTGAAATTTGTTTGAGTGATCCATCATGCGTTGGACACCCTGACCATCCATGCATACGGATTGTGGGGTTATCAATGCGTGTGGGGGGCTTTTCAACAGGTTTCTGGACAAAGGCATTTCTATAGCGAAGTTGCTTTCTAAAATAATGCCACAAATATGACTGAAGTAATAATTCTCGGGTCAGTTTGACATGAATTTTGCAAGCTGGGGATCTATCAATCCTAAAGGTGCAGGGTTTTTAACCCTCTTTCCAAAAAAAAAAAAAGGTATAAGAAAGGAAAAGTAACATTTCAACATTGCAACGACACCTGACAAGTTACTTTCCGAATGCAGCTGCCGCAAGGCACTCTCCCTAGGTCTGAGCTGAGCGAAATATAAGTCCCTTGGGTGTGGCTGATTCTCAGGGCAGCTCCATAGGTGGCCTCCAACCTACCCCATAAGATGCCCTAACTGGCATCTTCCAGATGGACAAATAAAAGATTATGAGCAGCAGCTTTGGTGGGTTTGAGCCCACTTCTTCAGATGTGATTCAGATTTAAGGGGCTTTCATCTTATCTGCATGCCATTGTTGAAATATGCTAAAGTATTAAAGTGGGTGGAAGACTGTCTAGGCAGCATAATCGGTAAGTGCAGATGGGGTGAAATTCTAAAAAAGAGAAATGGAACAGCTAGAGGTTTTAAAACCATCCAGATCTTTGGAAAAAGGCAGTTGGTGCGAATTACACTCTCGGGGAAACTAACTTTCAGAAAGTAGGAAAGCATTTTTAAGAAAAGCAAGCAAGCCCGGGAATGCATGTTCTCAACCAGCCACCAAGAAAGTCAACTTCACTTACGTTCTCCAAGGAGCGACCCTGACCACCAAAGAGACACTCTGTCCCCCGACGGCAGCTGAGAGGCTACATCCTTTGAGAACTGGCTGGCAGCAAAGTTGTTCACGGCCAGGAGAGCTTTCCAGCAACAAACAAAAGCCTGGCGTTCGGTGTCACCTGACTGGTCATCGGCGCAGGCGATGCACTTTTCATTGTTGGCCTGCACACCTCATGACCCACCAGAACAAAGTCCGCGAACTAAGGAGGCCTCTCTCTCTCTCTCTCTCTTTGTATGTGTGTGTTCAGAATCCCACCCTCTCCCCTGTGTTGACAAACTGGACAAAACAAAGGGACAGGGCGTTATCCAGAGTTCAGCGGGCAGAACACTGCATGCAACATGACAGTGTATACATTGCGTAGGTCAGGCATGTCCAAACTCCGCCCTTCCTGATGTTTTGGACCACAACTCCCAAAATTCCAAGCCTGTATTTTGTGGTCCAAAACATCTGGAGGGCCAAAGTTTGGGCATGCATTGCGCAGGTATTCTTCCTTTCCATGTGGATCTCATCTGCAGGGGCAACCTGGTGTTTGGAGCAACAGGATGTAGTGCAACTTGGCGGCTGGTCTTCCTTCAAGCACCTAACTGGTTGGCTGACGCTGCTTGTGTTTATAACCAGGGAGCCGCAGATGACAGGCACAGCCAACAGACCATAAGGCCCACAGCTCTGTGGTGGGACACCCCTTTGCATACAGACGATCCAAGAAGCCGTCCCAAGGTCCTTCTGGTAGGGTCTAAAACACCTCCTCTGGAGCGATGCTGCCAACCAGAGCCTGCAATGTTGGACAGGATGGACCCAATATCAAAGAGTCCCAGGGACCACATCCGAATGCTTCTTTCCTCTTAGCTTGCTTCTGCAGGCGTGAAATAAACGTCAGAACCACCGTTGCATTTCTATTCACAAAGTGCTTTAATTAAAATAATCTAGTTGTGTGTGCTTCATACTATACGTGGAGCGATTAAAGAATGGTGTTAAGGACGAGGTGCTATCCAATGTATGGTTCAGGTACTTGTATGTCTGTGTGAAGATTCTCAGTCATCCAGGTGAAGTTATCTGGACACTGAGTCATGGCAACTGGACTCCCCCCCACCACCACCACAAGGTGTCATGATTCAACTTCCAGATTCAGATACAATTCCCACGCAGCACAAATCTTTGAAAGATCCGCAGTCAGAAATTTGAAAAGCAAATATTTTGACGACACATTCAGGACACATATGGCCAATGGAAAAGGAAAAGGTGAGCCCGCTGGGTACGAATGACAGATCAAAACATTGCTATTTGAGCTAAAGGCAGAAATGGCAAACCTGTTTCTAAAACAACAAATTACAGATGGTGGGAACAGTCAACATGTGTATTTCTCTGTGCCTTAAAAACCTCAGGATATTTCATTTTTCCCTCAAAGGTTCCAAAAATATTTTTTCTTTCTCCGAGACAGTATCTAATATATATGAACTGCTCGGGTATATGAAAATCATATTCAAAATTGTTTGGAATAAAAGGTGCAATCCACATAATTTATGATTTCCCCGAAAATATAGATCTTGTCAACTGAGGAAAGCCTGTGAGGGGAAAAAATATTCAGGGGGAAGAATTTATTCTAGACCCAAACAATCTCAAGCTGACTGGATGATTCAGGAGGATAAATGGAGCCCAGCATTTCCTGGAATGCATCGAGGGATGATGGACAGGAGAAAAGAAGGACGCTCGGCTTTTCTACGTCCATGTTGTACGTACAGACAATGACAAGTTTAGGTTCCACTTGGCTACATCAAGAGCTTGTCATTATTTCCAGCTCCATCTACTTGCAGCCTGGAATAGAAGCTTCCGGAAACAGCTTTGCTACCCATAGGATTCTACTTGATTGATCTATGGACTGAAAAGTAGACCCAGAGGAGATTCGATTGCCATTACAGTTGTGCTCTTTGACCTCCAAAGGGAACTCTGCAGTTATTTTCAAGCAGCTGCACTGTTCTTGCGCTAGCTCATTTTCACCTCTTTTTGTTCAAACCACCCCCCAGTGCTATGCGAAATATACATACAAACAAAGCACATAAATTATTGCTGTCGTTTTCTTGTGCACGCGATATTTGGCATTTAGAGAACACGAAGACAGGGGCAGGACAGTTTGGAGTATTAAATAGAAAAAATATCAACAAGTGATCTAGTGCAATTTTGAGAAGGGAAGACGCGTTACAAGGTTTGGTAGAAGAGAGAGAGGTACAGTGCAAACTAATATATGTCTACTTGGAGCAGATGTTCTTAGGACTTTTCTGGCTACATTAAACATGGCTAGAATTGCAACTCTAACAAACAAGACACCAGAAACAGAATCCTTTGTTCTGCTTGGGTGGTCCAAATGGGGGTGGGGGGGATTGATTTTTTTTCTCAATAGAAGTTCAAGGCAAATCACAAAGAGCAGAAAGACATGTTGCACATAATCTGTCAGGAAGCGAGAGGAAAAGAATCAATGGTTGCTCCTCTTAGCACGTTTCTTCCCAATCTCTGGTCCCCAGATGTTCTTGGGCTACAATTCCGAGAAATCCTGGCCAGCACAGCTGGTGGTAGAGGCTTCTGGGAGTTGCAGTCCAAGACCATTTAGGCACACACACACACACACACACACACACACACACACACACACACACACACACACACACACACACACACACACACACACACACACACACACAAGGTTGGGAAGAATCGTGCTAGCACAAAGGCACTCAAAGCCAGGGTTGGCGAGAAGACCGAATTCGAGGCCAACACAACAAAGAGGAGACAAAAAAAGTAAAGACGAAAGGGCCAAAATCCAAACTCAGCAGGATGAGGTAGAGACAGAGGCCTGGGTTGGAGTGTGTGTGTGGGGGGCAGTTGGTCCCCAACTGAGTGGTGTTATGTTGAAGAGCAGGAAGTAGAATAGGAAGGAAAGGAAATTATTCAGGTCACAGCCGTCACTATTTAGCCAGGAACCTGGTTTAAGAACGGCCATCTTCAAAGCCTTCCCAGCTCAAAATAAAATGCTAATCATTCAAACCAGCAACGTAAATACCCCGTGAGAACCTAAGAAATCACCTGGCTGGACCTAGACTAAAAAAATCCCCTTAAGTCCAGCATCCTCATTTCGAACCAAAGACAATGAGGTGCCTCTGAGTAAAACATCTGTTCCAACATCTGGCCTTTGGCACTCGACTGTCCGTGGAAGCGCCACTAAGTTCACCTTGAGAACAGGGGAGGAAAGAAAGGCCGTTGTCGACGCGAGTTTGGTGCGTTCCAGTCCATTCAGTTTCTAGAGAGGAGGAGCCCTCTTGGTTCTCGGTCAGGTAAATGGGTCTCCTCTGAGCTGGAGACTTCCTCCGAAGGTCCGACGTTTTTATATGGTGGCCGGCCCTTCGGCGATTTCTTCTAATCGTTGCTCGATCATTAGACGCAGGACCGAATACCTTGGAAAAGAAACCAACAAGAGCAGCCATGTCAGTCGGCATCAGCAAAAAGGAAAAGGGCAGAGATGGGGATTTTTGTGGAGGGGGAGGTGAGCGAGACACCCGCAGCGTTCCTCTTTGAAAACACAGCCTAGACGTGAAGGCCTCCCAGCTGACAAAAAGGTGCCTGTGGGGCTTTTGGGACACTGTGATGCAGAAGATTTTTAAAAAAACGTATTTCTTGTAGGGATGGGCACGAAATGAAAAACAAAATGCTGTTTTGTTGTTTCGTTACATAACACAACAAAACAAAATGAAATAAGGAAGCAACATTGCATTACAGACAAAACAAAATGGTCATTTTTTCCCATTGAAACGAACCATTTCGTTCCATCTATAAACCAGGAGCCATTTTTAAAGGGCTCCTGCAAACCTGTTATCAACTGGAGCCCTTTAAATGTGGCCCAGTCAGCAACAGAGGGACACCCTGCTGCTGACTGGGCCAGTTTGAAAGGGGTCCAGCACATAACAGCTCAACAGCAGCCCTTTAAAAAGGGCCCCCAGGCACCAAATCTGGTGACTCTAGGACCCAGGGGAGCCATTTTGTTTCGTTTCATTTCGTTTCGTATGATTTTTTTAAAAAAAATTGTAAAAAACAAAACGAAATGAAATGGAGTGGTCATGAAATGAAACGAAACGTCGTTGTTCCGTTTCGTGCCCATCCCTACTTTCCTGGTATGACAGTTCCCAAAATGCCCAAATCGGCATCTCAGCCCAACACCTCGGGTGTAAAAGTTTGTGAGGCTGCACAAGTCCACAGAAAACTTTGGCTGAATAAAACCAGTTTGTCCCTGAGAGCTTGAGTGACTCTTTGGTTCATGGGGTAGGATATTGGCCTCCCCCTAATAAAGTGGGGAGCTGAGAAATAGCCCTCCCTGAAATCTTGAAGAGTATGGCTGCCAGCCAGAGATGAAAAGATGAAAAGAGGAGGCAAGGTGGACAGACCGCCTCACCCAGTACGATGGAGCGTCCTATGCTTTTAGCCACAGCCTCATGGGTTTGGGAGAAAGCTCGTTTGCATCATCGGCTGGACATCTTTCTGAGACAAAATCAGAAAGGAATCAGCCGTAGACGACCCTCTTGGCACAATTCCCCCAAACTGGGGGTAACACATTTAATCTAGCTAAGGTAAATGCTCTTCTAAATGTGGGGGTAGCTATGTTGTTCAGGTAGGAGGGGAGCATGAACACATTATTACATATACTACTTGAGTGAGATAAAAGGCCCCGGTTGTTGGAGTTCAAATGTCTCTGAGCCTTTGATGGATGGCAGTTCTGGCACTACTATAGCCCAGGGTAATAACATGCTTTACTGAAAAGCCAAGAGACATGCATTCATGTTCTAAGAACCGTTTCCACTTTGAATGGAATAAATCTGTAAGGATCAGAGGGGCCAAGCCGACAGGAAAAAAGAGAAATTTTAACCAAGTATTGAATAATTGCACTTTGGCTCAGAGACCCACAGAGGTTAGGCCAGCCTCCATTCGGGTGGCAGTGTTAGAGACACATGGAGGTACTGCAAATATGTTTCTCAGAAATTTAGTTTGAATTCCCTCAAGGGAACTCAGGTTGGACTGGACAAATAATTGAGCACCATATGTCCTATGAGCCTCTTGCCAGAAACGGAGTCCTGGGGACTAGAAGCCCGCTGCTGTTCCTTCTTAGGAAAGGAAGAACCTACCTGCGTTTCAGCTTCTTCACTTCCCGGTCTTCCTCCTCCTTGAGTTTTTGGATGAAGCTTTTCAAAACGGGCATTTCAAATTTAATATACTGTGCCACCTGTGTGGAGAAGAAAGATGGATGAGAGGAAGGGAGGTTCTTCCCCCCCCCCCCCCCCCCGATCATCATCACCACCGTGACCACGACCGTAAGCTACTGGGCACTTCTGTGTTGACTTCCAGAGCTCACGGGGACATCTCCATCAGGAAGAAAGAGGCAGAAGAGGCCGAGTCTACATGCAGTGACCTCGACCTGTCCGCTGGGGGGCACCAAAGGAACACGTCTGCCTAGGATAGCCTCTTCCGCCCTGTTTCCATAGCTCTCAGATGCCGCACCAAATACAGAAATATTTTTCCCCCTCTTCCGTCCCATTGGTAAGAGGCTAAACAAGCGGCTGTAAATATTTGCTATGCAGGATATGAAATATGTGGGGACTGCAAGGACAGGAAAGCTTCTTTGAGCAGCTCAGCGGGTGAGGTTTCTGGCTGCACAACAAGAGGTTGGGATTTTGATTTCTCCCACTGGGCCACCTGGACAGGGCCGGGGGGGGGCACTCCATCCTCCAGAAAGCCCCTCCCAGCTCAGCTGTTTAAAGATCTACACTGGTGGTGATCTACACTGAGGCATACTAAGGTCCCGGTCTCACAACGATTTTGCTGCTCTTTTTGCTGCGAAAGACTGCGCAGCAAAAGATCATGCCTTCACTCCGAAGAGCATTATTTTGTCACCCCGGCCAACCATGCCCCCGGAAGCGCACTTTAACCGCAGCATTTTGTACCACCGCTAGAGGTTGTGTTAAAATACTTCTGTTATTGGTGTGCACTTTTAAAGCCTCAAACAAAAATTCGCACCCATTAGATTCGTACCCCCTTTTCTGCCCTTCCTGTAGTTCTGCCTTGCTAATCATTTATGCTACTGAACTGGTGGCATACCGGCATGCTGGCACAATTTTTACTGGCTTTCCGCCTGCAATTACAATCAATTTTAAAGAGAAAAACTGCCACCTGGCTGCAACGCAGGTATTTGCCACAAGGGAAAAAACAGGGAAAAGATGCACAGTAAGCAAGTCGGGATGGACGCAGAGAAGTAAAATACTCCCCTGTCGTTGGGGCGCTAACTATGCATCAGATGTCACGTGACCACCTGAAAAAATAGTATGCATCATATTAAGATGCGCAAATAACGGTAGTGAGACCAGGGCCTAAGAAGATCGCAGCTTGGATTGGATGAATGGAGGGTGAAACTATTGGACTTTGCAGAGATGGCCAGACTGACGTGCAGACTGAGGGATCAAGACAACCAGAGGTTCCAAAAAGACTGGCAAAAATTTAAGAACTATATGGAGACTTATTGTAAGGAATTAAAGACTCTTACCGGATTAGGGTAGAACTCGAAGGATTACTACTTATTTCTAGAATCTCTCTTTTATGAGTATATAAAAGGGGTTCGTTAGTAAGGAAGGCTAGGAGATGAATAACGTTAAAACCGCGCGAAGAACAGAGGGAAGCCTAACCTTAGTGATAGATTGATTCAATATTGTTAACGTTTTGAACTTATTTTTCTTCTGTATTCCAAAACTTTCTAATAAAAATGTTTTTTTTTTAAAAAAGAAGATCGCAGCTTGGAAAAGTTACTTTTAAGGCCTGGGTAGCTAATTGTTTGAGAAACGTCAATCCAGAAAATTTTAGTTTTGCAAGGTCTAATAAGAAAGGCTGAATCTGTTAATTTCAGCTATGGTTAGTTTCTGGCCAGTTTCTCGTTTTTTTCTGACTTTTCCCAATCTTCTTGGCTCAGCTTGGCCTGATTCTGCCTCAGTCTGCAAAGTCTTCTTCCAAAAGTCTGCATGGAAATTCACACGTCTTTTCAGACACACTCCTCTAAATGTATGCTTTTTTTTACACTTCCCCTAAACACTCCCATCTGTGCACAAAAGACTAACTTGTCACTAAGGACCTGAGGGTGAAGATTTTGGCATGCGATTCCATTCCAGCTGTTCACATCCGACGAGTTTAAGAGTAGTGCTCTTGCTACATTTGCAGAAAACTATGCACAGAACAAATTTTCCACCAGTCCTGCCCAGTAATGAACCAGAGAGGACCATGACCTGATCAAAAGCAAAGTGTTCTGCTTATATACCACCCCATACCACTTCAAGTAGCCTCTGGGCGGTTCACAGTTTTTTTTATTACAGTAATGCAGGCTACACGTTGACCCCCCCCCCCCCCCCAAGCAAGCTGGGAACTCATTTTACCGACCTTGGAAGGACGGAAGGCTGAGTCAACCATGAATCAACCTTTAAGCAGCAAAGTCAAAGGTGTCTGCAAAACAACTCACATCATAGGTGACTTCTTCCACCTGGTCTTTCTCCATCAGAAACACTTTGGACACCTGCTCACAGGGACCCTGCAGTATCCGAGCCATCAGTGGGTAATCAGTAGCCTTCAGCTTCTGTTTCTCTGCACCAAACAGAGAGCAAGGATGAGTCCAACCATCAGAGTAGCGTGACGGAACCTCCTCAACTCACTCTGCATGCTGACACAGAGAGGAAAGCACCACCAGGAAAGTGGGCTGCATTTGGAACATCAGATATATGAAGGCTGCACCATCGGTTCTTCCACCCTGTATTGTCAGCTCTCGCTTTGCGGAGAGAGGTTTAAGAACTTTTCCCCCAAAAAGGCAGCCTGTCTCTCCGGGGACAAATGTCCCGGCCCCGCGGCACCTTGCCCATATGTGACCCACTTCTTCATGCAGTGCCAACCTCACACAAAACAGAGAAGCCCTCCCCTCCGCAAGTGGTCCCCTCCTCAGTCACAACACCCAAAGACCAGTAACCTGGAGAGATGGAGAAACGAGGGCATCCCCTCCTGCATCTCATACGAGTCCAAGGCCCACTGGGGTGCTCAGAGATGTGATTGGACCAGACCGGTGGTGTTCTGAATCTCAGCCCAGTGGCTTAAGTGCTACACTAAGCCATGGCGATCTTTGAGCCAGTCCGTGGTACTCACCTCCACTGGTGTGAACCACGTACAGTGCAAATTCTTCAGCGGAGTTCTCAATCTGAAGACAGAAAAAGAGCATATCAAAGGAATTCGCATGTCCATGTTCTCACAGACACATCATGCACACAACATGGATCTAAACTGCACACAGATAGAGAGATAGATAGATAGAGAGATAGATAGATAGATAGATAGATAGATAGATAGATAGATAGATAGATAGATAGATAGATAGATAGATAGATAGATAGATAGATAGATCTGGTTTGGTCTGCACTGTCCAAGACAGAAATAAGAATTATAAGGATTTGGAGAAGCAGGAGTCAAACATGCCTTAAATTTGTTGAGCAGCAGCTTCAGAACTTGGGGTGTCGTCATTGTACTGTTGATTCGGACATTCGTGATGGAGCCGTAAGCGGGCGTGAACACTGAGGTCTGGGGAAGTGAGAGAAAACACACAAAAGTGCATCAGAATATGGAATAGCTGGGTGGGTGGGTGGGAAAGAGGGTTTGTTTGCAGCATAGAAACACATTCAACAAATCTGTTTCATCTTAGAAGTGCCACCTCCCCCTTTGTCATTTTGCTTCATGAAAGACCCACACGGCTGCCACTCTGAAAACAGAACAGCTGTGCCCCACATGTGGAAGGACAACCAAAATGGCAGACAGGAAAAAACAGCTGTGTGATATTTTTATAAAAACTTTAAAAGCAGAAGCAGTAACCAAAACAATTATCAAGTGTTATCTGTGACAGGACTGCAAACATTAAGAACACCCTTGACATTTCCCGAATTATTAATGTTAATTATGTTGCTGGTTTTATTACTGTTTGTTGTCTTTTGCAGGGTGAAGAGAGTTATCTATCCTTTCAGATGACTTAAAGCAAAAGCAAAAGTGTACTGCAGTACTGCAGTTTAACCACAGCTTAAATGTGTGCATTAAATATGTAAATTAAATCATCTGGGAAAAGATCATAGAATTATGATCAGGGAGCTTTTTAAATTATCCAGTTAAAGTGGCTCGGTGGGCTAGAATGCCAAAACTGTCGGCTGCAACATCGGCAGCTGGGTGGTTCGAATCCCAGGTGCCACGCAGCGGAGCGAGCTCCCGCTATTAACCCCAACTCCCACCAACCTAGCGGTTTGAAAGCATGCAAAATGCAAGTAGATTTATAGGTAAGATAGATAGGTAACACTGTAAAAAGCAGGAAGGTAAACAGTGTTCTGTGTGCAGAAATGTGTTCAGCCATGCTGGCCACATGGACACGGACTTGCACAACACTGGCTCTTTGGCTTGAAAACGGAGATGGGCACCACCCCTAGCATCGGACACGACTAGCACACATGTGTGTGGGGGGGACTTTACCTTTTACCTTAAAGATGCATATCAGTGTTCTCTAACAGTAAGCAAAAATGCAAACCAAATGCTTTGTATATATACGACTGATAAAATCTAGAAAGGGCCGTAGGTGCTCCAAACGCAGGCGGCTTCCCTTCCTCAGCGGCCGATACTCCAGCCTCTGGGGAAAAAAGAGCCTTACTGGATCCAGAGAACAAGGAGCAAAGCCTCACTTTGTGGTTATAGAAGTGGCCGTTGATGGAGAAGCGATGGCGTTTGATCCGGCGCTGCTCACTCGGGGTACGGAGATTTCCTCTCCGACGCACGCCCACATCGCTTCGCGTCCGCATCAGCTGCGGTGCCTCCTCCTGCTGGGCCTTGAAATCGTTGTTCTCTGAAAAGGAAATTCTGTGGGGGTTTTTAAAGGTGTATTGAAAGGACACATAGGTCCAAAGGGTTTCCCACCCTTTTTTGAAGTCCGGGGAAACGAGGAGCGAACACCAGCCAGCTGTTTTGGTGGAAACGCTTCCAAATTCTGCCAAATCCTGCCGACTTGCATAAAATTCCTGGTTGCTGCGAGAAATCTCCCGAAGGCCGCCTGGAGTCTTAAAAACCTTGAGCCAACATTCCTCTCTGTGTTGTGGGTTTGCCGGGTGGGGTCTGGAGCACAGCCACTATTGTGAGGGGAATTCACGCCCCACATTTTGACTACGAGAAGTACCGAATCGAGCTGTGTTTAAATCTCTCCCATAATCAGTGATGCCTTAGATTAAATTTGGATCCTTTCTAGGTCGTTTGGAAGCTTCCAAACTGTCTAGACATTCTGCCAGGAAGACTGACGTCATTAGAGATAAGGACACAAATTCTGTGGCTTAACAGAGTCAGCTGCAACCAGAATCAGCTCTTTGAATCAATGGGACGCTCAAAGGAACAGACTCAGTGGCACCCCACTGGATCCATGAGCCCGCTCTACCTGCCACTGAACTACCCCACGGCACAAGGTATCAGCCAATCCGTGCAAACACCTTTATGATTTTTACCTGGGATTGAAACCCAGGTGGGGAGCAGAGTTTGAGCTGCAGTACCGCCACTGCGCCACGAGGCTCCGTGGAGAAGGTGAATCTAACGGCATTTTTGTGAAGATTCTCAGTCATCCAGGTGCGTTTATCTGGGAGTTGAGTCATGGCTACTGGACTTCTTTTTTGAGAGATAGAAACGTTTCGCTGTTCATCCAGCTTCATCGGTCTGACCGATGAAGCTGTTTGGATGAACAGCGAAACGTTTCTATCTCTCAAAAAAGAAGTCCAGTAGCCATGACTCAACTCCCAGACTAATGGCATTTTCCTCCTTTAAGGGAGAGTAAAAGGGGAAGCAGAGGTCCTGGAAGACCTCTGGCATAAACCCAGCATACAATGAAATCCCTCTTAATCCATTTTAATGGGCTCTTGGAGAAACTGCATTTCAATTTTGGAGCACCCCATGAGACCATCCCCATACTTAAGGGCCAAAATAAGCCAGCAGGAATTGAGAAACCAAACAGAACAACGCTCAGCGTGTAGCAGGTCAAGAAACGACACCTTGGAATAAAAGTACATCTGTGGGAAGCTTTTTTCTCCCAGCAGTCTGAACCGACAGAGCTCTTTGCATCTCTTACGCCCATGGACCGCCCCGCCCCCCCGCAGCATCGGATCACAGATGTTGTTGAGCTGTCATGTGGTTGCAGCCCAGAAACATCTGGAAAGCTTCCCCCGCCCTGCCTCCTCCCTGCCCATAACTAAATAATTCTCTTGGCCCAAAAGCATAAGAGCATTAGAAGAGCTATCCTGCTGGATCAGGCCAATGGCCCATCTAGTCCAGCTTCCTGTATCTCACAGCGGCACCACCAAATGCCTCTGGGAGCACACGAGACTAGATCTCTGTCTCCTGATACCCCTCCCCTGCATCGGGTCCTTGAAGGACCCTGGTTTTAAGCCTGGAGAGGACACATCTCCCTCATGGTTTGTCGCCTGTGATGGACTTTTCCTCCAGGAATCTGTCCAATCCCCTTTTGAAAGCGCTCCAGGCCACATGCCATCACCACATCCTGTGGCAGGGTGTTCCACAGAATAACAACACACTGAGTAAAGAGGCATTTTCCTTTGTCTGTTCTTACTCTCCCAACCCACAGTTTGAGTGGAATCTTAATGATGACTACTGGGGTCTTACGTTCCATTTGGGATATGATCTCATTTAAGCAGGTTTCATTTGGCTGTTTCTGTTTTGCTTAGTCTTTCGCTTTTGTTGTTTTGTATCTGCTGTGAGCCAACCGGAGTGATCTCACTGTCAGATAGGCAGTATAGAAATGTAACTAACTAACTAAACAAACAATACGTTTGTTTGAGGTGCACGGTGTCTCAAACAGGCACAGCCCTTTGTCTGGCCGGCCTGATGCCCTTCTTCCAAGGCCTCACAGGATTCCCTGCTTGGGACTGAACACCCTTTCTCGAGACACAACTTCACACTCTCCCCTACAAGCCTCAGCAGCATGGCATCACACCTTGTCGCACAAATTACACCTGAAAGGCTCCCACCCACCCCCCACTTTTTTGCATTATTCTCCTTGTGAGGTGGAATTCAAAATGTCAAAGAAGAGGCAGCGATACGGGTTTCCCTCTCCTACACCTTGCAAAGATCCCTGCAATCTGGACTGGCCAGGATCCATCGCTTTCATAAATAAGCAAAGATTTGAAACCTGGCATTGCAGGTAACCTGCGGCCACCAGAAGCCTTTCTGATGCATCACCAGACACGAAAATAAAAGCAGGGGGGGGTGAGAGAAGAAGTTTGAAAGAAAATTGTTTCCCTCCAAATGAGGAAACACAAGAAAGCAGGCTGACCAGGGATGGGCCGGGAGGAATTTTTAAAGTGTCGACTTCCTTCCTTGGTTGAAAACAGAAGCCGACTATGTGTGATTCTTGCAGCTGGCGGTACATTTCCAGAGCATGTACCACCTCTCCTTTCTGCATGCAATGGTTTTGCAACAGAGGCAAAACCACCCATGTATCTGATTAAATGACCACCTAGCAGTTTTGACTCAGGGCGGATGAGAAGAAAGGAAGAGAGAGAGAGGGGAAGTGATAACTATCAAGCAAGAGCCAGGCAGGCACAAATGACAGGGCGGTGGGGCCTCGACTTATTGGCCACCAGTGTTGACGGCATCCCTGTACATGGCGCTTTTGTAAAGGAGCAAAGAGCACTGCTTTGATGCCTGGATAGACTGCTGTAAAGCCTGCTGCATGGTCCCCCCCCCCGAAGATGAGCCAGGAACTTCAGCGTGCCCAAAACTGATCTGCTGAGATTTTAACCCTGTATTGTCTACACTGGGTATCCATTTATTTTTGGGCTGAGTTTAAGGTTCCAGCTTTGGCCATATTGCAGGTATGTCCAAACTTTGGCCCTCCTGATGTTCTGGACCACAACTCCCAGAATTCTAAGCTTAGATTGTCAGCGGCAAAGGATTGTGGGAGTTGCTGTCCAAAACATCTGGAGGGCCGAAGTTTGGACATGCCTGATCTAAAGGAACAAGAGCCAGGGGGTTTAACGAGTTGCCCTGTTGCAAATGCACCAATCCAATCACTCCGATCTCACACCAGGGTCCCACGTCATCGGAAAGTCCAGCAACCTCAAGATGCTATTTTTAGTAAGACACCACACATTTGGGACATCACTAAGGAATCCTACCCATATTCACCCCTGATTATTTCACCATTTCATATGTGGCAAGCACATTTCAAAATATTCAGCTGGCCTCTTTGCTTACAAAATATGTTTTTACTGCAGCTCCTCTTCCATCTTTTGATGATGGGTCTCTTAGGTCAGTTTTAGTCAGTGTTAATTTCGGTTTGACTGTATACTTCTATTGGATTACTGTTATCTCTTTATCATTAAGATACTGAAGAAGCCTGAGCTGCCACTAGAAGCTATTGGGTCATGGAGAGACAAGAGGGACTGAAAAAGACAGTCATGTTTGCTGGGGGTGGGGGGGGGGGATGTGGAAGGAAAAGAGATGTGAGATTGATCGGTTCAAATTGACTTTGCCAGGCCTGAGAAGGCCTATTAATGACGAGACCTGTTAAGGAAGGCAGTTTTGACCTCGAATCTGCTAAGGGGAATGTTGTTCTAACTTAATAAACCAGCAAATAATGGCATTCAACAATCGAGCAAGAGCTCAGATCACCAAAAACTTCTCTTTTCTGAAACAGGAAGGCCGGACCGTCTGGGGCAGGGGCGGGGAAGGGAGGGAGTCGGGCTGGTGATGGTGGAGATGTTTATTTCTCCATGGCAACCCTGCTGAACAATGACTCCTGTTGTGCCCTTCCTCAAAAGAGGAGGGCTGTGTTGCCAAGAGAAAGCAGGGAGAGGCGCTCCCAGCAGGGCCGTGGGTGGTGGGGGGGTAGGCAATGCATCCTTTTTTATGCCGGTCACATCTCCTCCAAAGAGGAAATCTGCCGGATGAGGCCAAGGGCCTCTCTAGTCCAGCAGCTTATATCCCCGAGGGCTCCGTCCGAGTATTTTGCAAAGCCCCTTATTGCAGGATCCGAGAACAGCCGCCTTCTCTCATGCTCTTTTACCCCACTGCAAAAATTCAAAGGCAATTCATGGTCCTCACTCAGGACTAGAACCTTTATCCTCCGTGAATTGGTCTGATCCCTGTTTGAAAACATCCACGTGGGAGACTCCTGTTACATCTTGTGGCAGGGAGTCCCACAGTTCAACTTTCCTGTATACGAAGACTGCAAGGATTGTGTGTTTCTCAGCTTCTGTCCCTCCCTCCCAGAACAATCTTTTCTGCTGCTGCTTACCATCTGCACCATCCGTTCCGTCACCATCAGAGGAGGGCTCGGCATCTGTCACCTGAATATCAGGTAAGGTGGTTGGCTTTATGACAGACCTAAATGTGAAACAAAGGCATTAGGACACTGAAAAGAACAGACAAGTCCAAAAAAACCCCCACAGATCTCCACATTTCTGTTCTATATAATGGGCAGAAAATATCTCTGTTGCATTCCCAACAGCAAGAAGCAAAGTTTGGCAAGGGGGAAACTCACTTGCAATTCCCCCAAGTTTCATTTCTTCTTATGAGGAGCTCCGACACCATCCTGTCTGTAATTTCCCCCAAGAAAACTCTGATTCATCCAGCTGCCTGTGATCATTTCAATTACAGTGTTCCAGAAGGCTCAGGCGTTTGTGCGATGAAACCCACTTTGCACTGAGACACAAGGAGGGGCTCAGCTGCTCCCAAGTTGAAAATGTGGGGCGGAGAACTGTGACCCAGAGAGATCAGATCCAGAGCCATTGCAGTGAAAGAAGTGTCTTCGGGCCAGTAAAATGCCACACAGGGAAGCTTTTGAGTCCCACTGGACTCTTTGTAAACCCGAGGAAGAGTCCCTTGTGACTTGAAGGCTTGTCTTTTAATGTGGTTTTAGTGCTCCTCTCAAGGCGTGCTCTCCAACCACATTTTGAGATTTTGTCATACAGTGGCAAAACTGTCTGTATCTGATCTCCAGTGTTCAAACACGAAGATGGGAGGGGTTTTTTTTGGGGGGGGGGGAGGCAAGGCAATGCTAGCTTTGTGGGACCATCAGAGCAAAGTTTACACCACAAGGCTACATGGCATCCCAAGGGGATCAAAACACCCCATTTTTCTCCTGCCTGCCAAATAAAGCTCCAGTAGCTGCCTAGATGCCCTAAGCCAGGCATGTCCAAACTTCGGCCCTCCAGATGTTTCGGACCACAACTCCCAGAATTCCAAGCTTGTACAGTATTGCCAATGGCAAAGGACTGTGGGAGTTGTGGTCCAAAACTTCTGGAGGGCCGAAGTTTGGACACCACTGGTTTATATGATGTCTGCCATATGTATGAAAGGCAGGATTCTAACCCATTTTGCTTTGGGACTGCTTTTTGGGGAGATAAGCAGTTTCCCCACTACTCTGTAATATTTATGCTGTCCGTTATATCTTCTTGTGTATTTGTATATGTTTTTGTAATACAAGCTTTTATGTTTCAAGTTTACTTCTGTCTCCCAGCTTCCAATCTGAGCTCAGCAATTATCTCTCCACACCACTATATAACTCTGCTAATCTTTGAAACATTTAAATCCCAACACACTTTTTAACAGTCATCACTGTACGACACAACAACAACACCATCCAATTTATCTGAGTTAAAAACATCTCAGAGGAATGAAACATCCCACCCACTGGGTGTTTCGTGACCCCACGGCATGCTTCCTGTGCGACTTCTCCTCTAACGGCCCTCCCTTTCCATTCAAGCCCTGGACCCTGCCAAGACGGAACCAGAACTGGCCACGGAGAGAAGCAAAGAGAGGGAAGTTTTGGAGCAGAAACCGGCTCTCCCTGGAGCTGCTTCCCCCACCACGCAGTGCCGCCGGAGTTTAGGGTGGCCAGCAGCTGCACGGAGCGTGTCATTGGCCTCCAAGCAGACACAGGCGGCAATAAACGGAATGGATTTGGTACGGACCCGTGGGCTCCCAGGTTGCAGCCGGAGTGCCACGAGGAGGAGGAAGGTGGCGGGCGGATGCGCTGGTTGTCGTCCTGCATCTGCAAGCGGATCGGCCGGCATAGCCCCCAGGAGATATTGAGCAAGCCTTCTACAATGAATTCTCCTTCTTCCTACACAGCAGAGAGAGAGAGAGAGAGAGAGAACCCACTGGTCCGTTATAAAGATGCTGCACGGACCCTTACACCAGGTCCCACAGGCTTCTAGCAAAGATTTCAGGCCAACCAGCACAGTCACTTCGTGCCTATTCCGTACTTCTCTGTGGGTATGGTTTTCATGGCAGGAACGGCACGTTTCTAGCCCTCATGACTGCTCCAATGTTGGAGGCATTCAAGAGAAATTTATAGAAGTAAAAATGAGGGCTGAGCCATGTGACCAGAGAAACAAATGTAAAACTAGGCTAGGTGATGTCTTTATAGGTCACTAATAAAAAAATAAAAAAAAATGGAAGCTGAGCTTTCAATGGCAAGCCATCTTTATCACTGGTACAATGCTTTGATAAAGCTGGCTTGCATTTTTTAAAATTAGTGACCTAGCCTAGTTTTGCAAGATAAATTTAGACGACCACCAATCAGATCTGCTTTGATTTGTACTTCTGCCTGAGCAGGCCTCAGTGGCCTTACAAACCCCGTCCAACTTCATGATTTTATGATAGTGAATGCTGAATATTGAATTTTTAGAAGTCTAAAGGTGGATTTCATTTTACCATTCTTTGGGATTGGGGGATTTTTAAATGTTGGTATATGTCTTATTTATTAATGTGTAGCACCCAGGAGTTGAATCATGGCAACTGGACTTCTTTTCTTATGGGACTGAAGCGTTTTGCTGCTCATCCAAACAGCTTCTTCAGTCTGAGGAAGGTTGGTGGGAGGCTTCCAATTTATAGTTCACCTTGGTTTCACCTATTCAGACCAGGGTAGGGTGAAAGTATAAATTGGAAGCCTCCCACCAACCTTCCTCAGACTGAAGAAGCTGCTTGGATGAGCAGCGAAATGTTTCAATCCCGCAAGAAAAGAAGTCCAGTTGCCACGACTCAGCTCCCAGATATCCTCAGGCGATGTGTAAAATGATTGCTGGGCTCCACTTCAGAATTCCACCATCACCCCAGCTGCATGTGTGCATTTTTAAAAAAAATGCAAACCGTGCATGCCACCCCACCCGGTTCTCTCTTACCTCTCTGTGCCGTAGCTGCAAGTTCTGCCCTTCGTAGTAGAGGTTGTAGGTTTTCAAGTGTAGCAGCAACTCATTCCTGGAAGAGTTAAAACCCAACCGGAGTTTGGCCCGGGAAAGACTTCCCTAAATCTAAACAAAGTCCTACCCTCTGGAGCAGCAGAAAAAGAAACAGATGATGGGTATTCTGTGAGAGGCTTCCAGATACCTGAAGGTGCCTTTGGCACCATCTCTCCATTGCCCGTCTCGTTTTAAGCCTTGTCCTCATCCCCCTGGGATTCAGGACCCCATAACCTGAAAAACGCCTTCCCCCTGTGTGTCCCCCCCCACCTCCCCTTCCCTCAAAGACAGCCCTCCTTCCCACCGGCCCCTCACGTACTTGGAGATGTATTTGTCTCTGCCACAGGGGACCAAGGAGCTCTCGCTGAGGCAGTCCATCTCCGGGAAAGGTCTTTCATGAGGGGGAAACCTGCCTGGGAAGGAAACGAAAGAAAAAAACCCCAATGAGACACAGCCTCCCTGCCGAAAACCGTGCAGGGTCTTTTACGCCCAAGGGGAAATTGATTCCGGGGCTGTCCAGAGACTTCCATGCTCCATTTTTTTAATTTTTAATAAATTGTTTGAAAAGGAAGGATTAAATGTTCAAGGAAGGGGTAGCTCCAGTCATTAAAGGGGGGAAAAAAGTTAAATGGGGTAACCTGGGATCTCAGCTCACACCTACGGAAGCTGTTGACGAAGAGTTGCCCTTCGCCTGCTTACAAACCCAGAGAACCCATAGAGAAAAGGAAAAGCACATTTGAGGTCTTTTTTTCCTGAAAACAACAAAGCCAACTGCTAACGACTACGACGGAGGAAGATGTGGCCGCAGGCGCACGTGCAACGCCTGGAAGCCACTCCTCACCATCACTCTCCGCTCTCTTTCCTGCGAAGCACAGACCAAAAACACCACATGCAAAACGGCCCAACCGCCACGCAAAGCATATGTGAGCGTCCCATGCTACACCCACGGCAGGACTTCTTTAAAATGGTTTAAATGAAAATGACAAATAAATAAGCCGGTTTCCTCTGATGCAAGACTTAGGTTACCTGGACGAGCCAAATGAAGAATAAAACCCACCGTGCGGCATTTGTGACCTGTCTCAATCCATCAGCATTCACTCTCCAATTCCTCTGACTCCCCACAATGTTGCTGGGATGTTTATCCAAAATGGCACCCTCTGGTCTGGTTCGAAGTCCCGCTGAACACCCCAAAGAATGCCCTGAACCCTGAACCACCAACCAATGGGAATCTCACTTAGGCCCACAGCCCACGCTCGTTTACTTCCAAGTTGTCATGAGGGCTGGGAACTTAATCTTTTCCTTTCACAAACAGAAAGGCTTAACAGCGACAGCAAACAAACAGAGGGCATGATCTCTGAGGAGTCGTCTTCTGCTCCGGCCTTTGTTGCCCCAGCAGGTGTCGAGAAGAAAGAAGCCTGCAATTTTGATTTTTCGGAGGCACAAAGCAGGAAGCGGGGAGGTGTACACCCGCCGACTGCATCCGCACTTCATTGTTCTGCGAAAGGAGGCGGGTGGCGGTGTGGAGTAGTGGAACAGAAGCATGAAGAATATCTCAACCTCACAGGAGAGCGGCGGTCTAAACTGGGTGCTTCCTGTCTCTCTCGGATCCGTCTTTGTTTTCTAACTCTTTTTCACAATGTCAATATCACGGTCGTTTGATTGCATGTTTCCTTCTGTCTGGAATAAGCCCTTCCACCTTGGGTCTAGACAGGGCCACTGGCTATGTGGGGGGTGGGGGTGGAACCAACGCTCTTTTGCTGCTGGAGGCCAAAGATGAAACTCCAGCTACACACCGCATGTAGGCAGCAAACTGGCAGTCGTACAAAACAAGCATGCTGTGGGGAGATCTGTGTCTTCCTTCCCCAAATCTGGCACTTGTATTCTTGTATCCCAGTCAAGCACCCAGAGCAAAGCCAGAAATTCAGCTATTCTGCATCCTTTAAGTGGAGAGTGATTTGCATTTGGAGCTTCCAAAATCCACTGGAGATCCTTGGAGAAAAAAAGCCTTCACTTCATCTTGCTTCCACTCTTTAAAAAGCAGCTCACACACCAAATCTGAAAGCGGGCTCTTAAAGGATGAGATGGCCATTCCCAGACATATTTCCAGAAGCAGCTCCTGCCTGTTTCCAGATGTTCTCTTGACCTCCTTTCCTTTTCCTCCTCCCTCTTTTCTGCTAGGAGCTTCCATTCCTAACAGCTGGAGATGAGGCATGGATGAGTTGTTTTTCAAAGATCCAGTTCTGGAAACAGCTGAGCTCAGGAGAAAACGCAGGAAAAGACATACATGGCCACAGCAAGGGGCTATTTAGGCTTCAGTCCTTTGTCACCCTGCCTTGGAAGCTGCACTGAAGGCAAAGGAGTTTTACTTCTGAGTAGACCTGTGCTCCTGGTTCAACGTTCAGCTTCTAAACACAGCCTGCAAGAGAAGTACGCAGCAATGGCCTGCGCCCTTCTTCCATTTGGCATCTCCAGTATGTTTGAGGCTTCACAGGGTAAGGCTTTGGGGTGTACACACTGCTTTGTGATCACTGCGACTCATAAGGTGCATTGAGTTTTTAAAATTGCCTCCTAAGCCCTTGGCCCTCAAAAGATCCTGTGGAGCTGAGTTCCGCAAGTGGACAAAACATTTTGTGAATGTGTGGTCCAAAAACGGAGAGACACTTCTCACATTTTGGGTCCTCCACTGCCACACACTTCTCAGCAACCACTGGGCGGCTCAGTGGTTGAGGTTTCTGCTTGCAGAGCCAAAGGTCAAAGGTTTGATTCCCCCACTGGGTCACCTTGACAAGGGATGGACTCCATCATCTACAGGGTCCCTCCCACCTTTGCAGTTCTAAAATGAGGAGGAGGAAGAACCACGATCATTTGTAGCAAATTGCATCAATTTCTTTTTAAGGTGTCCATAGGCTGGTCACTCATACAAAAGTTGCCGACCTCCTAGGCTTGTTGTGATGAGAATAGAGAGAAAAGGCAGGCTTACCCTTGAGCAACTGGATGGAAGGAACAAATGGGAAGCATGGCAGACAAAGACTATTGGTACAGAAAGAAATGATAAAATGAACACCGGAGCGTAAAGGTGTTTGCATGCAATGTGAACAGCAATACCTATCAAAGCCTCCAATAATCCAAGATCAAGCGATGTTCGGTTTTTTGTTCTGTGGCCTCAGACGGTGAGTCTGCAATCTGTTCCCAAGGTCACACCAGAATCACAAAGTCCAGTTTTTGGTTCCACTCATCACCCCTCCCCCTCCTCTTTGGCTGTGTCTTTCCTCACTGGCAACATACACGTTGCGTCCTGGCCAAATTTCTTCGCCCCATTCTGTTCTGTTGTTTGCGGAGACTGCGGTGAGGCCATCCATCTCCCTGACAGGAGCTGAGCAATCTCGGTGAGGCAGGGATAAAGGATGAAGTGATTGGGGGGGGGGTCCAAGATGGAGGAGGAGGTGGCGGTGGAGGTGCCAGGCATGGGAATAAAATAAGAATCAAAGCCTCAAGATGCACAAACAGAGAACACACTTGGCATATACCTGGTTGCAAGGCGCCACACTTCTCTAGGAACAACAGTCCGTCATATCTGGACATGTCTTTCAGCTTCATCATGAACATCATGATAAAGGATTCAGCTTTCCCTACCTATGGAACTCTCCTCCACAGAGACATTATCCTTCTCAACTGTCCAATCAGGGGAAGATGGCTCTTCATGAGAGCCTTTAATTGGCCAGCTCGCTGGGGATTTTTTAAGCCTACTTTGAACTGTTCCCTTTTTTTTATTCTGCTTTCAGCCCCGTTGGACTCTTCAAATGATCAAGACAACATAAATCATTTTATACTGTGTCTGCCCAGGGCTCCGTAGTAGCCAGTAAAGTGGAATGGATAGAAATGTCAGATTAACAACACCCAAGAAACCCAGGTTCACATCTCCGCTTGGTCATGGAAACTCACGAGTTGGGATTGTTTGTGTGGTGTGTGTGTGTAATACACTGTCTGTCCTGAGGAATACAAGCACACAATTCAGCATAAATTAGTGCCTCTTATCTATTTACTTGCTTTGCATAATTTATGCCACTCACAAGACTTCAGTTTGGCCATGAATTTCAAATGCTTTGCCATCTGCCCCAAGAGGAAGAGAAGGTGCCGGCTGGGAATTGATAGCCCCGGGAAGCACAAAGCAGGAAGAGGATAAAGTGTTGAAAATATCTCTCTTTAATTACTAAAATCTAACACTTCCACACTCTTTAGGACTAAAACAGATAATGGCTGTGCTTGCGTTATCTCCATCACTGAAGGAGCAGGAAATGTGCTTTTACTTTTAAAAGGAACTTGAACACAGAGATTCAGTAATCCCCCCCCCCCGCCCGCCGCCACCACTACCTTTTCCTCATCAAGTACTTAAATTACAACCCACATAAATTTGGGGGAACACTGGAAAGAAAACCTCAATGAAATAGCTGCCTCTTTTAGAATGAACAGAATTCTTTCAGGGCAGTCCTTCCCAACCTCTGGGTCCCCAGATGTTCTTGGACTACAACTCCCAGAAGCCTTTGCTACTAGTTGTATCAGCAAGGACATATGGGAGTTGTAGTCCAAGAACATCTGGGGACCCAGAGGTTGGGAAGGACTGCTTTAAAGCACCCTTTCCTTATCAAGTCTGCTGTTAATCGTTTAACTAAATGCTTCTTTTTTTAGATGAGGTCTCACTGGCTTTTTGGCAGGGCAAGGCTCATGAGAGGATAATCCTTTTCATGCATTCCCAGGTTCTTACTTCAAATTTACCTTTATGCATGCATTTTTTTTAAAGCGGAAAGAGGACATAGGTTTTAGATCTTTTTAAAAAGGTTTCTGTGTAAGAAGGTCTACAACAGGATGAAGCAATGGCAACTTATGTAGCTAAGTTCTCTATATTATTATCAAGTTTAACTTGTTGTCTAAACATGTCACTACGAGCGCAGTGATGGTAACTATTTGTGTCTCTTTCTCCAAACAACACAGGGCTGCTTTCCACTAAATATGTGTTTGCTACTTAGTGTTTATTTTTTATTTTTGTTACTTCTCAGATGGTGGTAATAACACTAAGGCACCCTAGTCAGGAGATTCTGCATCCCAAGAACAAAGATGAATACTGGATTTTTCCACCACTCTGTTGCAGGAAAACTAAGGTTGCCATCTTATGCCCCTTTTCATATAAACCATATTCGGTTTAATGGGGCTCACATCAGAATCAAGAGGCCTAAGATTGTACCGCAAGGCATTTAAGTATCAAGGCTGCCTATGTAACCAATTCCACTAAGCAGAGTAAGTCTGGGAATTGAGTCCAGGCAAGTGGACTTCTTTTCTTGTCAATCACACAAGAACATAGATTCATAGAATCATGGAGTTGGAAGAGACCTCAAAGGCCATCTAGTCCAACCCCCTGCCATGCAGGAACCCCCATCACAGTATTTCTGACAGATGGCCATCCAGCCTCTGCTTAAAAACTTCCAAAACCACCACCCTCCTTTGGGGCAGCATCTTCCACTGCCGAACAGCTCTAACTGTCATGAACTTCTTCCTGATGTTCAAATGGAATCTCTTTTCCTGTAGTTTGAAACCATTGCCCCGCGTCCTAGTCTCTGAAGCCATGGAAAACAAACCAGTCCCTTCTTCAATGTGACATCCTTTCAAATATTTAAACATAGCTATCATATTCCCCTCTCAGCCTTCTTTTTGAAAGGCTAAACATTCCCAGCTCCCTAAGCCACTCCTTGCAAGACATTTCCTGCAGACCCTCAACCATCTTGGTCGCCCTCCTCTGGGCCCGCTTGAGGTTGTCAACATCCTAAGACCACTTTCCATGACTCAGCTCCCAGGTGACCTCACCTGGATGACTGAGAATCTCCACAGACATAAGCAGAGTAAGCTGGGAGTTGAGTCATGGCTTACTGGACTTCTTTTTTGAGAGATAGAAACATTTCGCTGTTCATCCAAACAGCTTCATCGGTCTGAATACAGCTAGTGCAAGAGACCTTCTTATAGTCAGCTTGACCTCTGAGGTGGTGAAGGCTCCTTGATTTGCCTGGGTACTTTGGAAAGTACAGCCTGATAAGTAGCAGATAGACTATGCCGGAGCCCACCACCTCTGTTGAGGGAGGGATGAACAGCGAAACGTTTCTATCTCTCAAAAAAGAAGTCCAGTAGCCATGACTCAACTCCCAGTTAAACACACCTGGATGACTGAGAATCTTCACAGAAGCAGAGTAAGGCTTATTTGCAGGTACATTTTTTTTAATAGAAGGATGTTTATGGGAGGACTTTTAACCTCCAAAAGGAGTCCATTAAAAATACACAGATCATCAAGTGTTATGAGAATAGCATGTTATGCCATTTTATATGCTGTTATCAGCGCTATTAAATATTATCAGGCTAGTGTGGTGTAATAAGTTTAGGCGTGATAAGAAAAAAAGTATCATACATGAGTTTGTTCCACAGGTTATTTTTAAAGCCTTTCTCTATGATGGCTTCCATGTTTTACTCTTCTGAAATGTTACACCCTGGTTATTTTCTGTGAAATGGGCTCAGCAGCTCTGAAAGTCAATTTCCAGCAAGCATCCTAAGGTAGCCCACGGGTCTGGCATGCATTGAGGCAAGCCACCACTTTTAAGCTGGTGTCAGTAGATGCGTGGATCCAAGGAACAAAGACACAGAAACAGATGGTGTGTTTTTAAAAAAGCAATAATGCATCGCCAGCAGCAAAGCAAAGGGTAGGTCCTAACCCCCTCCCCCAGACATCTTGCTTCCATTCCATATAATCACTCTCAAATGGGAAGTGATCCCCCAAAAGCCATAATCCAAACTAAAAATAACTTTTAAACAATTTCCCTGTTTCCAGCCAGCCCATCTGCTCTGCAAGCAGGCAGCTGCTCCCCAGATGAAAATGGGCAGCGAACCGTAGCCTGATCAAGACCAAGACATGCTGGCCCTTTGGATCAGCAGTTGGCCCAGGGCTCCTGGCCAGCGACTGTGCTCAGGGGGAGGGGGCGGCATCCCTTGAGAAATGGAGTTTGCTCACTGGTGTGAAAAATCACTTTGTCACGGCTGGCTTTCGGTCCCTTTCCACGCCTTGGGGTTCAGGAGAAAGGCGTCTCGAAGCGCAGCCCTGTTTCACCATCTGGGTTTTTCGAAGGTGATGATGACGAGGCCGAATTCTAAATCAGTAGGTTCCCTTCTCTCCACGGTTTGTTTACAACGCAGTGTGGGTTATTGCTCTGGTTTTCTGGGGAGGAGACCAACCACCTGAGCAGCTCCTCCTGAGCGCCGATGTCAAAATAAACAAGCCGCAGACCTTCTGTCTGTGGCCTGCCGAGCTGTTCCCAGCCAGACAGTCTACACCAGACATGTCTAAAGTCTGGCCCGGGGCCCAAATGCAGCCCGTTTTCAAATTTCGAGTGGCCCGCAGCCTCTTCTCCCTGTCGGCTCAGCCTGTCACACATCCCTGCTAGCTGGCCCCTCCCCATACCGGATAGAGATGTCAGCTTGCAGTTTCACAGTTTGTCTGCCCTCCATTGCCTCCATTTGTCCCCCCAGCCACCTGCCTAGCCTACCTGGCCCCGACTCCATTACTGCAGCGTCCTCCCTGCCTCCTTGCATATCCTAGAGCAGTGATAGCGAACCTATGGCACGGGTGCCAAAGGTGGCACTCGGAGCCCTTTCTGTGGGCACCCGACATTGCCCCTTTATAGCTACCTGTATACAGGTTAAATTACTGTATTGGCACTTTGCAAAAAAAAATTAGTGGGTTTTGAATTGCAGTTTGGGCACTCGGTCTCTAAAAGGTTCGCCATCACTGTCCTAGAGGCTGTCCCAAAGTCTGGCTGGGGGGGTGTGTGCAAATGCGGCTGAATGGTCGGCCCCCAAACATTTTCACCTCACCAAATTTGGCCCTCCTTGAGAAAAGTTTGGACACCCCTGGTCTACACCATCACCACCGCCAGAACTCGGCTTCACCATGGGATGTGAACCTTGTCTTACAGCCTTGCTCTTTTCCTCTCTCGACCCAAGGACCGAATCCCAGGTTATACCGCTGAATGCAGGCTACGCATTAAGTCTGCATGCAGGTAAATCTTATGGATCGAGCCGGATTCCTCTTCCCACCCCAGTGGGGAGAAAAAACTGGAGACAGGCCAAAGATTTCTGCATAATCTGCAGCCGAGATGAGAGGATTGGACCCCATATGTTGCCGGCCGCTTTTATAGGATCTGGACACATCTGCACAGGACACCCACAGATGAAAACAGGCAGCGAACCGTGGCCTGATCAAGACCGAGACATGCTGGCCCTTTGGATCAGCGCTTGGCCCTGCACTCTTGGCCGGCAACTGTGCTCATGGGGAGGGGGCGGTATCCCTTGAGGAATGGCGTTTGCTCACTGGTGTGAAAAAACACATCTGCACAGCTTCGCAACACCTGATGGCCCAGGGCTGAAGGTGGGGAGGGGGGTGTTGGGGTGAAACAATAAAAGTTGCCTTCCTGTTTGCACTCAGAAATAACACCCTGGATATCTGGCCTCTGTATCTACGGTACAAGGAACGGAGGTCATCTCTGGCCAAATGAAGGCAGCCACTGTTTCACCTACAATTGCTCATTGTTTGGACCAGAGCTGCAAGCTGCCTTCAGATAAGGGCAGCCTTGAAGCCAAACTGTCTCTGGGTTCTCCCTCCTCCGTTCCTGCTTCCAACGAGGAGAGGAACCCACACAACACAGGGTGAGAATCGCTCTTAAAAGAGACCGTCTGTGGCAAGAGAAGGGCAATGCTTAAGTCACCCTCTCCTCTGGCCTCCAGAATCCCCACAGATTTTGCTTGGCTTCTGCACTTGTAGCTCAGGGAGTGCTCCAACAGACCATTCTAAGCCCCTTCCCCAGACTGCAAATCCCATATTCCCCCCAGCAATTTGTGGTATCAAACTCTTATAACATGTGCAATGCAGAAGCCGCAACACTATTGGGATGTCTAGCTCCCCAGAAAGGCCTGTTTTTTATCAAGACAGAAGTGGGCTATTTCGTGCATGCCCTTTCAACACTGGCAACCAATATTGAGAACCGATTGTCACGTTTTGGTCCCACAAGGCAGTGCACCGATAAGCCTAAGTGTCAAATATTACGCTCCTAAAAGACTGAAGAGTAACCCCTGCACCTTCATGCCAAAACAAACAACAAACAGAATGTGTTAACGGCTTGGGCAAGGTGTTTCTCCTCTTTCCTTGAATGAAACAATCATGTCTATATTTTCGGAGAAAATGCCAAACATTTTCTGTTGAATTAGAGCCCACATCATGGAGATCCAAATTCCCTGGGGGGGGGGGTACAATCACCCACCATGCCTCCTTTAGAGAGCCTGATCTAGACTAGGGTCGGCCGTTCTAAGACGATACTGATGGTTGCAATGGTGGCGCTTTTAAGACTAGTTGAGAGCACCGTGGTTTCGTCATCTGGCTGCAAACCCAGAGGTTTGGGAGTTCGATTCCCCCCTGGGCCTCTTTGACAAGGGCTAGAGTGGAGGATCCTCAAGGCCCCTTCCAGCACGGCAGGTCTCCTAGAATCTTAGTGCTGGAAGAGATCTCAGCGGCCACCCAGTCCAACCCCCTGCCATATTATATTTTGTGGGCTTCACCCAGACAGTTATGCATTGCTGACGGGAAGGGAAAGACAACAGTCTCCACCATGTCCACAGCCCCCCCCCCATGCACTGGAGTGTGTGTGTGTGGCACACCTGCCCTCCTCCACTTGCAGGGAGAGGATGAATCCAGCTGCAATCCCGCACCTCAGAAGGCCAGGAGATCCTGGGAAGCTGATCCAGTGTACAGTTTAGGAATGGGTGGGGATGCCCTTTATCACAAAGGGGTTTTGCACCCACTCAACACACACACACACACACACACACACACACCGAAGCACACACCACTGCCATTTTGGAAACCTTCAGGAGCAGCTACGGCTGAGGTCAGACCCATGTACAAACAGGAAGGAAGATGCAACAGCCCCCGCGTGCAGTGAGTGGGGCTGGGCCGGTGATGCTGCTCAAGAGTTCCTCTTTTGGGGCTTCTCTTGCTGCCCCTGCCCCTCCCCCCTCCCTCCCCCACCCCACTTCCCCATCCTTTCCAGGCAGAGACTTCGAGAACAATGCAAGCCATTGCCAGGGGTTTAAGCGGGCACAAAAGGCTCAAGTCGAAGGGGAGTGCTGGCAGGGAGGCCCAGGCATCATCACACAATTAAAGGATGGTGCATTCCCTTCCACCCCAGGACAGGAGCCCCCCCCCACACACACACACATACACACACTTCCCAGCACCCCTCCAGCTCTGCCTCTTAGCCCCTTCCCTACTCCAGGCAAAACACAGCAACTTGGGTAGGATCCTTGCTCCCTCCAGGCGCACGCACCAGCATCCCGTCGGGGGGGGGGGCAAGCGCTCCTTTCTCTAACCACTAGGCTCCCCTCCCATCTGAGCCGTCCCGGCCCAGCTAGCATGTCCAGTGGTCCTCCTCCTTTGAAGCCTGGAACATGCCCAGGAGAACTTCCCTCCCCCCCCAAAAAAATCCGTGGATCGGGGCCCTTTCTCCGACTCGGACCGGGAGCTGGGCGCGGTGCCTCGGGATGGTGGGGAACTCGTAGCAACCCGGGAGGGATCCCGATCCAGAGATCCCGACTGGCCCAAGGGGAGAAAGAGCGACTGCGAGCCCCAGGGCCGCCGAGGAAACTTAAGGGGCGCGTTTGTGGGGTCCTTATCAAGTGTCTTTCCCCCCCCCCCCGCCCCAAATGTCCCCCAAAGCGTCTCCTCTCTCCCCCCCCCTCCCGGAATAATAGTGCACCAAGGAGGGTGTCAGGAGGATGCTGCTGGACAGGGGCGGCGGCGGCGGGGGGGGGGCGGCGGGGGGGGGTTATAGGAGAGGGGAGAAACAAAGGGGGCATTGGGGGGGTGGTCTCTGTTCCAACCACTGCCCCGCTCCCTCCCCGATCCTCAGTCTCTAACCCTTTTGCCCAAGCCTTGGGCGCAACGAGAGGGGGGGCCCCTCCTCCAAATCCAACTAAAAAAGGAAGACGGGATGGGGGCGGGCGTCAAGAAAAAGCGCTGCAGCGACGAACTCCGAAGGGAGCCCCTTTGCAACGAAGGCAAGCAGTTTGCAAAGGGCGGAAAAAACTAATAATAATAATAATAATAATACGGAGGGGGGGTGGAAACGAGGGTGGGGGGGGGCAAAAGGAAGGAGAGGCGCGCTTACCTTGCGCTGCGCGGGCGCGCAAAGAGGGGGGGGGGCAGGCAGGCGGCGGCAGCTCCGGGGCCCCGATCCAGCGCCCCGAGGAGGGAAGGCAGCCAGAGCCTCGGGAGCCACCGCCCCGCTCTCTCCTCCTCTCCTCGCATCCATCCCCCCCCCCCCCCCGGGGAGGCTGCGCCAATCGCTGCGCGGCTTCCCCGGCTCCTTGCGCGCTAATTGGAAGGGCCCCGGGCTAGGAGGAGGGCGGAGCAAGGGAGAGGGGGGGGGGAAAGCCTCGGAAAGTGCCGCCGGACAGCGGTGCTGAGGATGAGGAAGGAGCCGGTGGGGTGGTTGGGTCGGAAGGAGTTAGGATGCTGCGCTGGAGGCGCACGTGGATTAGGATGCTGCCCTTGGGAGTACGGGGGCGGGGGCGCCAGGGGCCCCGGGAGAAAAAGGTTTTGCACATCAGGACAATACGTGTCTGCAAAGATTCTCAGTCCTCCAGGTGAGTTTATCTGGACGTTGAGTCCTGGCGACTGGACTTCTTTTTCTTGAGAGATTGAAACGTTTCGCTGCTCATCCAAACAGCTTCCTCAGTCATACTGATGAAGGCCCCCCCCCGCTCCCCCAAGCCCCCATCAGTCATACTGAGGAAGCTGAGCAGCCAAACTTTTCTCTCTCTCAAGAAAAAGAAGTCCAGTTGCCATGACTCCACTTCCAGATAAACTCACCTGGAGGACTGAGAATCTTCACAGACATACCACTCTGATATTTTACAGATAGGGTTTTGGTTGAAACAGGCATGTTTTATAACAGCAGTGACTGTTTTCATAATTTTGATTGACTGTGCATGGCATTTTAAATAAACAAAAGCAATAAGTGTTTTTATAATAGAATACAATCTTGAAAGGCATGTTCTTCCACAGAAACATAGAACATTTTGTGCACAACTACACTTAACTCCCAGGCGCATGCCCAAACACGGCCGAGTTCTGCATGGACATCCCTACCAACGGTTACCATTAATCTAGTAGTGAAGATGGATCCTTGATCTTAATGGACCAAAATGAGGTGGGTGGGCAATATGTTTGGGGCTGGAGTTAATGCTGCACCTCCACAGTTCCACTGCGGCCCAGATTCATAGCTGCCCAAGTTGCTCGCTGGACGTGGGGAAAACCTTCTTGCTTGCTGGAAGCCAGATGGAAGACACTGTAACAACGTGCTCAAGGAGCACACCCCCCCCTTTTTTTTATAATAACCATGTCACCCCCAGCCCTGGAAAACCTGGCCTAGGCTCTGCAGGCCTTGCTCTCCTGAGTTCAGGTTTCTCCTCTCTTGAGTTTAAAATCACTTCACCAAAATGGAGCAGATTTCTGGATGATCGAGACGTATGGCCGAAAAGCAAGATTTCCAAACACCCTGCGCTGACTTCTACACCTCCAACTTCAGGCCAGGTGAGATGAATTTTGCATGCCTTTCAGACTCCCCATATGCTTTTCTGGGACTGCAGGATGTGTTCAGAGGGAGAACACACCCAGAATCACCCGTGTGCTGGTCGAGAAGTAGCAATATAGGGATCTCATTACCTGCAAGCAAAACCCACCTTTTCTTTCCCTCCACAAAGGGCTGCATTCTGGTTGCAAGGAGCTCCCCTCCTCCCTCAGCATCATGCTATTAAACATTCATAAGACATAACTTGACTTGGGCAATGCCTTCACAAAACAATCGGCTGAATTCCATTGGCTCTTGGAAAACAACCTGTGGGCCTTTCCTATCTCTATAAAACACACTTATTATTATTTAGGGACTTGGGTAAAAAAATTAAAAAAAAATTGATTCAACCTAGCCAAATAGAGGGAAAATATCATTCTTCCTGCCTACCAAAGGGAGAGGCTGGCCAAGTCGACAGATTAAAAAAAAGATCTTCCAGTTTCTCTCTTGAACAAATAACAGTTGTGAGCTGGTGAGGTTTCTGTCACGCTTTGGGAATGAAAGAGTTCATCTCCCTAACCCATGGTATTAATTCTGCCTGTGTTCTAGCTATGGTACTGTATTTAATAACAACTCTTGTGTCCTCATGTTGATTGTGACTTATGCCAGATTTTCTAGGTGTAAACCCAGATGTTCCTGGACTGCAACTCCCAGAAATCCCTTCCAGCACAGCAAGTGGTGGAGGCTTCTGGGATTTGTAGTCCAGGAACATCTGGGGACCCACCGGTTGAGAACCACTGGTGTAAAATCATCAGAAGCGGTGTGTGCGAGAACCTCCTTCTTTTGTCCCAGACAAGGCTGTCATCATCTCCTCATCAAATGATTCGGTGGCTGTCAACTCAACCTGTTGCACCTTATGCTCCACTCATCGTACAACAAGAAATGAGGCTCAACTCTTAGGTGTGTGTCCTGGAGTGCACCGATCAGGCTCAGGGCAGAAAAATATACTGTGTTAGCGGAAGTGAGTTTCAAAAGCTCTGTCTTCTAGGCCCAATTAAATGGGGTCCAAGTGGAAAATGCAGCCATTCCCCTTTGCTTCTACTGGGGTAGCTGTCCAAGGTACTGGTGCCTCCAGGTATTTCTGAAGAGGTGTACCATTGAGTTGAGAAGTTCTCAGTGGCTTATCTGCAAAGCAAGGGATGGGAACCAACCAGCTTTTCGCACTGACTGTTTAATGCCTCTGAAGAAGGTAAGCCAAAATGCAGGTAGAAAGTTGCATCTATGACACTTTTTATTTATACAGAACAGTTTTTAAAAATACAGAATAAAATAGGCTTTTATCTACTATTATTCACAACATCTGGTCCAAATATTACATGTTTTTTTAAATATTTCAACGTTTAATAAAGCAGTCATTGGGGGGGGGGAGAACCCAACAGAACACAACAAAATCCATAAAATCCTCATGAAAAGAATTACACACCTCAAAAGGGGCCGGGGGGGGGGAACCCATCCCGACTTGGTATGGAACATGGGACTGTGTAGGCGAACTCATTGACCAAACATAAGGGAAGAAAAAGAGGCCTTTGTACCCCACTGTCTTTGTTAGAAAAAACAGTCAAGAGTTTCTGACAGGAAAAGTTGTTATGAACAGAATCCCAGGAACTAAAATTGGCCATGGGTTGGCTCAGCAGTGAGATGGGTTGACTGAGAAGGATGTCAGACAATGCAAAAGGCAGGCAGGCCTTTGCTATCAAGTAGGTACTGATGACTAACCACAGCCACAACTAAATTGGTAGACCAGACAGGAATGTTTTGAATGTTTGAAGATGATTTTTTTTCAATACTTAACACAGCCCCAGCACTACTAACGATATAGAAGCTGATGGGCAGAAGCTAAATACTGGATCAAGCATGGCTTCCTAACAGCAGGAATGGCAAAGGTTTTGCACCACAGACTATGAGGCCCCAGAACGTCTGCTACCCTCTCTCCAGCCAGGTTAAGAAACTTTTTTTCAGGGGGGGGGGGACCTCTAGATATGCAGCATGCACCATGCAAAAATATAACACAATGGCACGGATTTATTCCTTTTTCCTCCCTGCAGGGACTCTGCTCCTTGCACCTCCTCCTTGTGGATTAATGGTTGGTGACATTTTGGTTCAGGAAGGCCACGGAAGAACAAAAGAGAGAGGGAGACCGAGAGAGAACGAAAGGAAACGTGGTGTCGTGCTGGTCTGTCATGTCTATTGCGACCGCTGGGTCATGCCACAGGCACATGTCCCAAGGGAGATCAGGGCTGAGCTCCCACACGGTGGCTTCAAGGGACCTCTTCTCTCAGCCGGTTTCCCTCCCAGGCGGGCAGGCGGGCGGGCTGCAATGCTCCCCGGCTCCAGGCAGCAAAGTGGGGGGGGGTCATCGTGCATGGCCCCTGGGAACTAGCTTGAAGGCAACCAAAGTTGGAACCCTGGTTCCAACAGTCACTTGGGTGCTTTCGCTAGTGTGTGTGTGTGTGTGTGTGTGTGTGTGTGTGTGTGAGAATAGGCGGAGGGGGTGGCCATTTCAAAACCCGCTGGCAGGCCAACCACGTACCTTGACATGCTTTCCCGAGTGTGTCTCCAGCAGACCACTGTCCTTTGCAAGCAGGGCACCTTAGCAGAGAAGGGCTTTCAATGGAAATAGGGACACATCCTTAATCAAAAGGGTGGGCAAAATGCCCCCCCTCCCTCCAAATGGTCCCAGGTGGCAGCTCCCTTCAACCCACGGTGGGCCAGGCCACGGTGGAAGGTGAATGGAGATGCTGCCCAGAATCACGTGGAAGGCTGCCCAGAGCCGATGAACCGGCGTTGCCCAGAAGAAGCTCTAAAGCGCTCGTTACCTTTTTACATCTCACAAAGCAAGCAACCTCCCATTTGACAGGGGCTGAAAGCCTGGTGGGGGCCAAGGAGAGACAGAGGAAGGCCCGTGGGACTGACACTGCCAAACATTTAACCTGCAACATGGGGAGCAGCCTGAAGTGACAGAAAGCACCTTAGGTGTCTGGTTTGCCCCATCCGTGAGAGGGGGTGGATGCGTTTGGGGCTTGACCGCTCCACCAATGCCTTTGGTTTGCAATTCGTGCCCATATTCTGGCCAGCATCATCCTTGGGCATTTCTGCCTGTGGCAGGAAATCCAAAACACACTCATTTCACAGAGACCCGTGCATGCTTTCATTAAGAGGGGCTCCAGCACTGAAATAAAGAAATGCCTTGCAAGAGAACAGTCACTGCTACTGTCCGCCTGGGAATGTCTCTTACACAGGATAACCCCCTTCTGTGGGGAAAGGGTGAGAAATGATGCCCTCAATGGGTTCCCGGCCTCAAACCCGGCCACCTGAGATGGCTGTGCACTGAGTCTCAGGCAGGACCGGCTCTCTGCTCGACATCCTCTTTTGCGAAATAACCAAGACACTTTGCCTGCAACAACGGTTCTCAGAAAGAGATAACCAATAACTCCTCCCCGGTTTTTCTCTTAACAACATAAGCATGGGTAAATAAAGTATAGACAATCGCTAACAATTCGTTAATGAAGAAATTCTATCACATGACATTGTCATGACAATCATATCACTCCCATCCAGGAAGCCTGTGGCGTGTGTTTTTTTTTTTTAAATCCTGGAACGGGAATGTTACTAGTTGTGTTGCTGTTGTTTTCTCCTCTCTTTTTTTTTCTTTTTAAAGTCTGCAGAGATAAAATACTGCAATATTCACGTACAAAGTTGCCATATTGAAAGTTTGTATTAAACGGTGTAAAACAAATTGACTGCACAAATTTAAAAACTCCTTCCCTGATGCAGCTTATTCGGATTAATACAGTTTTATCAAGCACAGAGAGAAAAAAGTCAACAATTAAATATAAAGTCAACAGAGGCATCATTTTATAAGACACATTCAAACCTCTTCCTTAGAGTCTTAATTTAACAGAAAAAAAGAGCCCAGTTTGTTTTAAATACAAAAGTTGTCAAATTATTTCGCTCTGCCTATGAGTTTATACATCTTTGACATGACGTAACTGTAGTGACATTTGCCACAAATCGTTGTTTGAATTCAGAATTTGTCAGTGCTTTCCCCCTCCGCCCTTCCACTAGGCGTTCTCTCTAGACAACGTAGCTGAACTGAGATGACAGGAGGCTGCTGGTGGTGACAGCCAGGACACAATCCAGAGCCTCACAACCGTGTTTCTACTCTCTTCCATTGGAGAAAGTTAGATAGGGAGGACCTACTCTTCCACATTGCTCTTCAAAGGTAAGTCCAAACTTACTCCCGAGTAAGAGAGCACAGGATGGCTCCCTGTATGTCCTTCGCTCTTACAAGGTAACTGGACTGCATTCAAGTCAGGCCGCTGCGCCATGGTTTACGGCCGGGTTGCTAGAGAGATGGCAGCAAAGAATAGGAAACCCTGGGTCCAAGACACAGAGCCTAACGTTTGCAAGCAGCAGGGGAGTTGGGGATTTGTTCTCACAAATACAAGCACCCAGCCGGTCTGAAGCTTATTTTGGTCCCTTCCCCTTACAAAGACAGAGAATGACTGAAAAAGACACTGGCCTGGTCAAACCCCTTGGAATGAGTGGTGGTGGTGGGGCTCTGTTCTTTCCTTTAAAGTGTCCTTGAAGAGGGGAACTCTTGCCGCCTTCTGCTACTCCTCAAGTGGAACCCAGTCCAGCTTTTTTTAAAAAACTTTGCTCCTTAAGATGTTTCTGACAACAGAACTGCTTTGCAATCTTGGACAGTCAATTCTTCTCCTCCAAAAAGGAGGCGGCCATATCCCAATGAACTGTGTGCCTTCACCTCCCCTTTATTTTCTCAACGGGGGAAATGCAGCCACTATTCTGGGGACGCCCCTGCTAAGCGACTGCAATAGAACCCGCTCCAGTTCTTAAACCCTTTCCTAAGTGGCATTTACAATGCCCTCTTGTGGATGCTTTCTCCAATATGTATATATATATATATTAAAAAAAAACAACTTATTTTCCTCAGTGTTGCTTGCCAGGCCTTTTGCAAACACTCCCAACTGTTAGCCTGGTGAATTTAGAATGGAAAATGGATTTTTGAGTTAGGCCAGGTTTTAAGCAGCCAGTCTTGCATTGCTGGATCTCATAAACAAAATACAAACCAACCAACCAAGGCCTTCTGCAAGGGGAAAAGAAATCTCTCTCTCTCTATATATATATAAGGGATTTTGCACCTGAGCACAGAGCACAGCAAAAGCCAAAGACGCTTTGGATTGTCTTGGCGCTTCAAATGAGATGTATGAACTGCTTCTTATTTTCATTGCAGCCAAACAAAACCAATAATAATAAAAAGAGAGCCAAACTAGATTCCTGACGTTCACCTTGCCATGCTTGTTAACACACCAGGAAGGTGCTTGATCTGTTTACGTCTCCTGGCCACTTTTCCTGGTTCCAGTGCCAGGCACAATTCAGGGGGGGGCTTCCTTCTGTGAAAGGCCTGCCAGGGAAAATGACTCTGTGACGCATTCAGAACCAACAAGTGCCCGGGACTGGAGGCAGGCAAGAAAGAAAAACACGAGGCTAGTCACCACCCCAAGTGAGATGCTTTGAACTCGGTGAATACGATGGCCCTGCAGCTCCGGCCTCTTGAATGCACGCAGAACCATTTGGCTTTGTCATTTCATGTGCTCGTGAGACCCCCTACACCATGGAAGCTGCTACTAGTCACCCACCTTTCCTTGGGCTGCAAAGTGCAAGCAATGGGTGAAAGAAACACCCCCACCCCCACCCCTGTTTGCCAGCAGATTTAAGATGCAAGTTCCAGCCTATGTGATGGAGGTTTAGGCCTAACTGAGTGTGCCCAATTTTTCAGCCTTCTGGTTCCTTTTCTACCCTTAGTGTGCCTTTTCAGATGCACAATGACCTGAATGGGACTTACTCCTGGGAAAGTTTGTATAGGACAGCCACTTGAGTGATCCTGAAGGGACAAAGCGTTTGCCCTTGTTGAAGCCTGATTGAAAAAATGAAATAAAACCCACTTGCTTGGTTCTCCTGACACCAGGTTTGCTTCCGGGGCAGTCAGCTGACGAAAAGGTCCCAAAAGAAGTTCAGAGGGGAGCAATTGTCTTGATGGGGAAAGTAGTACAAGAGAAATGCCACAGGAAATTTCAATAACCATTTGCCTCTTTTTCTATTTTGCACCTCTTGATCCTGATGCATTTTGCCAAACCCTCAGAGATCTTAAAAAAAAAAAAAAGGGGGGGGGGGCTTTTTTGCACCGCCCATAGTAGAGAAACTGAATGATAATTTACAGTATCTGCTTAACAAAAACCTCAATGGCACATGAAAGATAAGCAGCACCTTAAGAGCTGGTCTCAAGAGAACACTTACCCTAATGCCTCCCTCTGACAAATCTTTCCTCAGCTTGAAAAAATAAAAATAAAAATAAACCATCAGGCCACATTTGGAGGGAAGGAAGGAAGGAAGGAAGGAAGGAAGAAGGAAGGAGGAAGGGAAGGAAGGAAAAGAAGAAAGAAAGAAAGAAAGAAAGAAAGAAAGAAAGAAGAAAGAAGGAGGAAAGAAAGGAAAGAAGGGAAGGGAGGGAGGGAGGGGAGGGAGGGAAGGAAGGAAGGAAGGAAGGGAGGGAGGGAAGAAAGAAAGAAAGAAAGAAAAGAAAGAAAGAAAAAGAAAAGAAAGAAAGAAAGAAAAAGAAAGGACTACCCCGCATTTGTATCTAAAAACTAGGATGCCATCGTAAGGACATTAAACAGGAATAAATTCTTATAATGAATGGATGAGGAGCATCAACAGCCACATAATAATAATAATAATATTATAATAATAACACCAGAGCCAAGACTAGTAGAGGGAAAGGAAATTAAAAGAGACTGATTGGCACCCGCAGGGGGTCCCCAATACCCGTTACACCATGTGGTGGATGGAGACGTGATCGACAGCGTCTCTCTCATTTTGCAAACCGGTTCGGCGTCGAATTGGAAAAGGAGGGAAGGAGTAAGGCAACGTCAACTGGAGGACACTTTGGGGACTAGCAGAAATGGGTGAAAACCAAGAAAGGTGGAGAGACCAGATGGCCAGTCTATGTAAATAACCCACCAGCCGTTAACTCAAGGTTCGTATTTCCGTGGAAGGGCTGGCGCGTGCCTTATGCAAGGCCATGAGCGAGGAAGCCTACGTAGGCTCAGTCCAAAGACCGGTCGGCCCCACGAGCCATCCACCCGGCTCTGCCTGGTCCCTACAGAAAGCACTCCAGGGCAACCTTGGCCGCTTAGACGCGTGTGCAAAGGCACGGCTGTGTCCGTACAGCTGCCCCACATTCTAGACTAGGGAATTCTGAAACCACTGCCTAGGACCGGAAACGCCATGTTCATTCGGGACTGCAGAAACAAGGGACGGCAAGGGCGCAATTACAAGAACGGAATGTATCGGTAGGAAGGAGGGGAGATGTCGAGGCCTGCCAGAGGGCTTGCCTCTATTTACACGCATGCGAGGGACCGATCTGGGTCATCGGCCCACAGATATCAGCAGCGGTGCCCCAAACGCACCTCTCCAACAGGACAGTTCTAACGGTTCAGCCGTCGTCATCCTAACGATAACACGAAAGCACGACACGGCTCTAAGAGAGATGTCAGAGGGTGGCCGTCTCCATCCACAGCAGGAAAGCTACATTTATAACATGGTTTCGGCTCTGGTTCCAGAATTTAAACACAGATATACACACACGCAATAAAAATAAGATTTAAAAATAAAAAATAAAAACAGCAAGAAACTGCAGGTGTGTGTCTGTCACTATAGCTACAGGGTGCAGGTTTTCAACCGGGGCTATACGGTGCCCTCCGAGTCTTCTTCTGAACTCCTTCCGCCGCCGCTTTTCCGGAAGCCTTTCCAAGTGTACCCAATGAAGGTGGGGCTGATGGGCAAGAAGGAAAAGCACCGGTACTTCCTCACCAAGTCCATGCCGAACGGCAAGTCGTAGGTGTCGGTGCGGCGGCTTTGCTGCCTTTGCCGGTTCCCTTCTTCCATTTCCGGATCCCTCTTTCTTCGGGACTTCCTACGCGGGTAAAAGAAAAGCAGGGTTTGGCCAACGAGGAACCTTAGAAGGAGACGCCCCTCTTGTGGAATTGTATACCACACCAGCTAAAAAAGAGGGCGATGGGAGATATAGATACAGGTTCCACACATCCTGGACATGATCTGTTTCAATTGTTACCCTCAGGATGACGTTTTAGGGCAGTGATGGCAAACCTTTTAGAGACCGAGTGCCCAAACTGCGATTCAAAACCCACTAATTTTTTACAAAGTGCCAATACAGCCATTTAACCTGAATACAGGCAGCAAATGCAGTGACGGGGTGATGTCGGGTGCCCACAGGTTCGCCAAAACTGTTTTAGGGCATTGCATACTCGGACAAATAGATATAAAGATAGCTTCTTTCCAAGTGCTATCAAACTGTTGAATAACTATTTTTTCCATTTCTTTTTTAATAACAGGTTATATTGTGTTGTACTACTGTGTTTTCATTGTTGAGTATATGATTCTTATATTTCCTTCTTTCATATGGAGAGCATTTTTTACCGAGACAAATTCCAGGTGTGTCCAAAGACACTTGGCTAATAAAAGGATTCTGATTCTGATTGTGGTTTCCTTCACAGTTACACTGGTTAGGTGAGGTGCGTGGGATCTGCTGTCCCCCCCCCTCCCTCCACAGTAGAACAAGGTGCCTGGAAACAGGTGCCCACATCTATCAAGTTGTGCATGTGAGGGGTGGTCCACGGATGGAGGGTGGGTGGAAGGATCCTGATGCCTGTGTGTGTACAGTGATGCACATCGACTTAAACGCCCCTTTCAGATATTCAGCTCCTTGTGTGACCACCAGCAGGAGACAGAGTTGCTCCTTATTATCGGCAAGAAGAGAACGGGAAAGGATTGGGCCCAAAGGACCATGTTTCTGCCCCCTCGCCTGATTTTTCCAAGGGCTCCACAGAGGCCCAGATATACGGGAAACCAAACCGAGAGTGAGCTAAACCCCATTGCCGGTTTGGGGGGTGTTAAATGCAGCAACGGAAAGCGGGCCTCCCAAGAACCCGAAGGAGGAGGTGTGGGCTTCTCGTACGACAGCCGGGGGTTGACCCCACAAGATTCATCACAGAGCACCACTGAGCAGGAGATTCTGTAGGGTGGTTCCCCCTCACACACACACACACACAGGACATTCTGTAGGGTGGTTCACACACCCCCACACACACACACACACACACTAAAAGGAAGAGGGTTGGCCCAATACAACACAGCTCCCTTTCTTTCCAAGAAGCTCCCCCCCCCCAGGAGAGCTCGAGGGGTGTTCGTGTTAGGTTGGGATCATGCCGTCTTGATCCGAGGTGTGTGTGTGTGTTGTGTGTGTGTGTGTGTGTGTGTGTGTGTGTGTGTGTGTGTGTGTCAGGGCCTTTGGGAGGAAGGGAGGGCAACAGGAGGAAAAGGCAGCGTGTTTCACGACTCACCTGGAATTGTGTTGTCTAAAATAAACGCGACGCAGCCGCCAACAAACATGGCGGTGGTGAGAAGAACGTTGAGTACTTGATCGATGCTGGCAATTCCTACATGGACAGAAGAAAGGGGGGGGGGGGAAGAGACCAGAACTTGTAGAACATACTGAATGCCACACCGTTCTAGGCGGGAACTTCCCAGTGTCCATGCCGTAGGGAGAACGCTCCAGGTACGGGACATGGTTCCATCTCATGCGGGCACCACGTGGAGAACCCCATGAGGGCATATGGCGTTTCGATTTCTCACCGTCTGAATCACGAGGGTGTCGGGCAATTTGATCCTCCTCAGGAGGAGCCTCCACAATAACGTTTATGGAATATCTACGGGCGACAGGGTGGGTCACTCCTGTTTTCCATCCCTCCAGCTCTATGGCTGAGTAATTTCCCTAATGACAGTTTTCCAACACAATTTTAACGGTGTCTATGTGAGGACCTTGAAGGTGACCATTTCTTGTGTAACATAATGAATGGCAGGAGAAAGAAAAACTCCCCTCACTGTATCTGACACAACTGGGGAAAGGAGAAAATCTCCCTGTCTTGCAGGATCCTTGCTCTAAAAAGGGCAGTTTTTGACTATACTCCTATATCTGTGAGAATATGGGAATAATAGTCCTGCATGTAATCCTTTGCCATAGATGTTCCACCATCTAGAGAACATGTCTGAAATCATGGGTAGTGAACCCTGTATATAACATACAAAGAAGTGGGACAAACTCCACAATGCCTGTCCCCTTGTATGTTGTGTACAGAGCTGCAATAAACTGTGGTTTCCAACCCCACAGACCCAGGGGTCCTATTGTGAAGCCTTCGGAAATACCAATTACCAGCACGCCTACCATTATTTAACAATTACAACTTCCCTGATTAATCATACCAGCTGACTGATGAACAGCTGTGCTGTGTGGACTGAGTCAAGGCAGAGGTATTTGCACAAGCCATTTCAAGGCAAGCTGCGTAAATACACGTTTCAGAATACCCACTCTAATCTGAATATTATATTCCCACAAGAATGCATTTGATACCAACAGCAGAATAAGAGGGGGGTACCTGTGACAAGTGGGTTTTGTCGAAGGTAACTCGGAAGGACAAGTCCGAAGAAGATGGAAAAACCCAACACGAAAAGGTTCCGGGAAGAATTGAGATCTATGAATTGTAGGTTCGACAGCCCGACAGCAGTAATCATCCCTAGGCAACAGAACAGAGAAGATTCCCATTTATGCTACCTAATGCGAATTTGTAAAAGGCTAAGCAGAAAGAACAAGTATTGTCCCAAGAGACAACTATTTTTCCGTTTCTATTTACAAAGTTCACTATACAAAAGCAGCAACAGCTGCTCTAACTATGTGGCCCATTAAGAGCCATCAGACAATATTACCCAATTAAAGCAAAGCAAAAGTGTTCTGCTTATATACCGCCCCATACCACTTCAAGTAGTCTCCGGGCGGTTTACAGTTTAATTACAGCATGCAGGCTACACACTGGTGCATCTCTCTCTATAAAATGACTTGGGAGCTTGGGGAATGGCTGAAAGGATCACTAGAAGTGTTATAATAAGGAAGAATAGGGAGCCAGGTTTTACGGAATATATGTGGTTTGGGGCTCTGATCACAAGCATGCAGCCAGTTCCCCCAGGGCTCATTTCCACGCAAGGGCACTCGAGGGGTGCCCTTCCTTCAGCAGGGCCTGCGCCTTCAACAACAGGTACCCCCTCCTGGGTCATGGAAATGAGGGAGGAGGAGGAGGAGGAGGAGACTGCCTGGAGATCTTATCAGTAACACAGAGCATATATTATACAGAAAGGACCCCCCCATACCGAAAAGGGTACAGAAAAGTGCTCCCAGCACCGGGTCAGGGAGGGAGGCAAACAGAGCGCTGAATTTGCCAACCATGCCGAGCAGGAGCATGAAAGCCGCCCCGTACTGGATCACCCTCCGACTCCCGACCTACAGGACACAAAAAGAAGAGAGACAGAAAATGAAGTGCTGTCCTTCGGGGGGGGGGGGGGCTTCGGAATAGCAGAGGACGAGGACTTGGGAACCCATGACAGACGTGGGTGAAAAACTGGCTCAGAAAACAAGGTTGTCAGGACTTCTTTTTCTCCTGCTCAGCTGCCTATTTCAGCCCAGTTCCTCTCAGGACCTTTATACACGACCCCTAAGCTCCGCAGGAAATGGCTGCAAGGTCCGGACCTTACAAGTGTTTTCCCACCAGCTCCGGACTTTGCAGACAATTAAGTGCGACCCCGCCCACCTAAGCGCGACCCAGCTGCACTTTCTTGTACCTGCTTGAGGTGGGTGAAAATCCCCAGGTCCGGATTTAATCTGGTCAGTGCGGGGCTCTCCTGGCTTCTGCTTGTGTTTTTTTTTGCCTCCTGCCCCTTTAAGAGAAGAGGTGGGAGGAAAAAAAGCAAGCAGAAGAGAAATGGAAGAGAAATGGAGCTCCGGGAAGCTCCTCCAGGTGAGCTGCATTTTCCCCCTCTTTCTCTGGTGGGGAGGAAGGAAGGGCAACGAACCCCTAAGATCTTTGGTCCGAATTTAAGGGACCAGCGGATCTTAGAGGTCGTGTGAAAAGGCCCTCAGTTTGGAGAAAGCGGGAAAAGGAAACACCCCTTGGGAACCTGGGACTTCTCTCTCTCTCTCTCTCTCTCTCTCTCTCTCTCTCTCTCTCTCTCTCTCCCCCCCCCGGCTGCTTCTTTGCCCCTCACCTCACCCCCCCATCATCCCTCCTTCAAATCCTATTTATTTCAGTTCAGACATCACCGTGAGGGGGTTCTGTTATCATGTGGTCCCAGGACTTAAAGGAGTCAAGGGATTAAAAATCTAACAATGGATACCACCTCTACTGAACATGAAAAGTGTGGCATCTTGCTTATGGCCATTTGGGTTCAAAAAGATTATTTCTACAAAAGGGCAGCACTTCCAGAACAAGGCAGAGCAGTTTGCTCTGCCTAAGGCTACGCCCTTTGAAGAGCATAATAAGGGAATAAAAGGATGCCTTAGCCCCTAAACCCAAGATCCTCAGGAGACGCACAGATGGATTCCTCAAGAGGTTTTTGTGCGGGCTGTTTCATGCACAGGCATCGGAGCCCATGTGACAATCGTGTTCCATTCAATCAGAACCATTCTTTATTGGAAGCAAATCTTTCTTTCACAGCTTCCTTGTTTAAGAGTTACCTCTTAGCCAGGGAAGCGCAAAGAGGAAGGCAAGCTGCACCAGAAAGGCACGATCCTGAGGCTAGCTTTCCAGACACAGATCTACGTTCTTTTATTTCCATTTTATTGTTCCAATGAGATGAGGATTTTCTTTCTTTCTCGGGATCGTTTACATCTGCTGTGCCCTTTTCTCGCCTGCAAAACTGCTGGAAGGGGCGGGGGGGCTATGGAGCACCAGTTCCAGCCTGTCTAGGAGGCACAGAAGGGTATTTATTGAGACCCGAATGCTCTTGAGCGAGCTGCTGCTGGTAGGCCATCCTTCGGGGACCACCTCAATCCGAGCTAAGAAGCAAATAGAGTACGTACAGAAAGAGCTCACGGCCACTCTGGCAAGCCCAGAAAGGGATCTTAAATGGGGAGAGTCTGTTGCAAGCATGTCCTTGCAATGGCTTGTTTTGTTCTGCCCCGTGATGCCTTTGCTTTCCAGCAAGTGCACTACAAACACCTCTGTGTTGCAGCTGGCTTTGGAGGGCAAGGTGAGGTTGGCACGGGCGGGCGGGCGGTCCACGGCTCCTCCAACCACCCTGCTGCCTTTCTGGAGCTCAGCCTTCCCTCCCTCCCTCCCTCCCCCCACAGTTCAAAGTAAGGCCAAGGCAGTGTGGCCATGTCCACACCGAATATTTGCCCTCAGCGGAGGTGAACTGCCAAGCGACACATCATTGTGCTGGCCTGTGTCTCCTAAGTGCCCACCACTCCCTGACAAAGGGGCAAAATTGTTTCTTTTACAAAGACTTCCCTGGCCAGCGCTTCACTTTTCATTCAGAGAGGACCGGGCCTTCCTTTTTTATATTAATATTTGATCAGGGCCAGCAGATTCCCTGTTAGATCTGGGGGGGGGGGGGAATCACTGAGCAAAATTCTTCTTTTTACTGATATTACCTGAAGCTGGCTGTGCATGCAAGTGATGATTCAGTCCATATCAAAGGATCTGAAAACAACTTTATCCTCTAGGGCAAAAATTCACTTCAGAGAATTTCCTGGAGAAGGGATGCATTTTGGAAGCATCTTCACACCAATCAGATGATGCTCCTTCTCTCTCTCTCTCTCTCTCTCTCTCTCTCTCTCTCTCTCTCTCTCTCTCTCTCTCCAACAACAACTGCAACCCAACTCTGGTTTCGACTGTTCCCCTCTCTTATCACCCTCCGTGAGCCTGTGAGCCCCCTCCCCTGCAGACTATCTCTCAGGCTCTGCCCCCGGCAAAGGAAGGGATCGGCGGTGGGGAAGGGGGAGGGTTTTCTGAGAAGACGCAGTACCTTTGTAATTCCCAAGACGCCAATGTTTGGGCTGGACGAAGTGGATCCGTTCCCGGTGCCAAAAACTCCGTCCAGGACACAGGAAAGGCCTTCAATGAAAATGCCTCTGCAAAGGGGGAGGAGGGAAAGGGGGAGAGGAAGTTCCATTCCAAATTAGAGAGAGAGAGAGAGAGAGAGAGAGAGAGAGAGAGAGCACCCAGGCAAACAAAAATGGCACATTCTAGGTATAACTGGCAGCAAAAAGGCCTTGGTCAGGTTACGCCAATCCAATCCCTTGTACCATTAAACACTCCCTGAAACCAGTTCTGGAGCAAATGCGTAACTATTTCTGCTTTCATTTGTTTGTAGTAGCAATCTACTACAAACCATCTTCAAACAATTTCTAGTCATGGGGCAGCTAATCAAGTGTGTATATGGCTACAAAATGCTTATTATTGTTACATTAAAAACACAGAGTATACAGTAATCCAGTTCTTAAGTCCCAAGCAGAGCAGATTCTGCAGCCAGGTACCATAACCATGGCGTGGATGTGGACTTCTAGCCAACTTCTTTCATGAGTTTTGGCATTCTGTGTATACAGTATGCGGTCTATGGGACCCCAGAACAAATCATCCGAGTTTCCATTGTTTCTTATGAGGAAATTTGCTTTGATGTGAGTGTTTTGGTTTACAAGCAGGTTTCCGGAACAAATTATGCTCATAAACCAAGGTATTACTGTACTAATCTGTGCATCTCTAGTAAACATTTAATTCAACCAAAAGGATGTGCCAGTTTCACTGACCACCTTGCCCAGACTTCAGAAAACATTCTGAGGCAAAGATCTACTGGAGGCCGGCTCATCACTTGGCAAGAATTTTATCCACTCCCAGCAAGGAGTGCTTTTGGGGAACATTGTACTCCTCTTTCACGGAAAATAAGTTGCAATGCATGTCAAGTGAGAAGAACATGGAATCTATTTCTGTCGCTACCTAGTCATATGGGGTTCAGGCCAGGCGATACTGACTTCACTCAGAAACCCGAGTGCAAACTGCAAATACAAAAGCATGTGGCCACTCTGTGCTTATTTGGACAAGCAAATCTTAATTACTCATCCTTTTATGACTTGCAAATCAATGCACAATGATCCCTGGTGAATTACGTCAACTATGGATACGTTGGTTGCAAAACCCTGTGAGGTCTCCTTGCAAAATGCAATGGAATCTGCTACCCAGTGTGGCTGTCACCGACACCTTATGGTCTGTCGGCCAGAGACTCACCTGTTGATGGCGTGGATGGGCGGTGGAGGAGCGCAGGAGAGCCTGGCGCAGGCATAATAATCGCCAATGGATTCAATGATGCTGGCAACCACCGCGCTGAGCATTCCAATGACCCCTGCCGCCGAGATGGTTGGCAACCCCCACTGGACTGCAGAGACAAAAACAGGGACATCTTTCCGATTCCATTTAAAAGACAGTTACTTTTGAGACACAAAACAGTCTACCGCATCAAAGGAACGCCCAACTGCTGAGCTCCATATGCAGTCACACTCTATACTAAACCCATGCCATTAAGCAGGGAGGCTTGCGCACAAGCACAGGAGAGCATGCAAAGGATCACCCACAGCTGTGCTTATTTCAGTGCTACAAACAGGATCCCAAAAATCAGATTATTTAGAGATAGAATGTTGCCTGAATAAGGTGCAGAAAGACAGATATTAATGCAGGGGGGTAAAGCCTTTCATGTTTTGTTCTCACGGTGAAAACTGATAGCCTGGGATTTTCTGTCCACTGGAACTTCATTTGTTAAAAAAAAAGACTGTCTAAGTGCTTATTTGTACATAGAACTTGCATTTCACACAAATACATTTGAATTCTTTCTTTCTTTGTATTAGAGTGCTGCAAAATTTAAAATCATGGACAGATGTGAAAAAATAGGTAAAATGAAAAAGAAAATGCTAAGATAATTAGATTGTTTGTGACCAGAAGCAGGCTTATATTTAATGCAGCTTATGAGGAAAAATCCCCGTTTTGTTTTTTTTAACTTATGCTACTGCTAATGACAGAAAAAAAAGTACTAGAGTCTTTGCTGTCATGCAGGAGCGACTTCTGACATTTCGTTTAACCAGGTGTATCAACTCTGGAATGCTCTCCCAATGGAGATACACCTGGCGCCAACGCTTTCGGCTTTTTTGGTGCCAGGAAAAGACCTTCTTGTTCAGCCAGCATTTTAATTAGATAATGACCTTTTAGCAGGACTCACAAGCAGTAGGATTTTATTATTTGTATCATGTTGTTTTAATAATGGCTCATCCTTTTGATGGCTTTTAATGTTTATGTTGTTTTATAGGTTTAATATATAGTTGTATGCCGCCCAGAGACCATTTGGTAGTGGGGTGGCTTAAACATTTGGTAAATGAATGAATAAATAAATGCACGTGACAAGGCATTTCTTTCCACCCAGGACAAGAAGAATTAGTAAAATTTATTAGATTCTTGGGATGAAATGGCAAAGCCTTCATTCATGGGGGCCAGGCTCGCTCAAGGTACTCACATGGATAAGGAACCTTGAACCAGGGGGCGACCAGAAGCACTCCCTGCCTGGCATCGGTACGTGCATAAAATCCGTATTTGGTGTTATCGGGGGGAAAGACGTCAGTGACCGTGAAGATGAAGCACAGCAACCAAGATACCAAGATGGCCAGAATAATCTGCAGCAGCAGGGAGAGAAAAGATTTTCGGAACGGTTAGGAAACAATTTCCTTTAAAAACAGAATGTTTCAAAATCTCTCTCATTTGAAGTGGGACTTTTTTGTGCAGTTTCCCAAGCCAGTGGCTTCTTCAAGTGAGCTCTTTTAATACAAAACGGAGCACTAGGAAGACAGATCGGTTCACCAAGAAAAAGCAAAGAAAATGCAAAAGTGGTCTGCTTATATACCGCCCCATGCCACTTCAAGTAGTCTCTGGGCGGTTTACAGTTTTAATTACAGTAATGCAGGCTACACATTGCCCCCCACCCCCAGCAAGCTGGGTACTCATTTTACCAACCTCGGAAGGATGGAAGGCTGAGTGAACCTTGAGCCTGCTACCTGGGATCGAACCCCAGGTCGTGAGCAGTTTTACCTGCAGTACAGGCACTTAACCACTGCGCCACAAGGCTCTCAATTAATTCTGAAGGGCAAGCTGGAGAATACATGTTGGGCAGATGTTGTAGCCCCACACGTTAAGACAGTGGTGGCCAAACTTCGGCCCTCCTGATGTTTTGGACCACAACTCCCAGAATTCCAGGCCTGTATCGCCAATGACAAAGGACTGTGGGAGTTGTGGTCCAAAACATCTGGAGGGCTGAGGTTTGGCCACCACTGCCTTAGGAGTTCCTACAGTGGGAGGGAGTGGCCACTGTCAAATTTCTGAGAAAGGGGAACGCCCTGCAAAGTCAGGAGAAGTGCTGGAGAGCTCAGCGGTTGGAGGTCTCTGGGTGCAGAGCCAGGGACTGGGAGTTCAATCCCCCCCCATGGAGCCTCCTTGACAGGGGCCGGACTCTGTGACCCCCGAGGGCTCCTTCCAGCTCGGCAGTTCAAGGGTGCCCCAGGACACCCAATGCCCACATTCTCTACAGCTCTACATGCAACTGTGGCTGGGAAGAGGCTTCCAATAACCATACAAACAGGGCTGGATCAAGGGACCACCGGGGCTACTGCTGCATATTTAGGAAGAAGAGGATTTATTTATCTACCAGGGAAAATTTCCACTCACAGACCTGCTTGCTTAAATGCTTTCAAAGTAGGCAGTCGGTTTTAAAAAAAACCCACTTCCTTTATTTCTTTCCTCATAAAAAGCCCAGGTGGATAACAATCTACATGAAGTGCAAGGCAACACACAAACATCATTAACATTGCAAATCCAAATCACAAACGTGTAATCAAACAACAGGAAACTCTCAGGGGATAAAAAAAACAAACAGGAATCCAACAGAGAATTTGCCTCCACCCTAAACCGTGTGCTATCTGAAGAAGCTTCTGATCTGCTTTGCATTTGCTGCCCGTGATTTGCATCTGGCCACCTTTCATCCCCACGTTTTGGAAGAGAACATCACTCTCCTCACACCATCCCTGGTTTTACCCTCCTCGCTCCCGCATTCTACTAGAACTCAAGAGGTCTGAAACACACTTGGCTGCTCCCCTCCGCATCTTAATCAGCATTCATTTTTGCCAGAACAATGTAGGAAAAAAACAAGAAGATTTGCCACTTTGGCATCCAGAGCTGAAGGCAACAGGGCACTCGGGTACTTACTTACAGGAAACATTTTAAAGAGCTGTAACCGGTAGGCCGTCCATCCTTTTTTGGACTTGTAGATTGGTAAAGGGAATTTGACATTCCGTGCGTACTGGGAAAACAAGAGCACTAGGAAAATAGTCCTGGAAAACAGAGAGGGGTTTGGGAAAGAAATGTTCGTCAATTAACTACTCATTAATACCATACTAGAGATAAAACGATTCCTGCCCTCCATTTCATTGGGTTTTTCTTTAAAGGCCTTGGCTGGATGTATGTTCCAATACAATTATCAACTGCAACTCAGGGCCATTCAATAGCACCATGCCAGTACCAAATAATCAAATTAAATGCTAAACAGAGAAAAGATCACAGATGCAGCTGGCTAGTAGTATCCATCACTTATGTAAGTCACCTTGGATCCTTTTCCAAGGTGGGGTAAAGATATTCAAAAATAAAATAAAATAAAATAAAATAAATAAGGTCCTTGCTCAGCTACAGTTACCAGCTAGGTAACTGTACCTTCATCCCCTGGTTGGCTTTTATAATGTGATATGAGCTGTACTAAGTTTTGATTCACTGGTCTAAGCCTTGGAAAAGGCTTCAGAACTTCTGTGCCCCCCACCCTCCCCAAATTTTACCAGAACATCCCTGGCTTGGATGGGATCCGAAACACTACCAACAAAATCAAGGTGAGTCCTAAATTGCTCAACCCCCCCCCCAAACGAGGCAGCTTCCGATCCTTTACGGAAATTGCCGGAGCCTGCAAATCTTTCTGGCACTGTGCACACAAAGACTTTCTGGGCTGGAACGAGGTCGCGGTATTTATTTATTTATTTATTTATTTATTTATTTATTTATTTATTTATTTATTTATTTATTAGATTTATACCCTGCCCATCTTCCCATAGGAACTCTGGGCGGCTTACAATAATTGACATAACAACTGATAACATAATGAGAAAAATAACAATAACCAAACAAAGTTCTGAGATACAGTGGGTCTGCTAAGTACACGCCTATGCCATGCTAAATAAACTTCCCCGAGTTTCTGGAATCTCCATCAAAGAGTGGGGGCCAACACCATCTCTTATCAAAAAGAAAACAGATTGGGTTTTTGTTTGCTTGGTTTTTATGTCCAGGAACTTGGAATGGGTCCCAGCCAGGTTTACCTGGGGAAAGGACGAGGGTTCGTAATCCCTTTTGCAAAGACAAGGCTGATGGAAAGGTTTACTCCGGGGCCTCTGGCCATACCTTTCCCTGCCAAGCAGAAGCCCTGCAGGACAGCTGCTGAGACGGCACGGGGGCCAGGGGCAGGGATCATGCATTTGGCCCCCACAGGCAGGGAGATATTTGTCAGCATAAGCCTTATTCTGCTTCCTCAGCCACGGATGGCGCTATTTTGGATTTCGGAACTAAATCCAGGCATGTCTACTCTCCAGAAGAAAACCACCTCACTCCGAAAGTTTAGACAGCAGGCAAACGTAAGAATGTATGGGCCGCATACTGATGCTGAAGACGGCACATGCGTGTGAAACAGCAGTCCTCAGAAACATTGTTCTGGCAAAGTGTTGAAACTGATCCACGTTTGCTTTTTTATAGTTTTAAAACAAAGCATGAAACGTTTATTAGTTTACAATTAGACGATCAGTATTATGATAGCTTTAGACGATGTTATTGTATTGCAACCATGAGTTCTTATAATAATGTATTTCCTTTATAAACCAGACCCTTTTCAGTGGCAGGATCTCCCACCTGACCAACTGACAATGGCTCTCCACCGGTGGGTCCCCAGATGTTCCTGGACTGCAACTCCCAGAAATCCTAGCCAGCTCAGCTAGTGAGGAAGACTTCTGGGAGTTGCAGTCCAGGAACATCTGGGGACCCACCGGTGGAGAACCACTGACCTAAACTGACTCTCATCTCTCTTAACTCAACTGAACTGACTTCCTCTCAGCTCTAACACAAATGGAACTCCCCATCACACATTAGGTTCCAATATATAACATTCATGATCACTTTTGATCTGCCTATATCGAACGCCATACGGAGGGCATTCCCGTCCGCCAGGACAACTTCAGAAGGCAGCTCCAATATCTCGGTCAGGGCTTGTTCCCCCAGAATCTGCACTTTCTTGACACTCAGCAGGAATAAGCAGGTTAAGGAGGACCTTCCCCGTTAGTTCCTAGAAGTCCAGTAAATTCATCACAACAAAATTTCCGCTAGTTACCAAGGACGAAAACCTTCGTAAACTGCTTTCCTTTAAAATACAAGTCCCGTCCTGGCGTACCCAAGTTAAAAACACAAAGCCCGGGCCCTCTTGAACTGTAACAAAGTCAGTGTTGTTCTGGTAATTTTACTCCGCCCAACCACTAATCTGAACAAAAACAAAAGGAAAGCTTATTGTGGGACTACAGAAGCGATCAACATGTATCAAAAGGGGAAGGTGCTTAAGACTCGTGGTGCATTACTAAGCATTTGGACTCCACCACGCTTTATAAGAAGCACGTTGCTAGTTTGTTTGCTTTTAAATAGCAGTAAGGGATGATGCTAGCAGCTTTCCTCAATAATGCATCCCAGCAGTTAGCAACAGTGTCACAATATAATAGTACTGTTATCCATAACTAGCTATTATTGCGAACAATGCAGAATAAAGTTAAAGACATCTCACGCTTTTGACTTCTACAAAGCACTACTTTGGGGACTGACCCTGAGTCGCCAGCCCTCAGGATGCTTTTGTTTTATCATTTTCCTTTTGAGTGCTAGCAGCTTTATGTGTTTGGAACGTCACTGCAGATTTTTTTTTAAATGAAAACCTGTGAAAACCAGTTAGGATTCCTCCATCAGCACGTGGCAAGGCCAAGCTCAAGCACAGGCTGGGGAGAGGGGGCAGTGCCCTGGACTTTTGGGGAGAGCTGCCCCCTGCCCTCTGGATCACCTACTTTCTAAGACTGACACTCATGTTCGGATACCAATCGGAGTGGGCAAGAAGCTGTGATAAACAGGGCCTGATGCTGGCAACTTATCAAATCTTAGCCGCAGGACATCACCTCTTGAGGAAACAAAAATTGTTGCTGCTTGCGGTGGTGGAGGTGCGTCGTGAACTCACTTCCTACGTACGGCAACCATATGCATGTGTGACCCCTCTGGGGTGCTCTCCTTGACACCCCCGTCTCCGCTTTCCTTTATGGAGGCTACTTACAGCATGGCGATGCCCCAGTGTTTGCCCGCGCGCTCCCCTGCGGCCTGGAAGCCGGACAGCCCAATGAGAGCCACTGTCGGAGTAATCGTGAGAGGGCCAATGTATCTGAGGAGTGCTCCCGGCAGGCCCAGGAACCCAATCACGACTTCGATCAAGGATGACATGATAATGGCTCCCTGGATCTGAGCACAGAGAGAGAGAGAGAGAGAGAGAGAGAGAGAGAGAGAAGAGAGAGAGAGAGAGAGAGAGAGAGAGAAATAAAACAGCGGATTTAGAATCTCCTTCCTTTCCCCACAAGCAAGCTTTTGTGTTTCTGTGCAGGGTTTAGAAATGGGTCACAAACTGCAAGTCAAAGAACTGGTCAATGGTGTGGTTTTATTCCACAGAGTGCCTAGGCAGTAAGTTCTCCCGTCCAGAGAGCATCTCATGTTTGGTGGGTGGCTTCTGTGCCACCAGTGGACGCTGGTGTCACAGAAAGGGTCGCCGTCACCCTCCAAATTCTCCTTACTGCTTAAGCACCTCGCTTCGGTTTACAGCACGCAACAGCGGTCCTTAGACCCGCCTGGCCGTTGTGTGTCAGGAGCACATCACACTGTCATGACAGGAAGACCTGGGTTCCAAGCTAACCTTTCAACTTCTCAGATCGAACCGGCCAGGGCTGGCGGCGCCACGGAGGTACGGATGCTCTGAGCTCCTAGGGGGCAGAGGGTGTGATGCATTGGGTCACCCGTGCTGGCATAGAGCAGCGCAGTGGTCTCAGGAGACTCTCAGCCCCCCCTTGGCTGCAGGCCTCTTGGCAGGATGGAGCTACGGTTTGAAGATGGGGAAGAGAGAGGGGACGTTTTTAATTGAGGAACAACTGGCAGCCCAAAGCAACGTGGTGTGGGGGGGGGAAACGTTCCGTGACACACGCAGGGGCCTATGCTATTTTTCCCCTCCCCTGTGGAAAAACAACCGACCTGGACGGGACAGACCAAGGACATTTGCCCCTACGATTTGCTGCTATGGGGCAAGGAGGCACAACCAACAAAACGCTTTGGAAAGGCTAAGCGCTGCTTCCAATTATACCTGGCCTTCTGCAGCAAAAACACTGCAGCAGCAGCGGCGGTGGCAGCATCCTGACCACACATTTTTTGGAGAACAGCTGGTGGCAGCCTTGAGCAAGAGGAACCAGCGGTCTGTTGGACGCTGCTCCTGGCAAGGAGCCCTTACACCTCGCAAGGGGCAGGACGCCAGCGCTCTGGCAGTCTCCCCCTTACCAAGAGAGCGCAATGCACCTCCCAAGGAGGAGGCGCAGTTTCCTGCCAAAGAACGACACACAGAAGGAGGTAGAACCTCTGCAGGGAGCCAGCAGGCAAGGACATAACAGTCATTTCCAAAGGAGAGCCAAGAAAAAGGGCAGCCACCCTCGCAAGTCAAAGGAGCCGTCCATCCGGAAGGGAAGGACCCCCCCTCCCCCCGGAAGGGAGGGAAGCGGGGCCCACTCCGTTGGGGAAGTTACCTCTCGTATCCTGGGGTACCAGATGTGTTCCGTGTGAAGCAGCTCCGTCGTTCCGTTGGTAACTGTTACGGCTTGGGGAGGGAAAAGAGAAAAAGGCCTCGTGATGCCAAAAGGCAGGAAAGGGAGTATCCTCTTCCAACACCCCATAATCGCTGCGTTCTTCCCTGGCCACGAGAAGAGCCACAGGAGCCCCCACACCCCAAATTACAAGGCAGGAGGCCGAGCCGACCCCATCCCTGATTGAGAAAACTTTTGTCCTTTTTTAAAAAATTTATCTTTTTATTTTTTTTTTATTTTTTTGTAGTGATTGTTGTAATCGGATCTTTCTTATCCCTTTTGTTAACTGTCCGGATTGTTTCGGAAAGACGGGCAGTATAAAAAGAAAGAAAGAAAGAAAGAAAGAAAGAAAGAAAGAAAGAAAGAAAGAAAGAAAGAAAGAAAGAAAGAAAGAAAGAAAGAAAGAAAGAAGCGAGACTGGGGGACGGCTCTGTTGCTCACCTCACCCTTCCCTCTGCCTGGAATGCCACGTCTAAAGGACGAAAGGCCAGCATCCCAGGTGCCAGCAATGGACCACACTCTCTGCCCAAGGAAGGAATGTGGGATCCCCCCCTCCCCCCACAGGTGCAAACATGTCCCTTAGGCCTGTTGAGATTCTATCTAAGAATACCTGGCTTTGGCTTTTGCAAGGTGCCCACTTGTGCCCTGGCGCTACAAGAACAGCACAAGCGGTCTGATCAAAACAAAGGATCCCAGCCAAAGCAGAACGCCACCACTTGCTTGGAAATGCCAGCACAGACAATGTCCCCGTTCCTACGGAGCAGTCGCTTCCTTGACTATTTCGTCCCACTGTCCCGTACAGGTGCGGTTTAAGGGGACTTGTTTCGTCCCCCTGCAACCCACGCTTCCTGCTATCATCCATTTGGTGTGCGATTTCATAGCTGCTTTTTTAAAACCCCCATCCTCTTCCCCATAATAACTACTCTGGCCTCCATCCCCCACTTCATTGGGAAGCCAACGTCTGTCTGTGCACGAAAGAGGCCGTATTTACCCGACACATCGATCGGTTCCTCCCGGGCTCGCCACTCACACCACACCCGACTCCAAACCCCAGTTGGCACAAAGAGGCTGCGGCCACTTGAGAGTTCTGCAGGCCTGATTTCCTAGCGCAGATAAAGTGACTTTTGCATGTCTCCAAACGTGCCGCCTATTAATCGGGCTGGCAAGGCATTAACGGCAGTGTCTGTCTGACACCCTGCAAAGGTCAGCGGTAGTCACGGAAGACAGAAGAGCAGTTATTTTTATGAAACAAAGCGTTCTATATGCAGGACTCCAGAGTAGCATCCACAGATCTAGGCACAGCGACATCATCAGCCTGATTTATTAAGAACTTCCGTCAGGCTATCTGACCTAAAACACGGCAATTAGCACGCTACAAGGCACGCCCAGTGTAACCGATGCCCTCTTGGGCAAAAGAAATAAAAGAACCTGCCAATTAATTTGCAAGTATTTAATTTTTAATGTCTTTTGAGCATGCTCTGAATGACTCTTCTACCAGAATGGAGAGGCCTTTGCCAAACACTTGTGGCAGAAAACTGGAGACATGGGAAGCAAGTGGGAACTGGGCTTCATAAAAGGAAACCCAAACACCTGTCTCCTGACCCCTAATGCTTCTGAAGGACAAACGTGCTCAAAAAGCAAACTGCTTCTCCAGCCAAAGATATACATCAAGACAATTCTTCGGGAATCACCCACATCGAGAGTTGATTTAAAGCCCCTTCCGTCCCTACCCAAAGGCATTTCCCTGAAAGATGGACTACCATGTGCATTTCATATGAATCTATAGGTTCACAAAGACTTTGTGTTTATGACTACTTATAACCTTGTCGCTTTAATGTAATGTTGTCTATGAATCCTGCAAGATGTCCCTCAATTGCCTATTCTCAAATACTTGAACATGTCTTAATTGTACTGGACTGTATATTATCCCTCATTACTGTAAGCCGCCTTGGGCCCTTTTCCAAGGAAAAAGGCAAGGTAAAAATACTCTAAATAAATTAATTTAGTTAAATGTTGGCTTGGTAAACAAAAAAGATCAGAAATATTGGTGGACGCATATTTCGTAGGTTTTGAACATTGTGGGGAAATTAGCTCAACGGGAAGCAGCAGCTGTGGCAAGTTCTTATAAGATGCTGCCAAACTGGCATATCCAATTTAAGAAGGGCTGGATGACTGTATCTAAAAAGCAAACAGTGTGACTGGGAAAGTTGCTGGTTCTGTCTACCCTCAAAAGAAGTCTACCCACTGTAGGCAGGATTCTTGGGTGCTGCTGTTTTAAAAAAAAAAAGACATTTCCTGGATGTTCGGCAGGTACTAAGTTCACATCTCTGTTTATCTGCTGGCTTCCGGAGCTGATCTGGCCCTTATCGCCGAACCTTCATTTCCTGCTGCAAGACGGGAACGCCAGCTTTTCTCAGAGCAGTTATTGGGAAGATTAAGCAAGGTGTTTATATGTATGTTACATCTCGTGATAAGCGATCATCTCAAAAACAGTTTCCATGCCGTCTTCTTTGAAATAGGTTTGGGGTGTCCTGGGAACTTGACACCCGTTGTAAATCCAAAGGGCTTCAAAGCAACTTCCAGCAAAGTGGGCTGAGTCATCAGGGCTGCCCTCCTAATAACAGCTCTGGCCTTGCTCTCTCTCGCTCGCACGACTGACACCTGCAATTATTTGCACCATGTGTTTTGCAACACTTGACACCTGTTTGCCTGACTGGGGTGGAGCCGGTCTTTTTGGTCTACCCACCTGGAATACCACTGAATGAACATCAGCTATTATTTTCCAGTTACCTATAACTCTACTAAGTAATTTCAAGATACTGTGGCTGGCAAGCAAACCCAGATGCCGTTGGTGCTCCAAAACACAAGACAGATACAATCGATAGAATAGAAACTGGGCCCAAGTTTAAGGCTGTGTAAGTAATAAATGTTAAATCATGGTTTAGTGTTACAAAGGCAAGCCACATCATGGTTTAGCGTTACTAGTGCGAGCCAGGGCGAGTTCTGGGTTTCTTTACTATCCCCTTCTATTTCTTCCCCTTCACACTGCTATGAGTTCCGAAGCTTTGGCATCTCTTTTAAACCAAATGCAGCTTCTCCTGATGTAAAAAAAAATATACCTGCTCAAAGTACAATTAATCTCCACCAGGGACAGTGGAAACAAGCCAGTGGAAACAAACCACAGATCACAAATCTGGTTGGTTTTGGCTAACCATAACTCTACTTAGCCTTGCTTCGGGGTCTAACCGTAATTAGAAGCGGTGCTCATCACGCGGTTTCCAACGCTGCCCACAACCCCCTGGACTGCGTGATAGAATCCGTTGCAACTTTAAGGCTTGTTTGCTTCTTAAATATATATATAATTTAAAAGAAATGGATCACACTAACACTGAACTGCTGGCGAGACGGCTCAGTGAGTTAGGTATCTGTCTGAGGAGCCAGAGGTTGGGAGTTCGATACTGCGCATCCCCAAAAAAGCCAACTTGTGCGAACGAGGGCCAGCTGCGCAATCCCAGGGCCACCCCAGAAGAAGGGCACGGGAAAGCACTTCCGGGTCTTCTCCACTTGGAAAACCCGTCACTCCAAGTCTCAACCGAGCTGAGGTTCCATGATGATTGATAACACAGGACAACCTCCATCTCGCTCAACTCTGGTAAGGGAGACGGAAGAGAGAAAGGGAGCAGAGGCATTTTTTTTTTTTTTGCTTACCTGTGTTGTTGCATTTCCACTTGTCCAAGGAGAGGATGGCCCTTGCAGGGGCCAAGAAGGCAAAAGCACTGGCTTGGAACAAAGGTAACCTGAGGGAAACCAAAGGATCGGGGGCGTGGGGAGGGGGAAGAGTTAACAACTTAGACTTCTGTGACTGAGTCATCAACTCCTTTGTTAATATCTCCTCCTTGGAGAAAAAAGGCCTGGTTACATTAGTATTTGTTGGACCTGGTTACGATATACTTTAAGAAACGCCAGAGGAGAAAACAAAGAAAGGGTTCAGGTTGCAAAGAATTTGTGAACCACCTGGGTGAACCCAGAGGAGACAGGGAGCAGAACTGTTTCAGCCCATCAGTAAAATAGAAATATTACACTCTTCTTATATACCACGGAAGCTGGGTGAGACACTCACATCATGCTATGGTTATATAAATCACTCTCAACTGCCTTTTCTTTTTCTTTCTTTTTAGAGGTCAGTTACAGCAGTTATACCTTCCTTAACAACAACAACAACAACAACAAAACAGCCTAATGACTTCTTCTGAGCCTTATTCAAAGGCATGGTTTTAGGCTCTGCATAGCTCAGTGTTGCCTATCACAGTGCGACACTGACAGGGGCCACGGTGGAGAACAGAGTGGCTGCCTGAACCAGTGGTTTCCCACCTTGGGTTGCCCAGGTGTTCTTGGACTGCAATTCCCAGAAGCCTTCAGTACCAGCTGGGCTGCCCGGGGTTTTCTGGGAGATGCAGTCCAAGAACACCTGGGTGACCTGAGCTCCCATCTAGGCACTCTGAAATGTGACATACGCTATGCATACGCACTAAAGGCTTTTCAGTCCAGAGAAAAGCGCTCAGGAATCACCTCAACAGGCATTCAAGTAATAAGGGATTCCTTTAACCTGCTGGATTCTTAAGGAGACACTCTGACACACACTTCTTCATTCTACAGTAGGTTAAATATCACATGCATCCCTTCACACACTTTCCCTTTTCAACACTGGGAGGCTCATTACATGCACAATTTAAGTGTTCTGTGTCACAGCACGAACGCAGATGAGTTTTGTGCATGACCTGTGACACGTCCAGTGAACCATTGCAGCCTGCTTGGGCTGGAATTCTCTGTGCAATTTATGTACAGTGCAGCCTAGTAGACAAGGCGTGTCACGGCATCAGCGTTACCAAATTAACGTCAAGGAACACCCAACGACAGCTATAAAATTGGCAAGGAAGGTAGATGGGGTGACCGTTAGTTCTTGTTCACAAGTGGCTTTACTGGCACATGGACGCTTTTCTTGGCAAAAGAATAAGTATAAATTTTGAGTGGGTGATTCAACCTCCGAGATAATTCTTGGCCACAATACTATGCCCCTGGCAAAGCAGGCCTGCCCCTGCCCGACACCCACAGTTTTCTTTTAAAGCACCCCTAATTAAATGTATGCAATTAAATACATTCTTCAAAAATTATATCATAGTTTGCTTTGATTTCAAGTTGGCATTTGCTTCTGCAGGGAGACAAGAAAAAGAATCATCCCCTGTTTCAACAAACCTCGGTGAAGTCTCACATAGCACCTAAATTCACCATCTGCAACGATGAGGACTGCTAGCTTCCCCATCTTCGGGAACATTGGGCCTGATCTAACACCAGGGGGTTTGTTTAGAACCTCCAGATCATTTTAAGCGTAGCAGCCGTCAATGTGCCTCTACAAAGAGCTCAATTACACTAACCACTGAACCTTGCACAGCCTGGCCATAGGCTAACGCCTCTCGCCCCCACTCCCCAAACCAGGCTCACAGCTGAACTGTAGCATCGTGCTTTCTAAAAAGTGTTTGCCACTTATTTAAGTGCTGGGATCTGACCGGTTTGTTATGTCAGCATATTGCAATGGGTGCAAACTGCAGTGGTGAACAGCTGTTTGTTTGTGAGCTGCCAACTGTATCAGTTTTCACTGACCAGTACATGCAGGTGGCAAGCAATGAAGGTTGGAACTGGCAGCTTCTGAACTAGTAGTGCTTCAATGCTCAGCGCTGTGTATGCAACTGCACTCACGCCGGCGTAGCAGAACAATAGGATTCTGGCTACTCTCTTTCTATATTGCCTCACCAGTCAGTCAAGTTGGTCAACTTCAGTATTAGGACCGAATACAAATCCAGAACTACAGGCTGTTCAGCTGGCTGGAGAGCTCGTTAGCTGAGGGTCTCTGGATGCAGGGCCAAAGATTGGGAGTTCAAATCCCCACCGGGCCAGCCTGGCTGTGGCCTTGGGCAAAACTGCACAATGCCAGGGCACTCCCAGAAGAAAAGAAGCATAAATGAGTCCTAAGTATGCTCTACTTGGAAAACCGTGAAAAGGGACACCATAGGTTAGAATGGACCTCATGTGCACATGCACGCACACACACACGCACACGCACAGAGTACTTGGTTTTCATGTGACAGGGTCCAAAATGGAGCAAACATCGTGGGGATACACACAGAAAAATCTGGACCTTATAGCCTAAGAAATGTTCATCCAGCCAGTTATACATAATATCAATTATCTCATGTTCTACTAATGTGCCACTACAGAGGCTGAGGTCACCCAGCTGGCAAGAGCAATAATTAAAATTTCAGCACATTTTGACCATGTGGAGTATAAACGCTTCCAGCTGACTCAGGTGTGTTGTGGAAGAACAACGTGTGGTTAGAACTGAAGGAAGAGATGTGCCAAAAAGTTGGTATGATATGAAATCATGTCGGATTGTTTTTTGACGCTACGGGTCTTGAGTGTTCCTCCTCTTAATCCTGGAGAACATTAGATTACGTCTCTGTATATCAACGGCTTAAATTCTTAGAATCGGTATGAATGCTATCCTGCAAGGTAGCGCACTTGGGAAACAGGGGATCTTGACCGTCCAGAACAGAGTGAGGTTGATATGGAGAGTGAGAGAGAGGGCGAAACCATGTTGCCTGGTGCTTGGCATAAGGGTGTTAACAGTCCGGATCTCCTAACCTGGCTCCGGAAAGAATAATCGGGCCTGGACTCCTGAAAACCTTATTTTTCTCATCTTTGGCTTCCTTTTGTAGCCTTGTCTTAACTACATTAACTGTTCTTTAATGCTTACCACTAGTTGAGATTTCAGTTTCAGGAGCCTCTGAGGTTTCAATTACCTGTCATTTTGTTTTTCATTATCTCGGTATTTGTGGCAAACAAATGATTTTAATAAACCGCTACACCGTTTATGGTTGTTTTAATCACATTCCTCATTTGTTATTAGTTTCTTGTTCTCCCACTGCTCCTCAGTGCAGCGAGCACCACCCTGAGGAGTGGGAAAGCAGAGAGGCTCAAGCAATGAGAAAATACGTCCTGACGGACCCATTATTCTCATCACGTGCATAGCAAGACGTTCACTAGGCTGAGGAAGGTGGGCAGACTGGGCCGCAAGAAATCCTGAGAGATGGGTACCCTTAAAGGGTCAACACAGAGTCTTATCCTCAAACTCACCTGCACCCAAACGTTGTCTGTAGCAAGGTTGTGATTCCGACGCAGAAGAATATGGTCCCAATCAGCTGGCTGGTAGCCCACTGGTCAGAGCCGACACACATGGCGTCTACAAGCAAGAACGGCACGGCTATGGTGCCACTGAAGCAGGTCAAGTAATGCTGCAAAGGCAAAGAGGGGGGGAGGTATCTCCTTGACAAGTCACTCTTTGCGATTGCCCTCAGGCTATTAATACCATTACAATTGCAGTCTAAACCCTCTTTCCCAACGGAAGGCATTTCCAGTAGGATTCTTCTAAACCAACCACGTTCAATAACTTCCAAGCAATCGTGAATCAGTGCTGACATATGAATAAATACATTTCTGGGCAAACCTTTTCAGAAGGAGCTAGGGCTTTAAATTTTAAATGATCAAATATAAATGAGGTTAAATTCCTGTTAGCACACAACAAAGGAAAGACAATGCGAGCCACTTCTAAAAGCAGGGTTTTAACAAGGTAGAGGTACATCGCCCTGCAAGACCAGGATGCTGGCCAGCAGAAGGGAGGAGGCTCAAACCCATTCTAAGATGATAAACGGAGGCTACAAATGGCTGTCTCGTGTAAAAAATTACGTACTCTACCCAGTATTCAACATCTTTCTAGTATAGGGGAATAGGCACTGCTCAGTTACAGAGTACCTGGCTCTGGATCCCTTAGGATCAAAGTTGGACCTAATAACTAGATTTATCAGCATTAGAGTCCATACTAACCTGGGGGTCCTTCCTAGATGATTCAAACATGATATCAAGTAGTCAGCACCATCTCTTGCCCCTGTAAGGGGGCTCTAGAAATAAAACTATCCTATGCTGATCAGAGCACAGTATGCTTCATTCTGCTGCTCTGCTGAAGCAGTAACAGGAGACCAGCCCTGGCTTCTCATCGTCCCAATTGTAATAATTAAAATCAGAGAACTAGAACCAATGGCAAGACTAATTGCAGTCCAGGATCAGATTCTGCCACCTCAAACATCTCTTCTGCATCAGTTAGCTTCCCCCCTTCCCTCTCTTGGTGAGCAAAACACACGATTCATCAGGCGTGACACAAAATTCATATTTTATTACAGTAGGTGTTGACTGTACCTGTAACCCCAAGAATATGCAGAGGTACCAGGGAGGGACGTCCTCAATGGTGTATATCATATCCGTTCTTTGTGCATCTGAGCTTCCAGTGCTGTCTAATGTCTCTGCCAGAGAACTCTGTCAAAAAAACAAGGGTGTCAGCAACAATAGAATATGGCTGATGGAGGAACCCAACTGCTCCACAGTCTACCTGGAGAACACAGTCCTGCTTCTCAGCGGTCTGTAGGCATCGCTAATAAGGAACCTTTTTTACCTTCTGAGTGTGCAGCTGCACCGTGTATGCAAAAGGGAGGCACACACCCCTTCTTTCATATAACCCACTTTCTCTCTTTTCAGATAAAAAGGCATTCTTTGCTTCCTGTGATATAACTACAATAATCTGCCAAAAAAGATTAGGGACTTCTTGGATTACATAGACAAAGAAAGCTGAGTCATCACACCACACAAACCAGTTAGGAAAGGGTTATGTTGTTTTTCAATAAAAGAACTGGAAACTTGACTTATCAAAGTGTCTCAGATTGTAAAACTCTTAATGGTGCAGTTGCTTTCTTAAATGGCTTCCTCCCTTTCAGCGCATAAAGCAGAGGCAAATTCAAAACGAGGTTAAGTTAAAATCTAGGGAAGTCCTAATGAGATGCAAAGCTAGACCGTGCTTAGGAATCCAAGAGAAGAAACAACGGTGCATTTAAGAGGCAGCTTCTGAGAAAAGCAGAAGGTTCGTGTTGGAAAACCACTAGGCCTCAGGCCTCCTTGACTTTCAAAAGTATCATGGTTTTTAAAAGAAAATGGCTAAAAGATGTGATATCTTTGGAACCAGAGATGAAGAGTTGAACAGAACAAGACGTGCTTTGAATATAAAAGGGGCAGGATCCTGATTGTTCTGTCCAGCCATGGGATGATCTGATGTGCACACAAGTCTGCAGAGGGAGGGATCGGGGATCTACTAATGTCTCTTTTTGACCAAGCTTGGTACACACAAGGGATTTCTGCACAAGCAGACAGAATGAACCAGAATTGTCCCTCACATATCTGGGTAGAACTGAGAAAGACCCTTGCCCCTGACATGCGCTCAAGCTTGGATGGAGGTTTATCTTGAGGATCTGAAGGGTAGCGAACAGAAAGCTAGATGGGCCAATTGCCTAATTTGGTACAATGCAGCCTCGTGGGCGCAGTGGCTAAAATGCCTGGACTGCAGCTAAAAGCTGTGCTCACGACCTGGGGTTCCATCCTAGGTAGCCATGGTTGACTCAGCCTTCCATCCTTCCGAGGTCGGTAAAATGAGTACCCAGCTTACCGGGGGGCAGGGGGGCAATGTGTAGCCTGCATTACTGTAATTAAAAAACTGTAAACCGCCCTGAGACTACTTAAAGTGGTATGGGGCGGTATATAAGCAGAACACTTTGCTTTCTTAAGCGCTCATGAATGCAACTCTATATAATGCAACTTTCTATATAATCATAGGTATCTAAGGGACTGTTTCTCCCAAGATCATCAAGGGCTTACTGAAGTCTTGCGTGTCTGACAGGAAAGGTTTATAAAGCCAAGAATGACGCCAAGCTGAGTCAATTTCAGTTCCAGACAAATAGCAAGCTAAAGTGGAAGATCGGCAACACAGAAAAGGGACATGGAAGGAGCCTCCTGGAATAATGTGAGGGCTCTGAATACATTCAAGCATCCTCTGAGCCTCCGCAGAACCCTGCTGGATGTTCTTTCTATTCCAGAAGCTTGGGACATTCTTTAAATGCCCTCTATCTCCTAACCCTTCTCGGGTGCACCAATATGGTGCCTTGCACATGAAGAAACGAGGCCAGCTAAACAAACGAAGCAGTAACAGAAATACTGGCATATATCGGTGCAAATGTGTAGTGTGGACCAAGTGACAGACTAGGATTCTGGAGAAGAGGTTACAAATCCTCATTCAGAGATGGAAACTCACTGGAGGAGAAGAACCCATAAAACTACTCCATAAAGTATCCCACTGACCTCAGGAGACCTGTTGCGGTCATGATCAGTTGGTTCCAGCTTGACAGCTCATGAAAACAACCAACAGGTACAATTAAATTGTAAGCCTCTCAGAGAGTGCTTTAAACATTACAGGCTCGTACACAAGCAACATACTTTGCTTTTTATCAATATCTGTATCTACATCTGTATAACAGCCCTGGTTGATCCCTCAAGTTCATGACTCATGATACATTATTTGCTAAATTTATCGACTCAGCTCTTTTTCTCGCAGAGCATGGCAGGCAGGGAAGGATGAACCAAAAAGCAGGTAAGCAGATCCTTTACTGAGAACAGTGGCCCTGAGTTGCAGGATCAATAGAAGCATACAGTGAGCTGCACAGGAAGTGATAAAAATACCCCCATCTTTGGGGGTGGGGTGTGGAAAAGACAGGGAGAAACAACAAACAGAGAGAGAAAATTAAATGCAAGCCTCGTGTTTGTTAATAAGCAGCCTACTAACAAAACCATTTAAGTATTAAAGCTGAATGACAGCAAAAATACCACTTAACATTTATTGGCAGCAGACCTCTGAAAGGGCATATTTAGTTTACCAGCCTCAGCCCGTGTAGAAAACAGGGCTTATATAACTTCCATGCTGACTTAATCCAGGCTTAACTTCAGAGTGAATATGCTGGGCTTAACCAGAATGATTTCTTGCGACGCCAAGCACATGCCTGGCGCATTCTTTAAATGCCCTCTTATCTCCTCGCCCTTCTCTGGTGCACCAATGTGGTGCCTCGCACCTGAAGAAACGAGGCCAGCTGAACAATGCACTGCTTTCCCTACCGCGTACTGATCTAGAAGCAATAGTCCGTTAGGTGCTGTCAAGTCGGAATCGACTTATGGCGACCGTAAAAAGGCTTTCGCGGTAAGCAAGATATTTAAGGAGTGGCTCGACCGATTCCACCCCACCAGCGAGTCTCTGTGGTTGGGGCCTCCATGGTTGGGGCCTCCAGAGCCCCAGCCCATCATCACTCTACTACGACCCACTGCACAGGCATCCAACCCCCTGAACTCTGTGCACGGGTTCAAACGGAATAAAGAAAGACGGGGGTTTGTTCCCAGGGATATTTTTATAAGTAGTACATAGCTGCGGTGTTTTCGGTTACGGCAATTTGCAGCAGAGCTCTTTATGCAACTCTGAAAGGGCATGGCCATCTGCCAAGTTCCAGCCTCTTCGCTGTGCGAGAACACTCTAATGCCACCGTTATCAAAGCGCTAAATGAGATGGCTCTGTGGAGAATGACTTGAGAACTAGAGATGGGCATGACTTGATGAACAAATGGGGGGAAATCACGAGATGGGCTAATTTGTTGATTTGTACTCCTCAGAAGTGGGGGGGGGAGAGATCAGTTTGCCAGGAAAACAACAACTGCAAACTGGTCATTTGTAATTCATTGACCTTGATGAATCATGAATCAAAACAAATTGCCATTCCCCCCTCCCCAATTTGTGCCATCTCTACCCATGCTTTGGCCTTCATCTGGTTTCTGCTTGTGAGCGCTGAGATGAAGAGAGGTGGGGCTGAATACCAGCATCCATGAGTAGGAAGCCGTCGTCTTGCGGAACGCTGTTACAACAGGCTGTTTCTTTAACAAGCCAAGCAGAGCTTAGGGCTGACTGGGCTGGAGCATCCCCTTAGCAATCCAGAGAGAATGGGTCGCCTGTAACTCACACCCAACTTGCAGTACTTCTCCTCCTCCCCACCCTGCACACACATTTTAATGGGGTGCGTGGGCATGCACAATGCTGCAGGGAACATGCCAGGGGGTTGAGCACTATGGGAGAGGAGAGGAATGCCATGCCTCACTCCCATATCCCCCCCTTTAATTTTGCTTTTGTAAAGGTTTTTATGAGCACCTCCGGATGTACAATCTAAGTCTATTTTTTTTAAAAAATGGAATGACACATCCCCATATATGTGAATGGAGGCACAAAGGAGAGATGAAGTCTAAGATACGGCAACTGTCACACAGAGCAAGGGGCTGGTGATGCCCAGCAAAGGGATCCTTGCTTCCTGAATGAAGCCTCTGCAGGACGCCTCCTGTACAGCAAGAGCTCTTTCTAGTTTATCTTAAGTAACCACCCTTATTTAAGTTAAAAATAGCCCTAAAACCAGAAAAAAGCGAGAAGCTGGTGAACAGGGAGGTAGGAAAGTGGGTGATTTTTATCTTCCCTGAAATCATGGTGTAACTGTACCACCTAGAGCTGATAAAAATAGATTCGGGGACATTTTAAACTGCAGTAGGGCTTGGTGTCATGTGTCACAGTAGGTGGTGGATTCAATCTGTTTTCTTCCCCAACAATGGAAGTCTGGCCTAAAAGTAAATGGGGGCATGGTTAAAGAAAAACTCAAAATCTGAATAGAAAAGCAAGACTAGGCTAGGTGATACCTTTATAGGGTACTAGTAAAATAAAATAACATTGCAAGCTGAATTATCTTGGGAGCATGGAGAACACAGTCTTCCCGTGATAAAGTGGGGGGGGAGAAGAGAAGTTCAAAAGAGAAGTGTTAAAAGTGTTAATGTTTAGCTCAGCTCACTCTAAAGCTTCAAAGCTTCGCTCTACCAAAGGTACCCAATCAGAATTAATATTATAAATAATCCACCAAGAATGCTGCAATCCTTATTATGTAACACCGATGATAAAAGTAAAATGTAAATAAAACATTTTACAAAGACTTTAAAAGCTGCTTTAATTCAGATTTTGGTGATGGCTTCCTTTTATACTCACCTTGATAGGAAAAGAGGACAGAACCACCTGAGCTTAACAATCCGCAATGGAGCAAGCAAAGTTTTCAGGACAGAAAAAAAAGGTTATGGAAAGATATGAGTGAGATCTGTGTTCTTCCTTTGTAATCTACCTCTTATGTCTCACTCAGGGCCGCACAAAAGCAGAAGGTGGTGGTGAGGGGGAAATCACAAAGTCCCTGAGGGGGAAAAAAATCTCCATAGGAGGAGTCTGAATATACTATGAGGACCATGGTGATGATATCTGAGGGTCAGCTAGAAATGAAGGCAAAGCCATGTTCTGGAATGCTCTCAAGTAACCTGGACACTTCTCTAGAACAATGGAAGAGCACTAATCTAGGCTGCTTAAATTGATTTAGTAAAACAAAAGCATGTTGTGTCAATTCACCCATGCTATATAAATAGCCAGAAGCGGTACTCTGTTGGGAAGAACAACAATAATAGTCAAATACCATATTCCTAAAAATTCAAATATTTACATGGAAACGATTTGTCTTGGAATGCTTGCCTATATTTTAACCAGCAACTCCACTGCACATCGGGGGTAGGAAATGAAGGCACAGAGAACTGTTAGTATACTGATTTTTACCATGCCTAGAAGTGCTGACATCTAAATGGTTCTTAGGGAGATGATCAGAGCTGTACTCCTCAACTTTTCCAGCTGTTCAGTTTAACGAAGGGAGGGGAAAAGAGATTTCCACCCCACATCGCTGGGTACAATGATCCAGGTATACCAGATGTTGATCTGATAGTGTTAGGGATGTAGGGAACAGCTGTTTAAAGTAAGAGTAATGAGGGCTCCGTGGTCTCTTGGGGAATAGAATTCCCAGAAGTAGAAAACCCAGCACTAGGGAGGAAGCTACCCTATCAGGGAACATGTTTCTTCAGCCTTGGCAGCTAGACACGGAGAACCACGGGAGAAAATAATAATAATACATTAGATTATAAAGTCAAACTTTGTCTTGGCATCCGGAGCCTAGTGACCCAGTTGTATAACTTCATCCTATTAGTTAAGCAGCTGCGCTCACTTAATCCCCTTATAATTGCTCCCATCTACAACTCTGGAAATAATCTAGGTGGTCCAATGCTTCCAGTGTTTCCCTTGCAACTCCCTGGCGACCAAAATTAATCTCTGAAACAAAGGTGGCATTCGCGGCAAAAATGCTCAGACATTTAGCTTTCCTGAATAAGGGCAGTGTTTACAGCTGGGACTCTGGAAAGAAAGAGGGCAAGTACCACAAAACAAATCTCGAGGCTGCAAGGCTAAATATAAAAATGATTATCTCCGTTCATAATAACTGAGGAAACGGTTGTGGAATCCGGAAATCCACTGACAAATTATCATGGCTCAAAGCACACCACAAACGATGTTCTTCTGATGAATTGACTCTGACTATTGGCTTTCATTTCTTATCAAACAATCTGGGTTTTTAGTATTAAAAAACTAGAGATGGGCCTAAACTGCCATCCTGGTGGTTCGTGCGGGTTCATTTCTCGGCTAAAGAGGCGCTGGCCGCTTCCCAGCCGCACCCCAGGTGCCCACTCGGAGCCCACTTGGGAGGTGGGTCAGAGATGCTGTGGCACAGTCCACGAGCGGGCGCCTTTCAGAGGACGTGGGCCTGGGAAGCACCGACCCACGGTCCAGCTGAGAAACGAACCGGTACGAACCACTGATTTGTGCCCATGTCTACGAAAAACCCTTCGCCTGAGCTAGAAAAATAAGTGCAGTTAAGTTGAATTGAATTTAACTTTTTTAGATCCCATGTAAGAGTTTGGGAAAGTAGATCTTGATAGAATCTGGATTAGTTGAGCTCTTACTTGCAGAACTGTGTGATTCATGTTTGCAAAAGAAAGTCTGAAAATGTGATGGGTGAAAAAAGTCAGGACAAAGCAAAAAAAAAAAAAACCCCACCTGCTTCAAGATTCAGACGAGAAGTGGGTTCTGTGCAACAACACTTTCTGTGTTGTGTTTTACAGCCCCCTGCCTTGCTGGAAAATGTCCCACTCTGTATGGTTGTGTAAACTCTGTGTGTTGATGGCAGACTACACAAGCTACACAATGCATTCTGTAATCAGAATTTAGACGATGAGATTAATTGGGAAGATGAGGGGTCGCCATATCTAGGGACACGACCTTGAAGTAGTGACAAAAGGCATGAATGTTGGGAATCCAAGGCAAACAAAGAAAACCACCAAGATAAGTCACCAGGCATTCAAAAAGTTCCGGGGGAGAAGAGAGATACCGAAAGAAACGAGAACCTTGCCAGGATTGCTGATGTCTGTTCTTAGCGGCCATGGGTCACAGCGCCTAAGCCTGTTTTCCAGTTTCCAGACAGTTTTCCATTCTCACCCCTGATGTTTTTTCTTTCTTTCTTATGGCAACTTCTTGGCAGCTGTGTCAGAATATCTCCAAATTTTAAACCAAGAAATGTAAAGAAGATACGGTGTCTAGAAATGGTCACTTAATGACTGTAAACTGCCATTGAACAACTGAAGTCAAAAAGACCAGGTAACCATGCACGGTCATCAGGGTGGGAGTTATTTGATGGAAAAGTAGACCATCTCCCCTCCCGTGTGACCCATGCTGCTCATGTGACGAGAAAGCAGGGGCTTTTGGTGGCAGCTTCACAAAACCGAGTTATCCCATGACAGGATGAGTTACAAGAACCAAGACTGTGTCAATTGGTTGCAGGAGTCCTGATCTGTCCTTCCCCCTCACACTTTTCCTGAACCAGTAGAGGGAAGGTTTCTACCTCTGTTTCTCTACAAAGCTTCCTTGACTATTACTCGACTGCCTGCTTGTCCCTTCTGAATCTTACCCAAATGTCTCCTCACACTGCGAACGCACATACTCTTCTCTTTAGATCAGCATCTCCAAACAATAATTTGCTCAGTCAAACTTCTGAACGTCTCCGAGGCCCACAAGCACTCTCACTTAAATACTCGGGACATCATTTTGACCGTCTCCTCCAGCGAGTGTCAAGGTACCTTTTCTGCAATTCCATTTTCCGTAGTATAGATGGCCATAAGCTCTGTGTCTTCATTATCTTGATCTCCACTGGATGTCGCTCCACCGTTTATTACAACCTAGGGAAAAGAAAAAGAAAGATACTCCAATGCAGGACCTTCTAGGAAAAGCACTCTGACTGCATTCAAAAGAAAGAACCCAGCAGTAATCTTTAGAGGAGGGATCTTTCTCAGAGAAATAAATATTATTCTTATCAAAATGGCCAACTACAAGATACACAAAAGACTATCTGATACTGAGACCAGACCTGGTTGATAAAACCCTATACCACATATGGGCAGAGCCTGTATACAAAAATGCTTTTCTTTCTGTGGCCATTAGCCACCAAAGGGCTAACGCAGTGCTTCAAAGGCATGTAAGTGACATTTTAGATACCTAAACTGGACTCCAGCACAGTCCCCAGAATATGTGACTAATGGCAGCCAAAGAGTGGCTTGCTCTTTGTGACTGCAGGAAGATGTTAAAACAGCTGCAACATCAGTGGAGCACGATAGTTAAGCATCTGCATCAACATGGAAGGAAGTATCCTCTAAAAGCCATTTTCTATAACAAGAACTTCATACCTGGCATAGGTATCATTTTAACAACCGCAAAGAAGCCCTACACGGAAATATACAGTAAGTGCTGTCTTATTCAACAGGGTTTGAGAACAATTTTGAACGGTAAACAGCATGGGGCAAAGAAACCACGACAACTATTCATTTCCAGGTCAAAGGTAGCATTTGGATTCGATGGCCAACTTCATGATTCTCACGACTTAGTGAACACGGCTGTAGCAGGCAAGATCAGAAGCAGAGCAATATCAATCTCTCCTTAACAGAGGGAAGAAGAGCCACGATGGGATCGGACCCAAAGGGCCACCCAGCCCAGGGCTGACCAAGAGGCCGTGGGACATGGCTGAAAGAGCACTCTCCAGTTCCTCCAGCAAAGGACACGGAGGGGAAGATGCCTCTGATAGGGGAGGTAAATTATACCTTTCCTGACTAGAAGCTGTTGGTAGCATTCACCTCCCTCCTACCATCTGCCATTACCTCTTCACAGGTGGAACAAAAGTCAGCTCTCTTACATAGTGCATGAAGAAGTAGACCCAGATTGTTCTGAATCCCCCACTGTTCAGCATCAAGAATTAAGAGGAAAGTGGGAGGGGGGGGACCTCTCAACTTCCTCCTCCACCCCGTATATGACGTCACCCATCTCTATCACTTTCTCCATCCTAAATTTCCCCTTTTCTAAACTAAACAGTTGCAAAGTGCATAACCTTTTCTTAAAGGGGAATTGTGCTAACCCTTCATCCCTTGGGCTACCTTTTTCTCCACCTTACTTGGCCCTACAAGATTTTTTTGCCCAGTGACCAAACTGCAGATGACCTAAAGGCATCTTACATCATAAGGACGTAGTAGAAAGGCAGGACTTTATCTAGTCAGTGAATAGCCTTCAGTGAGATAAGAGCCTGGTCACCTAAGCTTATCTGTTGGCTGAACAAAAGAACCCTTTCACTAGGAGGCGTGCTCAGAATCATTTCTTTATGGTGGAAGCATTTCATTTTGAACGCCTCCCCATGCGGAAAATACAGCCAGATCTTTCTTTCTTTCTTTCTTTCAGGAATCTCCAATTTCAGCTTTTACAAACAAATCTCTTCTCCAGGACTGAGCTGCTGAAGAGCTTTCAGGACAAGAGTCTAGTTCCAGATGGTGCCTGTGATAAAAGTGAGAGGCGTGTTACACAGGTCACTGCCAGCTCAACGTTTCACCGTGTTAAAAAAATGCACTTTCTCTGCAATAGCACTGCTAACTGGACTGTGTCAACCGGTTGCCTTTTAAAGACGTAGTCCCCGGAAGCACCTAGTCGAATACGGCAATACCACCTATCAAGTACAATTAGCAAAGGTGGAAGGGACAGGCCAGTGCGTGGAAAATAGCCCCCATAAATGCTAAGGGGAAACTATGTAATGCATTTGAACACTTAAACTTACCGGTAATGTGAAGAAAGTCGGATGCTTAGACTCATCTTCATATTTTCCTTCTGTTGGGCTCCCAGCCTCTACTGATTTAGAAGTGGTGTTCTTTCCAATCCCCATAGCTTCCAGCTCGCTCAGGAAATTCACAAAGTCCCTAGGTTTTCAGTGCAGGAGATGAGTTTTTAATATATATATATATATATATATATATATATATATATAAACAGTAGCACCTCAGAAGTCAGAAGTCAGACGAACATCCCAGGCCTTTACAATGGAGCGTTAGGTCCAGTAGGTAACATGTCTACCATGTCTAGAAAGGAAAAGAGGAAAAACCAGTGAAATATGTTTTGTAATATAGGCTGACAAGGTATTTATAGCTGCTGAAATAATGTCACTGAAGGGTAATGTCAGGACAAGTCATTATATTGAGAATTTCAACCAATGATCAAGGTTTCCCCATGGGATACACCCAATCGTAACCTCCCCCATAGCATGCTAGTAACAGGAATGTGAATTATTCAACCATCTCCGTTCAGCACATTCTCCCGATGCCCTCGAGAAACTGGCACCATTTTCAAAAGTTTTACCTCTCTGAAAAGAAGCCAAAATGCTGAATGGAATACTCCCATTTGGCCTTCAATTCCATATGCCTCCTCTCTGTCTACTGCTTACCCTTACAAATTTTTAGATGCCAGCTTAAAAAAAAGCCCCTGGGGCCTGCCTTTTGATTTGTCCTTACGAAATGCCACGGCCACAGATGGCTTTCTACTCATAATATTCATTAGATGGGTCTTTGCTCTAGATCAGGAGTGGCCAAAATGCAACTATGGAGTGAGTCATTTTTCAACGAGGCCAAAGCCCCCCTCCCCCGCATTATTTAATGTGCAAAAATGCCCTTTGAAAAAAACGGAGCCTGATGTCCAGTCAGTTTTAACCTTCCTCTCCATCTTGGTACCTGCGGGGCCTCCGGAGAGTATGTGAAAGAGAATGCCCCCCCCAAAAGCTGCCAGAGTCCACACACACACACACACACACACACACACACTTTTCTGCAGATAAAACAATTTTCAAACAAGGATTTCAAATGGCACAAAATGCCCACCTGGAATCTGTTTCTCTGGAACAATGGCAGTCACTAAAACCAGAGTGATTGGTTCAGATTAACCTCAGTCAAAAATCAGAAGGAATAGACATGAAACCTATGTATTCCTGGCCTTTTGAAATATCAACACAAATGACTCAGTTCTTGGACAACACTCCCATGCAAAAATGCTGGGAGTGTTGTTCCAAAGACTAAAGACCATTCATTTGTTAGCATTATACAGACCTGGTTTCAGACCTGCATAACTTGCATTCTATTATTCTTCTAGAATAGTGCTTCCCAGCCTTGGGTCACCCAGGTGTTTGCGGACTACAGTTCCCAGAAGCCTTCGCTGCCAGCTGTGCCGCCTGGGGTTTCTGTGAACAGCAGCTCAAGAACACCTGAGTGACCCAAGGCTGGGGACCCACTATTCTAAAATGAGAGAATGAACTGGGTGGAGGGTCACCTTACCAGTAATATTGGGGCTTGGCCACCATCTATCTCAGTGTTGGCAAACCTATGGCACGGGTGCCAAAGGTGGCACTTGGAGCCCTTTCTGTGGGCACCCGACATAGCCCCATCACAGCTACCTGTATTCAGGTTAAATGGCTGTATGGGCACTTTGCAGAAAAATGAGTGGGTTCTGAATCGCAGTTTGGGCACTCAGCCTCTAAAAGGTTCGCCATCACTGATCTATCTTGTACGAGAGATCACTTTTATGTGAGTAATAGTCAGTGGCAAGAAGAATATCCATTGCTCACAAATATATACAGAGTACAGGTAAGTAACCTTCCCCTCTAGGATGAAGGTGAAGGGGAGAAACGTTCAGGGAAGTCACAGGTACAAACATGGCTTACACCACAGTTGTAATATATATGCCATTGAGTTTCTTCTGATTTATAGCAAGCCTACATGGCTGGACAGTTCAGTGATATAGGTAATCTGGCCGTGGGGCCAGAGTGTGGGAGATTGATTCCCCATTGCTCCTAAGAGCCACGCGAGCTTGGGTGGCCTCGGGCCAGCGGCTCAGTTGTGCCAAGGCACCCCCAGAAGGAGGGAAGCGGGAACCATTTCTGAGTATTGTCTCCCAGGCGAACCCTGGAAAGGATCACCCTAAGTCAGAACTGATTTGACAGCAAATGGTGACGATGATGATTCCAATGTAGAAGGGGATGAATTAAGGAACTACTGTATTAGTTTCTGAGCTGAGATCATGAACTGAAGTACACAGTAACTGGAATCGTTGGAAGGGAAGGGAAGATTGCAAGCCGGGAAGAGAAAGCCCTAACACCTAGATTGGACCACAGATACACAATACAATTCTTTGTTTGCATTATTTTATCTCATAGCAACTTAGCCCACAGGGTTATGCCACCTCTTAAAACAAGGTACACCAACATCCTGACTCTTACTAGTCTCATTTCCTTCTCCAGGGCAGGGAGAGGCTGGTTCGCATTGAAATTCTGATTTCTGTCAACCAGCATTTGCAGTTAAAAAGCAGCTAACAAAAGCAGGGCTAATGCTCAGGAAAAGGCATATGATAAATCACAAAGCCAGAAACAGGCAATAGGAAAGCGCTTGATTTCAAAGGCATGATAAAGAGGATTTATTTATAAAGGCACTCAAGGGTATAAAACCGATATTCATTAACAAGACCTGAGAAGTTAGCCTGTGGCATTTTCATCAAGATTCTTTAAGAAGCCATGAATAGTCATTGAGGAATCAACATGAGAAATAAATCCCTGTGTAATCTCATAAAACATGCCAACAAAATCAAAAGCATTCCCTCAATAGCCTGCCTAGAAAGAATGGCCCAAGACTCTTTTAAGAACAAGAAACAGGCAAGCAGGACAGACGAAATAGTAAGCCAGGAACCCTTCTATCATAAGGAGAACTAACAAGGGAAGATACCCTTTTTGAAACACCCATCTGGCCACATTACACATAACGCAGCACTCAGCTTTGTAGGCTGCATGATGAAGGAAGTTCTGTTGATAAGTTTACTAGAATACTAAGGCACTCCATGCTTTCAGGGTTATAGTGGCTACCTTTTGCTTCTGATTTGCATGAGCAGAGAAGGTCTAGTTCAATTAGATATGTTATATACCAACTACAGTCTGACCAGGCTGGGGGAGCGGATGGGCTGCTCCTACAAATGGGCCAAGGAAGAGAGGATGCCAGCAGGTGCTGTAATAAGAGATGAGGGGAAAATTTAGCGGCATCAGCCATCAAAAGAGGTTGAGTCTGGAGATCGGACCAGGAATCTTTTGAAAGACTTTTCACAGACTGTCCTCCTGATTAGCAAAACAAGAATGCTTTTCTAAACAAGTCAAGTAGATAATTGCAAGATTTTGGCAAGGACTTGATTAGCCAGGGTAGTTAGGCAGCAAAGCCCATACTTTCCAGGGCCTTGGCTCCACACAAAAGGTAAGGGCCCCACTCGTTAGAGCGCGCCAGCTTTGGAGTGCCTTTCTGGCATCGACGCATCCAGCAACTCCAACACTGCCTCGAATTCTCTTCCAGTGGAAGGCAGTCCCACAGAAATGGCACCCACGAAAGCCAGCTGTTTTCCTAATGCTGCGGCTAGCCAGGCATCCTGAACGGTGAAAACCCATACAGAGATCATTATAGGCCAAAGTTACAAAGCTGAAGAAGAGAGGCAGCATTTTGTCTGTGAAACTGAGATGAAGAGCGAATTCACACGTTGCCTTTGTAACAAGGGAATGCAATTTGGCGATATCAAGAACAGAATAAGCTGACTCAGATTAGGTGGGCAGAGGCTGTGAATCCTGCTTTTGTTTATATGTGCTATTCAAGAAAGTTGGATCCCTCCTGCTCCAGCTTGCCTGCCCTGCCTTGCCCTGGTTTTAAAAAAAACTATTTGCATATGTGCTGTTTTAAGCTTTTAAAAGCTTGGGTCCTTTCTTAGGAGAAAGACAGGTTAAATATTTTAAATAACTACATAAATAAAACTTTAAAGTTATCAAATTCACTTTATTTAGCTCATCTTGCAAATCTTAATCAGCATTATCAAATGAGAGGACGACTTGCATAAGACCACCTCCTACATTCATCATCATCATCATCATCATCATCATCATCATCATCATCATCATCATCATCATCATCATCATCATCATCATCATCATCAAAATGCAGGGCTCTGTCAAGGGAAGTTGCAAAGGAATTGCAGCAACTGCCCCCCATCTGATCAAAAGCCGAACAAGACAATTTAAGTACTCATAATTTTATCTCAGCGGAGAAATACAGTGATGCTATTATACTTCTAAACAACAGGGCTGAGAAACCGTTTGAGCTGTGAGAACAGACATATATAATAATTTTCAACATAAAAACACAGCCTAATGTACTAGCTAAACTCTTCACTTACACGCATCTCCTTTCTCGATCAGTGAATTGCCTTAGCTCAAGAAAGCAGCCCTGGTATCACAGCCGAAGCGAAACAGCCTCCCTTCCTTCCTACTGGCTACTGCTGGCAGCAGAGATCATGCTTTGGCAAGACAGTCATGGTGAAGAAGGATTTTTGTATTCCAGATATTGTATAACTGTACTTCGGCCAATCAGAACGAGAGCTTTTACACTGCACAACTTAACTAAGAATACCAAGACACGCCACGCAGTCACAAGGTGCCTGTGACACAAGAATGCCTCTGACATAACAAACTCTTAAGTAAATAACACAGTAGTAACAATATGCTTGATCCTTTGGAACAAAATTAAACAAGCAGTAGCGGTTCAGATACACTGCAAACCATTCCGAGGGCCCTTAGAATCACACAAACAAACAAAAGAAAGCTGGGTGGTGGTGGTGGTGGTGAATAGATGCACCCTTTTAAAATGCAGTCGCCTTTATCTGAAGTACAGTGGTACCTTGTATAAAGGAATTAATTCGTTCTAAATGAAATTAGGTTAAGCAAATTTTCCTTTATACAAATTTCCCATAGGAATGCTTTGAAAACAGAGTAATCCCTAATCGCAACCATTTTTATGTTGTACGGATTTGCCCCACTGATGATTCTGTTAAGCAAATTTCCCCTATCTCCAGAATTTTTATGTTGTACAGATTTTATGTTATACAAACCGTCCGTTATACAAGGGTCCACTGTATTCTTTTCACCCCACCTCTGTTATGGATTGCACATGTGTTTGAACCACTGGTTGTGGTGAAAGGGAGGCCCCCTAAAGAGACCCTCAGATCAAATGGCTTACCCCACTGATCTGAGCTGTAGCCACAGCCACGAGGGGGCCAAGACGCTCTGCTACGCAGCCACATGGACCATCATTTATTTATTTATGAGCAAAATTGATACAAGTGTTCTGCATCTTTCATAAGTATGACAAATGATCTGGTTATGTACAGCAAGTTGCACATGATGCATTTTATTTTGTTAAGAGATCAAAGTAAGTTTGGACTTGATAAAAAAGTGAGCAAGAGTGGCATCTATGGCGAGGCTTCTGACAGGTGGTGGAAGCAAGAGAGAGCAAAACGCTTCAAAATTCTCAGAAATTCCACTTTGCTGAGTGTGTGTACATCTAAAGATCTTTAAAACCTGCACTAATTTCCTGGATCAGCACCCTCTTGGGGATTTCTCTGTTTAAAAATAATCTTGCACAAGGGACGGGGGTACGTGGCAGTGTCTGTTGTGAAACTTGGTCCCACAGCCAGTCATGGAAGTGACTCTGGGCCAAAGAGCCCAAGCAGCTGCATTGCGGAACCCCCTGGTAGGAGAAAGAGGATCAGACCCACTTTTGGAATGCCAGAATCTAATCCCCTTTTTGCAACCACAATGCCTCTATCAATACCTTGATTATGTCACAGTTAATTCATTATGGTATTTACAGCAGAGCAGGAGCAAGCCAGTGGGGTGACCGAAATATGGTAGGGGATCTCTGGGTGATCTAGAGTAGATCAGCCTGGGTTCCAAAAACAAAAGCAGCAGCAGCAGCAACAACAACAACAACAACAACGTGCACACATACGTGCGCGCGCACGCACGCACGCACACACACACACAATTCTCAGACGTCAGGGTGGTCCTTATATTTGGCATTGGGTATGACAGCTATGAAAACAGGTTTTTGACCGTTTGGTGTTGAACAACATTGTGCTGACAGGAGGAGATGGACCAGAACACAATATAAACATCCACAACTTTCATCAACCGCTATTTCTAATAATCAAATTAAAGCTTTGACTTTTGAAAGCTGAATGTCCAATCCAACAGTGCCACCTAGCAGACAAAGAACAAAGTGGTAACAGGACGGGAAGAATATTCATAGTTGATCAATTACAGTAAGATCTGTTCATGTTCAGTCTTTTCTTGAAACAAAAGCAGTTTGGAAATGCTGCTACAATTCCCTCACTGTGGAAACAAATGAGCACACAACTTCATAAAAGATATATAGAAAGGTAAGGTGTACAAGATAGGGTGGGGAAGGCAATTATTATTTGGGGGGTGGGTGAGTATAACAAACCTGACCAATTCCACAAAAAATAATGCAAAAGTTTTAACTACAGATATTTTCATTCTGGAAGCAAGGGAAACTCTGCTTCCCTTGACTAGGGGACATCCACTCAAATGGAGGGCTGGGAGAGTGAGAACAGACAAAAGAAAATATTTTTTTACCCAGTGTGTTGTTAGTCTGTGGAACTCCCTGCTACAGGAGGTGGTGATGGCATCTGGCCTGGATGCCTTCAAAAGGGGATTGGACAGATTCCTGGAGGAAACATCCATCACAGGTTACTAAAAACCATGATGGAGATGTGTCATCTCCAGGTTTAAAACCGGGTTACTTCAAGGGCCAGATGCAGGGGAGTGGTATCAAGAAACAGATATCTAGTCTCATGCACTGGCGGGGCCACTGTGAGATACAGGAAGCTGGACTAGATGGGCCTTTGGCCTGATCCAGCAGGGCTCTTCTTATGTTCTTAACTGGCATTCCAAAACATTCATCAATTCAATGCAAGTGAACTTGTTTTCAATTTTGTTTTGTTTATGTGCAAGTATTTTGACTACAGATATTACAAAGTGTCACTACTTGGCAGTTAGAACAGCACTCCAAACACACACAAAAGAACAGACTTCTCCAAACCGACAGATTGCAGCCCCTGGCCGCTCGTGGGTAAGGTTATCCGTTCCTTTTCCTCAGATGCCAAAATGGGAAGATCAACGGTTAAGGCTGGCAAATTCCGAGAGAAGCAAAAACCTCCCCCAAGTCGTGCCAGGAGGAGAGAAGAAAAACCTAGCCCCTGGGCATGTTTCTTCATTCCTACACACACCGAAGATACGTCAAGGCTGTTCTTCCCCCTCATCCCTTGGCACTCTCCGGGGGCAACGTTGGACCATCAATGTCTGCCGCTCCAGGCCCGTTCGTGTTGAAATGTTACCCCCGAGAAATCAGAACATGTAGGAACATTTCAAGGTATTAGAGAAGCGGAGCCAACAGAAGGCAGGAAGGGTAGCTGAGTCACTTCAATAAACCTGGGAAGCTCTTTGGACATCACCGCAACAGCTCAGGAGCTCTTAGAAATAAGCGGATGTCACCTTCAACTCTAGTTTTGCCCCACCCCATTTGAGTTCCTATAATTTATTCAGCCAATTGAAAAGCAATTAGGGTCGGGTTCAAAGCAAGTTAGTGGACCTTGGTCCCCCTGCAAGCCGTAACAAGGGTGGCTATAGCTGAAAGCGTGGTACCGTGCAGCCCCCTCAGCTTCATCTTAATAACCACAAAATTGAGTTTGAGAAGGAGCTTGACATTCTGTTTCTTCCAGTAGGCGAACAGGCACGAGCAAAATACAGATATTGGCGGAAGGCAACTCCAACGCTTCCTGGTCACTCATATGCTGGCCAGGACTGAGGGCAACTGCGGTCCCACAACCTCTGGAGGTCTGTGCTTTACATCCACAGCTGATGCAAAAAGGTACACCCCACCGCCACTCAAAACAGATCCACCACACTTAGCCCCGCCAATTACTGCTTTGCTTTTAACATAAAATCGGACAACCGAATAAAGCAGAAAACAAAAATGCTACTGTTTCTCTACACGTATGATATCCATTTGTATTCGACAATGCTCAGCTAGGTCGCAGGCCGCGGCGTAATTGTTCTACCGACCATGATTGTAAAACCCCCACGGAAGTCAATCAATGGCACTAAAGTTTTCACTGGAACCTGCCATTATTTCAGGTCATAATGCCTTTTCCGGAACTCTAGGAAGCCAGAGATCAGGAGCTACAGAGTTCATGTTCAGTTAAAACGGTCTTTTTAGAGCAAAAGGTAATTCCTGTTTACATACTTTGAACTTCATGTACTATTTGCACAGGACTTATTAAAAAAAACCCTTGGTTATAAACTGTGGAACCTTAAGAGTGATCTCATCACTCTTACCGGCCCGGCCCAAGTGATATAACATGGTGATAGGAACTAATATAAGAAAGGGATGGAAAAACTGGTTTTCTGTGCACCCGAATGCTGCTTCATTCCCCACTATTTGCCTATTCATTGTCACTCCTAAGGGCCCTGTGTTTAAACTGCGGCCGCTGTGTTGAAGTTTTGCTTCCTCTGTAAATTTCCACTATCTGGAACCCCTCTGTCCATTCACCTCCAGCTGCCTTTATTGTCCAGTCTGGACAATGGTCAAGTATGCACATACTTGGCCTCAGCTCTCCAACAATTCTGAGCACATTGTAAGGCACACACTTACTGAAATGCACCCTGGAAAAGGAGGTGCCAAAGGTAGTGTTTTAACCGCAACTTTTTCATTGGAATGGATATGAGCAAACCCATCATGGATATCTACCAATCAGTCCAAGAACACCCTCATCCCATCTGCAAGGGGGGGGTAGGCCTTTATTTAATTAGCCATAAGGTATAAAGGATGGGACCAAAATTATTTGGTAGTGGCCCCTAGTTGCCCCAGAACCAATGAACTTTGATGTCATTTTGCTCAGGGAGATCTGAACATGAACGTTAGTGTCTGTCAAACAACCCCCTTGGGTCACCCATCACTTTCAAGACCCCCCCCCCCTTCAGCAGACAAAGGCAAAGAGACTGCTGCCCAGTCACAGGAATCTTCATCCTGGCCTCAGTGGTCTGTTTCAGGCACAATAACTCAAGATTAGTGAAACCTGGAACAGGGCAAGGTATCCAAAGAGACACAACCTGACCCTTTCCAGCTTCCGGCTCCCAATGAGGCTTCCTGCTGCAAGTACAGACCTGATGGCCAAATGTAAGTCCATAAAAGAGAAAGTACGGTATGCTTCTACTGGAGACTGCCGTTGGTTGGAACAAAAAAGCCAGGTTCTACAAAAGCTTCTCCTGGATCAGTCAGAACCACAAAACGTGGTCTGCTGAGAGCCGGCCGCTGAAGGAAGCTGGACTAAGTGGTGCTTCGGCATGATTCAGCAAGGCCCTTCTTGTGTTATATACTACACAAGGCAGAGTGATGCAGTCAACTTCCGCCTAGTCCCTTCTGTGTGAGAGGTGAAGCTGCAAACAAGAAGCTGACCTTACAGAAGGGTGAGGGAGGGCAACTAGCGCTACAGGTTTTAGAGGACAGAATAAGGGTTATTATTACACAGTAAGCCCACGACAAGGAGCCTGGGGGCGGTGGTTACAGGTCTCCTCAGTGATCAACAGAAGCTCAGCTAGATTCTCCATTGGTCAGGGGCTGGCCTTCATGATCCATGAGGTCCTTTCCAGTTCTGCAGCTCTAATATTATTGTTGTATTACTGTATTTTTATACATCCTTCAAGAAAAGGACCGATCAAGTTCAGAATGGACTGAAATGTCCAACATAATTACGTTCCGCTACAACTACCTGTTTTGCTAGAGGATGAAAGAAAGCCTTGTCTAAAATCTGCATCACGATCTGCACAATTCTACTAATCTGAAGATAAGCAGGGAATTGTCTTACTTTTAACTTTTATGTTCTGCCCTGTTCAAGATACAGTTTGACTACCATGTGAGAATGACTGTAAGACGTACTGAAAAAGCCAAGAGGGGAACTTGATTAGATCAGCACAAGAAATAGGAAAAGGCATCTTTTAAAAGACCCAAATTCCTTGGAACCAACATCTTCAGAGAAGAGAAACTAACAGAGCTACTTCTTTGGCACATATCGAAATGTAAGATGCAAACCAAAAGCTTTACGAAATATTTTCAACTGGACGGAATGTCAACGACTACAGCAAAAAACATGTGCAGTTATGGTAGCATAAAAAGCTTGCAAGTTTAATCAACAGCAACACACCAACAAACAGATCGACAGCTAGCCAGCTTGGAGATTTTCACCCAAATAGACGAAAACAACCCTCAGCCAGAAGTTCTGCTAAGAAACGTATTTTGCTACCATCCCAGAAGTCAGAGCATTTTTGTTTTAGAATAAGGATAACATGACAATAAGGTGTCACAGCAATTGCTCAGTGCTAAATATCCATTTCAGAGTCGTCTTGGATCAGGCCTTTGCCACCTCATCCCTGAATTGTGCAGGAGATGTAGGCAGGACCGTCCTTCGCTAAAAACCTTGCCTTGTGTCTCCGCTCCTTTTTCTATCTCTGCCTGTCTCGTGCGACGCAGTGCCTCCCCATTCCTTGCACAAGGAACCCTTCATCTGGAAATGCCCTTCAGACGCTGCTGCTGATGACTAACAGGACACGAGACGCAGCAAGCAGTCATAGAAGGGGTAGCAGTGTCAGTCTGTGCAAACATTAAAAGTGAAAGCAGCATAAAAATAAAAAGTAAAAATAAATAGAAAAAATGTGGTGTCACCTTAGAAAACTAACTTTTTTTAAAAAAAAATGTGAATGGCCTTTATTCTGAGTTCCATTAAAGTCTGGATAATGGAATATTAAATAAGAATCACTCTCTAGATTATTTCTGTATATTACTTGGCCTCTTTTCTGCAGTTACTCTATATTTATTTACATTACCTGATCTACTTTCTGTCTTTAAATATACAGTGGACACTCGTATAACAAGCAGTTTGTTTAACAGAAAATCCCCTTAAAGGAAAAATTTTCCAGGGATAGGGAAAAACCACTTAACAGAATCGCCTATGGGGCAAATCCGTACAACATAAAATGGTCGCGATTAGGGATTACTCTGTTTTCAAAGCATTCCTATGGGAAATTTGTATAAAGGAAATTTTGCTTAACAGAATTTCATTTGGAACGAATTAATTCCTTTATACAAGGTACCGCTGTATTTATATTACTTGATTTATTCTCTCTCTCTCTCTCTCTGAGTGTGTGCACGCGTGTGTAGATAATTTCATGTTTTAGCAGTAGCTGTTTGTTTTTAGCTGAAGGTGTTCATTGAAGCCACAGCTCTTAGGCGAAGTCATTCATTACATTTTCAAAGGTCATTTATGGCTGCAAATGCATGCATTTATAAGCTCCTAACTTTTTGATTTAGATTTTTTTTCTATATGCCATGAAAGATCAGCAGTAAGGACAGTACATCCAATCTGATATTTAGAAATCTGGAGGCGGGGAGAGAGAGAGAGACCCATTCTGTAGCTTAGAGGGCCGACAGAGAACATGAGACCTTTTCAAACTCAGGTTAGAGTCAGTGACCCATTAAAGAATGATTATGCAAGCTTGCCATTCATGAATGAAGGATAGGCAGCTCGCTCACACACACACACACACACACACACACACACACACACACACACACACACACACACACACACACACACACACATACACACACACACACAGAGAGAGAGAGAGAGAGAGAGAGAGAGAGAGAGAGAGACTTGCAGCAACTCTGTTTTCTTATTATACAATTCAGATTGAGATTGCATGTTCCAGGACAGCCATAAAATAGCTTGCATAACAGATCCCCCTTCATTCAACCAAATGCAATAAGTTCAGACTGACACAACTGACCGCCTTTGCCATGAGACACAGTAAAGTTGCTTTTTTACTGGATAGCGCTGAATAGGACTGACAGCTCTGGCTCTCAGAGTGCAATCCATTAGGACACCTTCCTAAGCAAACGCCACTGGAATAAAGGTGATGTAGCCAAGCTGCGACATTCTCTTACGAAGGTCCTGTTCTTTTCAATGGGGCCCGTACACAAACACTTTGAACCACACTACATTCTTCATTCAGTGAGATGGTATTTTGTTCCCAATTCAGGCACCAGAATGACACAAATTCTGCCCGGGGTGGCCAATTTCCAGATAATTCTTTTGCTCCTAATTACTTCAACAACTGGGATTTCCTTCCACCAAACATCTATAGTTCATAAGTGGAGGCAAAAATCTATCCAAATTGTATGTCTTTAAAATGAGTCCACTGCATGGTTGTGCATCTATATAGATGCCCAGACACAACAATTACTTTTAACACTAAACCATATTAACATGCATTTCTGCACTCATAAATATTCTACTGCTTAGAGCCACAGTACACAATATTTTAATGAGAATGAGATCCCCCCACTTCTAAGATCTGATGAGTGTTGACTGCAAAGTCGGCAGCTCAGTGGTTCGAATCCTGGGTTAACCCCAACTCCTGTCAACCCAGCAGTTTGAAAGCATGTAAATGCAAGTAGATAACACTGTAAAAAGCAGGAAGGTAAAACAGTGTTTCCTTGCAGCCAAGACGGCCACGTGGCCATGGACTGGCACAACACTGGCTCTACAGCATGAATACAGAGATGAGCACCGCCCCTAGAGTCAGACACGACTAGCACGCATGTGCGGGGGGAACCTTTACCTTTTTACAGAGGCCAAGTTGGCAAGGTCGTTTCCCAATTGTGCTTCTTGGAAGGAGAAGAGCCAGATTGTATAGCTCTGGGTGAACGGCAGTTCCAGGATGCCCCCCAGAAGAAGGGAATGAGAGACCACTTCTGAGTACCCTATACTCCCTAGAACACCCTGAAAAAGTTCATTCTGAGCTAGAAATGACATGATGGCAAGTGATTATAATTATTATCAATATTATATTCCCCAAGATGGCACCTAAGTCCTTTCTTTGACAAATCAAATATAGTTAAAACTGAATAACTCTGCAGAAAATTTATTTTCCCAAGGAAACGTATGTGTTTTAAGCCCTTCCTATGCTAACTGCAACCACCTTAATACATCACCAGCTTCTGCTGGATTAAATTATGGTGCTTCATGTCACTGTACTCTGTCCTCAATGGCCAACAGCGGGGCAGTCACTGTCCCTATCAAAGGAAGCCTAGGTTTCTTTGATAGTATCCAGCAGAGAGGGAACACCCTTCTTCACTCAGATAAGCAGGAAAGTGGAACAAAAGAGCAGAAAGGGTATCAGATATACTCTTAACAATGGTGACTGATTAACAAAAACCAAGAACCCATCAAGAGTTGCAGAAGTCAGAGTGGATCATGAATGTTGCAGGTTTAGGTGTGTGCGTGCACCTGGGGGAGGGGACGACTAGGGGCTAGTTTAAGCTTTGCTTAACTGCTAGCATTTTATCACAGTCTTCCTCAAAGGTAGTGGATTGTGGAATTGTATACCACACGAGCTAAAAAGAGGGCGATGAAAATATATACAGATTCCACACATCCTGGACATAACCTGTTTCAATTGTTACCCTCAGGGCGGCATTTTAGGGCATTACATACTAGGACAACTAGATACAGTATAAAGATAGTTTCTTTCCAAGTGCTATCAAACTGTTGAATAATTAATTTTTACTTCTCTTCTTCCTTTTAAATAATAGGTTATATTGTATTGTTGTACTTGTGTTTTTATTGTTGACTATCTGATTCTTCTATTTCCTTTTATATCGAGAGCATATTTTACCAAAACAAATTCTGGGTGTCTCCAACCACACTGGGCCAATAAAAGTATTCTGATTCTGATTCTGATGGCTACAGAGATACACCATTTCATTCAGAATGTCTGTGAAGATTCTCAGTCATCCCGGTGAGTTTATTTGAAAGCTGAGTCATGGCAACAGGACTTCTTTCCTTGAGAGACTGAAACATTTCACTGCTCATCCAAACAGCTTTGTCAGTCTGACTATAAAGCTGTTTAGATGAGCAGCAAAAACGTTTCAGTCTCTCAAGAAAACAAGTCCATTGCCATGACTCAACTTCCAGATTTCATTCAGAAATTCTGAAGCAGAAAAGTGATCAACTGAGGACGCTCAAGAAGCTTAATGACTGTGAGGTCTTGAATCCAAAGCTTCTTGACCTAAGTGCAATGCACATGCCTTATTGATCGATTCTACAGATAAATATATAAGTACCTGTATGCACATATGTTGTGAAAGACAAGTCTGTAGCAATTTTCATAGGGTGAGAACAGGAAACTAAAGATGTTCACTCAAGAAGGTGGGCAGAACAGTTAACAAGAGCATTCGTGAGTGGCCTGAGAATCAAGACTAGATCTCTTTAGAGTGGTCCTTCCACAGTAAAACACTGAGGGAATTTTTAACCAAGCAAGCCTCCACCAATCGATCAGTATGAACTATATAGGATTTCATAAAGAAATGTCAAAACCAACTTCAGACTAGTTGAAATGTGGTATTCAAGGAGCATTTTGGAAATGAGAAGGTCGGCACTAGATCAAATCAAGCCCTGACTCTTCCTAAAAGTAAGAAACACACAGCTAAACTGGGCTGTCCCACTCTGGGCCCATCAGGAGAGGACAGGAACCATTGAAATAGGCGATAATGCTGGGAGACGTTGAAGGCAACAGGAAAAATGGAAGACTGAACACGGAATGGCTTGAATCAAGCAAAGAAAGCCTTGAGTTTGTTAATACGGGACCTTCCGGGGGTCACGAACTCACAGGGTTGCCACCAAACATAACTTGACACGGCATGGAACAACAGCCGCTGGACTTGAGATCCTCTCTCCTCCAGAGAAGAGCACTGTATAATTCTTTACTACAAGTTCTTCTAGCTTTATAGCTTTACCATAAAAATCACTGGGGAAATACTTTATCAACATCAAATATATGCTTTCCAGTCAAAACACATTCCACTTAAACTACATCTTGTCTCGATGCTGAATGTTATCTTGGATCCTGGCACATAGCTTTCGCTTTCAGTATTTTCTCCTACCTTTCACTTACACCTTGGTGGACATTTCTTATGGTCAGTATCTTCTCCCCACAGATTCTGAGGAGAACAAAACGTACTTTCAACCTTTAAAATATTTCTTCATCCCTGATTGTTTACTAAACACTACTAATCATTGCCTAAACATTTCATTTCGAAGGACTGGATTTGGGTTTCTTAAAAAAAAAAAACAAATCCTCAACATCTTTCACCAGTTTCTGAAGTTCCTGGAATTGTGGTTACATAAAATTATAATTATATGCCTTGTTTACATAAACTCCCTGAAGAAACGAAGTTAAGTGGAAATTTTCAACTGATACATCTGCTTAAGGTCTGAAAAGCTGTTCCTAAGAGTCTACGGCCTGCATGGCAGCTCAAGATACAGGAGGTGTTCTGACAACATCCTAGCTATTCTTAAAACACAAGCTAATGGGTTTTAGCTGCAACGCAGCTGGGCATATGCACAAAGTCTATCAAGCTTCTCCATCATCTGTGAGCCACAGCCCTCACACACGAGTACAGAAAAAAAATTATTGCAGCAAAACTACTCACCATTCAAGCAGTCAATTGCTGAACCATTGCTATACTCTTCCAGCAGTCTATAGCTCAATAAAATGATATATTTAGCCACTACTGATGCCACTTGCCACATATAAAAAGAAACAATACTCTGTAAACCAGGCATGTCCAAACTTTGGCCCTCCTGATGTTTTGGACCGCAACTCCCAGAATTCTAAGCTTAGATTGGCAATGACAAAGGACTGTGGGAGTTGCAGTCCAAAACATCTGGAGGGCTGAAGTCTGGACATGCCTGCTGTAAACCATGTATCAAAGCACTAGAACTGTCAATTATAGGCTGATAATACTCAACAACACACAAAAGAGTTTACAGTAGCTCTACCCCATTAACTTTTTTCTTGGAGAATCAAGCAGGCTCCTATAAAATCAGGGAAGCAGCCAAAAGTAAGCAAACAAAAGAAACAAGGTACTTCTGTAGGCATAGTCGAACTGCAGGGATGGTCATTTGGAAAAGGCTTAACCCAGACCAATGAGACAAGTGCTGAAAATTTCCAGCACTGTGAATTGTCTGAACAAAGTTATGCAAAAGGACATTCCTAGATGGGACAAAAGCAGGGTTGGGAGAAGACACTCGAAGTCTAGTGTTTTGCATAAAGCCCTGCTTACTACTGCTTCTCCCATTCTCAAGCCACCCAGCATCAATCTCCACTCACAAGATGGGGAAATTTTCAGTTCCTTCAAGTTCAAAGCTGCACATCTACCGGTATACCATTTTCAGTTCCAGACGAAAACACAAATCCCACCACCAGGCACTTTAGCCCTGGAATCCTCCTGTTTCTGTTTTTAGACTCTTTTGTCCAAATCTTAACACTATCGCTTCAGGACAAGTTTTACTCTTTTCATTGGAATATCTGTTTGCTTCAGATTAAGCAACAGTACTGCAGGATACAACCAATTCTTTAACAAAGGCTGTTGTTCTGTGTTGTCACACTGCTCGCAACTTATAAAAAAGCACTCCAAGGGTGGTTCATGGAATGGTTTGACATCAAGGTCCATCCACTCACCCACCCCTGCAGGGATCTGAGTCCAGCGCTCCTGAATTTTACTCTGGTATTCCATCCACTGAAGTGCAAGGGTTGCAAGCCTAGCTATGTTTTTAAAAGATGACTGTAAGTCGTTTAAAGAAGCACTGGGGTGACTGGGCTTCTGGAAGAATTCTTACAGCAATCATCTCTTCACCTGACTTTAACATCCAGGCTTGACTTCTGCACTGCAATGAATATAAACTGGATGATGAGATGGCGTGGTAGGTTTCTGCCATCAGTTGCCTGGGTCACTCTTTTTTGTTAGGTGCTAAAATGTTGTTGGCACTTCTTCCTCAAATACTCAAATGGAAACAATCATACCCCATATGGTGATAGTGTTTGTTTATTTTGAGCTTCTGTTTTCTTCAAGACATAGCTCCCGGCCCTGGGACAGCTCCCAGCTCTCGCCACTTCTAGCTGGGAATTAAAATTAAGATTCACGGCACCCTTGGAAGACAATGCAATTGTTTCAGCAAAGGAAAGCAATTGCCATCAATTAAGGCCAATTTCTACATAGGGTATAATTATATTCTCTGCTTTCCTCAAGCACACCGAGCATTCCACGGAGATACAAGAAGTGACTGGATGAAATCACTTCTGCAAGAACTGTCCACAGCAAACAGCACAGCAATGAAATGATAATTTTGGAATATGAGAACATCAGCTATCCTTGCACATGTACAACTGCATTCACAGAAACCCAAACGCTCTCTTTAAAAGTTCCTAAATGAGGGGAAAGGTTCATTAGAGTTGTTTTTAAACATCTGATCTGTCTTGAGAATTTACCTCCATCCAACAATCGTGCAGTGTCTAAATTTAAGCCTTATGATCAATTACTTCATACGTTTTGATCTACACCACACAGGAAAGATAAGGCCTTAGGAGCAGATAAAGGTTATTTTAGGAGCTCATCTTTCATAACAAAATGTTGAAAAGTGAAAAGACTATACTGCTATGAATGAATCTCGTATCTTCCAAGGATTAAGTACATTGAGAAAGTGACACTAAGAGGTTATCAACCATGTAATTCAGCGTTTCAAGAGCAAACCAACAAGCTAGGCAGATGCTTTCACAATACTGTTACCTAAATGAGAGCTAAGTTAATTCCTTGTTTTCCACATAAAATATTTTAATATTTAAGAAATGTAGAAATACATTATTCCTGCATCAATTTCAACTCAGCTCCAAAGAAATCGCTAGAAAAGGATGTCACATAGAGCATAATCCATAGTTGCAAGTGAATTAACCCAAATTCTTCACCTGATTTACAAGCTTTACAGTCAGTCACCCATTTTGTTTCAAGGAAAGATGGACAAACAAATGAAAAAGATTCACACATTACAAAATGGGAGAGGTCAATTAGTATTCAATTTTTAAGCTATAAGGGTCTCACTGGTAGTAACCCATTTTGACAGCCAATTTGAAAGCAGAAACTGACATTATTAACTAGATGTCCATGGGTCACTAAGGAAATGGCTTGGATGATATTAATATAGAAACAAGAGAACAAAAAAAGAGATTTCATTTCCCAGACATTATCAACAAACAGCAGCACACAAACTGGGCAACCAGGAGGTGGGTGGATTGGAATGGATCTTATAAAAATGGTTTTATTTGCTTTAATGTGATGCCAGATCTAATTAATTGAAGTATGTTGGCAGCTGGTTAATATAAAAATATTTTAAAAATCATGCTTACAATCCCCATAGATGTAGGAAAGGAGCTGCTAAAAACAGAAGCCTAGAATTACGACAAGCAGGGGAACGGGTCAGGCGAAAGACCTTCACATTGCACATTTAAAGAAAATATTATTGGGATGGCTTTAATTTGGCAGGGACCGGCATGATGCTGGCAAAAGCAAAGGCAATTGAAGGAGAACTTCAGAAAGCCTGCAGAAATCCCCGGCCAAGCCATGCTGAAGAGCATTGCAAGAGAGGGGTGTGACAGCAGCTGTGCATGCGGCAGGCATATGATGAGATGCAGCAGCTCATGCAGAAATAAATAAATATAGAAATAAATGGGAAAACTATATAAATCATCCCATACAAATTATTACACATTCTTGACGAGTTCAGGCAAAAATAAAAATGAACTAGGGGGTGAGGAGTTAACTGTTGGTCCGTCCAGGGAGCAGAAAGAACTTGGAGTTCAGAAAGCAAAGGGAAGAAAACCACATTATCCTTTCCTAAGGTAGGAGAGGATGAGATGAGGTTGGTAGGAGTCTGGAAATGAAAAAGACAGAGGGCGAGAGATCCTGCAATTTTAAGAAAGGGAAGGGGGTTCAATCTAGATTGGGCGACAAGGACGGCTGACCCTTCATCTGGGCCTGGAACCTCCCCCCACCCCCCACCCCACCCCACCCCTGTGATGCTTGGAAAGAGGGAGACATCTTTCCCTTTGGGGGAAGCAGGGGGCCAGAGGGGGGAGGCAGCCAGCATCCTCCTAGCCGCATGGGCCTGGTGGGCCTGAAACAAGACCAAGGGATGGGAGGGGGGGGGACACGAGATGCTGGGGGAGGGAGCAGAGGGTTCTCCCTGGCATGGGGCTGGTTTAGATTACGATGAAAATGATAGATAGATAGATAGATAGATAGATAGATAGATAGATAGATAGATAGAGATAGATAGATAGATAGATAGATAGATAGATAGATAGATAGGTGGGTGGGTAGGTGGGTGGGTAGGTGGGTGGGTGGGAGGGTAGGTAGGTAGGTAGGTAGATCCATCTAGGAATAAATAGATATGTAGGTAGGTGGGAAGGAAGGAAGGAAGGAAGGAAGTTAGGTAGAGAGATATTGATCAGATAGATAGATCTAGGAATAGGGAGGTAGGAAGGAAGTGAACTGATTAGACAGACAGATAGGAAGGAAGGAAGTGAGATAGATAGATAGATAGATAGATAGATAGATAGATAGATAGATAGATAGATAGATAGATAGATAGATAGATAGATAGATAGATAGATAGATAGATAGATAGATAGATAGATAGATGGGTGGGTGGGTGGGTGGGTGGGAAGTTAGGTAGGTAGGTAGGTAGATCAATCTAGGAATAAATAGATATGTAGGTAGGTGGGAAGGAAGGAAGGTAGGTAGGTAGAGAATTGATCAGATAGATAGATAGATAGATAGATAGATAGATAGATAGATAGATAGATAGATAGATAGATAGATAGATAGACAGACAGACAGATGGGTGGATGGGTGGGTGATGGATTAGAAGCTGATGATGATGATGATGATGATGATGATGATGATGATGATGATGATGATGATGATGATGATGATGATGATGATGGTAGGGGATGCTGATGCTGGCAGATGATAGGTGGCTGGGTGGGCGAAGGCCAGGGTGGCGGGTGGGTGCTGCTGGTGGTGGTGGTGGGGGGGGTGGGGGTGGGGAGGTCGCCCCATCTCCTCCTCCTCCTCCTCCTCCTCCTCCTCGGGCGGCGTGCTTTGGCCAAGGGGCTTGTGTCCCCCCCTCCCCTCCCTCTCCCCCCGGGGGCTCCTCTCGGCCACCTCTCTTCCTCCTCCTCCTCCTGGTTCTCTCTCACCTGCCATGGCGAGGGAAGCGGCTGGAAATGGCGGCAGCGGTGGCCGCGGGAAGAGCGGGAGCCGGAGGGGAGCGGGAGGAGTCGGAGGCGCGGCTGCTGCTGCTGCTGCTGCTGCTGCTGCTGTTCCGGGGCTGCTGCTGCTGGTGGTGGTGCTGGTGGTGCTGGTGGTGCTGGTGGTGGTGGTGGTGGGGGTCGGGGGGGGGGGGGGGGGGTCCGGCGTCGGTCTCGGCGTCTTCTTCCTCTGAGGCGGCGGCGGCAGGAGCAGCAGCAGCAGCAGCGCCAGGCGGGAGCCCTCGCGGCCTCGGCATGGAGGCGGAGGGAGCGGGAGGGGGCGGGAGGGGGCGGGAGGGGAGGGGGCGGGCGGGCGAGGGAAGGCGGGCCACGGAGGGACGGGGGGGGGGAGGAGGAGGAGGGGAGGGGGGGAGGAGGAGGAAGAGGAGGAGGAGGAGGAGGAGGAAGACCGGCAGAGGCGGGGGGGGCGGCGGGTTGGAGGAGGCCGGCCGCCCCGCCCTGCCTGGCCGCCCCTCGCGCACAAGATGGCGCCCGGGGCCCCCACCTCCCCCCTCCCCCCTCCCCCCTCGCCCTCGACAGCCGCGGGAGTCGCTCCCTCCTGGGGGAGGGGGAGGAGGAGGAGGAGGAGGAGGAAGGGAAGAACAGCCTGATTGATTGATTGATTGATTCATGATGATGATGATGGTGATGATGAATGATGATAGCAACCCAGTCGCTGTCAGAGGGAGGCTGGCGGTTCAACCCGAGTTGAGTGGAAGGGACTTCGGGGTTCACCCTGAGGGGATGAAAAATGAAATATAAATACACTGTATGCCGGTGTTCAAACGCTTCAGGACCCACACGCCCCCCCCCCCCCGGGACGATTTCCAGCCGGTCTTTCTGTCAGGAAAGACAGTCTTCCCTCCTGTGTGTGTGTGTGTGTGTCCCTCTATCTATCTATCTATCTATCTATCTATCTATCTATCTATCTATCTATCTAATCAATTCACTCCCTATCTATATCTATCTATCTATCTATCTATCTATCTATCTATCTATCTATCTAATCAATTCACTCCCTATATCTATCTATCTATCTATCTATCTATCTATCTATCTATCTATCTATCTATCTATCTATCTATCTAATCAATTCACTCCCTATCTATCTATCTATCTATCTATCTATCTATCTATCTATCTATCTATCTATCTATCTATCTATCTAATCAATTCACTCCCTATCTATCTATCTATCTATCTATCTATCTATCTATCTATCTATCTATCTATCTATCTATCTATCTATCTATCTATCATCTAATAATTCAGTTCCTATCTATCTATCTATCTATCTATCTATCTATCTATCTATCTATCTAATCAATTCACTCCCTATCTATCTATCTATCTATCTATCTATCTATCTATCTATCTATCTATCTATCTATCTATCTATCTATCTAATCAATTCACTCCCTATCTATCTATCTATCTATCTATCTATCTATCTATCTATCTATCTATCTATCTATCTATCTATCTATCTATCTATCTATCTATCTAATCAATTCACTCCCTATCTATCTGTCTATCTATCTATCTATCTATCTATCTATCTATCTATCTATCTATCTATCTATCTATCTATCTATCTATCTATCCCTAAATGGATCTATCGATCAATCCATCTATTCATAGATGGATTTCTCCCTCCCCCTCTCTCTCCCCCGAATACATACATACTTCTCAGTACCATCATTCCAAATGGAGACGGCAGCCAAGAAACCAAGAAGACCTTGAGGCTGGGAAGGGCAGCCAAGGCCAGGGCCATCTTTACTGTCCTGTTCCCAGTTATTATCGATGGATGTGAAAGCTAGATAATGAAGAAAGCTGACAAGGGGGGGGGGGGAGAGATTGCTTCTAATTATGGTTTAGGAGAACTTTACAGATCCCACGTATTGCCAGAAAGCCAAAAATAAAACAAGGAACACCTCACAATCACATCAAGCCTGTATTCATTCTAGAGAAGAAATGGAAGCTGTCATACTTCGGCCATCTCATAAGAAAACAAGACTCACTGGAAAGTGGGGAAAGTGAAGGCAAGAGAAATGAGAAGCAAACTCAATTTAAAAAGCCATGGCTTTAGTTTGCAATGGTAGCATCTTTTTTTTTTGGGGGGGGGGGGCATTCATTTCCTAGGGTCCCCATTGAGTCAGAAGCAACTTGTTGGGACATCCAAGAGAGCAGAAATGGAATTCCACCTACAGTGCAGCGTGTCGTGAAGGTACGGGCAGTTAGTTCCCAACCTGAGATAAAAACATCCAGTACAGACGTATACGAGAGATTGTCCCTATCCCCGAGAGGTAAACCTCACGGCATATCAGAGATTGGAACGCCTCCAAATATTTGAAGTTATTTCCTCGGCAGGCTGGCTGGCTGGAGGAACTCAAGAAGTTGCTGATTGAGAAGGACCCGCTCTAAAGGCAATGAAGTCCACCGTTCTCCGTCTTAGAAAGCATTTTGATGGCAGATTCAGTGCATTCCAGGCATGAGGCAAAGGCAATTTCCCCAGCCCTTGCGGGTGACGCGAAGTTTATGAGCTGAAAAGGGTCAGCTGTTCTAGTAGTTGAACTTCTGGGAAGATGATTTCATTGAAAGGAATAGCATCAGTAGGGTATATTTCAGCCAGTTATTGATTTAGCATCATCAGCGGAAGCTACAAATATACAAACACTTATAAACCTTAAAGACTTGACATGTTTTCTTTAGAATAAGCGTTCATAAATTGCAGCCTCTTTCATCAGATGAAGCCACTGTTTTGTGCTGCCTGATTTTTTTTAGAAACCCACAAAGGAAGGATAATCTGTTTTCCATTTCACAGAACTTTCTCAGTGGTACTTCTGTATTCTGTTATACAAACGGTTATTTTGGGCAGCATATCATGTGCGTATGCAAATAATATATTCCACATACAGTATTTCCAATTTAAGTTAAGTGTGGGTAGTGTTGTAATGGCATGCACTTATAATAATAATGTTTGATTAGAATTGCATGAGGACAAAACAAAAGCAGTTACTATTTGACTGAAAACTGATGTACTTACTGGTTAAACTTTTAACAATGTTTAGGAAACTTTCCAGCAGACTATTCTGATCTGAATAGACTGCTCACATCAAATGTACCGATAATTCCATTTCAGATACAATAAATCTGAATAAAATCAAAAGAGATATCTTTATTTAAATCATGTACAGTCCATGATATATATCCTATGAACGCAGGTCAGAAAACAAGTAAAAACATATTAAAACAATGCAGCATTTTAAACCCATTTGAAATACTAATACTAGTGTACTGTATTTAGTTCATTAAATACATTTTCTGTTTCCTTTTCATCTTTCTCTTGTTTTGTTGAATGACTGTCTTCATAATTTGTGTATCACTAAGAATTTCAGAATGTTAACTTTTTTATTTACTATTCATATCATAAATACTGTAATAGTCTTACATTCAGGGGATTTATTTTAATGGTTTATTTGCATTATCTTATTTGTGTTTATATATAGAGACAATAAAAGTTCAGCAGGGTTAAGAATGTCCTCAAGATTCTTACAAATTATTAATTGGTGGTTTGATTTTATCTTGGAGTATTTTTTAAGTTGTCAAATATGTGTCATTCTGGATTTCTGCAACCTGCTTAAGATTGTTTAGCTATACCATATGAAGGAATAATTAGACTGTGTTGCAAGAGAAAACTCAAATTTAGGTGGCTATATGGCTAGAAGATGGCCAAAGGTTCAGAGAGGTTGTCACATGCACGGTTTTCTGTTGCATATCAGAACCTCATGCATACATTGTGGGCTTGATTTATAAAAATGACTCACTGCTATAATTCCATCAGTTTGGTGGTTGGCTCTGCTTATGACGACACTGCTGTGACCCTACAGAGCAAACCAAACAGATAAAAAGACAGTCATGTAAACAGGAAAAGTGTGTGGCAAGAAACGGTTTATTACAGCAATAATTGGATTGAGGGCTTTAGTCTTGGATGAATAACTTGATTACACACACACACACACACACACACACACACACACACACACAATGAATGGCCAATGGTCATTTGAGCTTCTTGTAGAATACTCATGTACCTACATACATTATGGGCTTTGTGGTGCCTCTAAAGAATAGCAGATCAGTTTGTGGTAGCATTAGCTACTGCGGATTAGAAAGCCATTAAATAATGTACATTGGTTGTCTTTAACATGCCAGGAGAAATGACACTTGATTGGAAGGACTTGTTGGTTGGATTTTGATCCGCTAGCTAGTTAGTAAATTCTGTTTTGTAACGCTGGCATGGTTACCATCTGCAGAGCTGCAAGGATGGAACTTACATGGCCATAGTTCCCCCGTTCCACAAATCATGGACAAGTACGTGCATGTTGGCCTTGACTTGGGGCTTGATCAGGAGGGAAACCATGAGGCTGTTGGGAGTCCTTGACTTCAGCCAGAAATAATCTCACTCCCCAGTTAAATAAGGGCACCGCCAGCCCAGCTGAAAAGATATGGAGGTGGGTTTTTTTGTTTTTTGTTTTGAAAGGCAGAGAAAGGCAGGGAAAAGTACTAACTTTTCCCGAGGGCAACAATGAGCATTCTATGGAGGGAATCTGGGATTCTGAATTTTCCCAGATGATGGTAACCTCTTCCCTGCAATTCCGTTCACCTAAAATTTATAGGCAGTAAACAGCTTTAAAGATGAACATGTTGGTGTTTTTGGACCGCTTTTGCCTTTGGCCATTCCCACGACTGGAATCCATCTGAACTTGTCATTCTAGCTGGAAAAGATTCCCCGTTGGGCATCCAAGTGGCCATGAGTCCCTCCTTTTCTTTTTCAAAGTCAATCCCTGGATTTAGCACCAAGGCTTTTTTTTTTAAAATTCCCTGCCCTAGTTCTGTAAGGCGCAAGTGGAAAGGGACTGCCAGTGAAGTTGTATCCCAGGCACATTCTATAGGCTGTGCGCCTCTGAGATAAAACACAAAATTGTCCCTGTGAGAAGGCAAGGCACTGGATCTCCGTTTGCAGAAAAAAAACACTCACTCACATTCCATCTTTCCTCATGAGCGTTCCGGAGAACTTGAAAGCTTCTGCTGTATTTTGTAGCATTTTAATGAATCTAATAAAAAATACTGCCTCAGTCAATATAGAGTTTAGATTGCTTTTTTTACAACCAGCACAGAAGCGTTTGCAACCAACTCCAACCCCCAACCCCCTTTAAATATGCTGGCTGCGTACACTTTTCCGGACTATGTAATGGATTTTTTCCAGGGTTTTCCAGGTTGGGAATACTCAGAAGTGGCTTACTACTCTATCTTCTCTTCTGGTTTCATCCTGGGACCCTGCAGCTTGCCCAAGGTCACACAGGCTGGCTGTGCTTGCAGGAGGAATCGTGGGGGATTGAACTCCCAAACTGTGTCTCCTCAACCAGATAGCTAGCTCACTGATCTATCCAGCCAGCTGAAGACCACAAGCACTTTTGCTAACTAAAACTCTGAAGTCTCTGACATGCCACGAGATGCTGTTTCTCCTGCTGCAACAGATGAGCTGCCCTCTCAAAATTATATATGTGAAACTCTGTCCGGTTCGAAGTGTGCTTGGTTCTGTCATATGGAGGTTCCCAGAGAAGGGGAGGGATAGTGTGCATGCATGTGATTTATTTATTTATTTATTTTATTAGGCTTATATACTGCCCGTCTTCCCGAGGGAACTCCGGGCGGTTCACAACAGAAAAAGTATAGCAATATGTGATGGTGTTTCTGGAATCGTGTTTTGCAGCAGTGATATTGGACTCCATTTGGGGCTTTGGTTTGCACTTCCCGGGAATTATCCAGGGTGCTGAACCCGTTTTAGAAGTAGTGTTCAACCTCTTTGTGAGATGGCCTGCTAAAATCTGGAGTGGATTTACAGCGTCCCTGAAACAGGAGTCATTGCCCTTGGTCATATTCCATGGCCCTTTTATGCTTCCACAGTATTCTATGTCCAGCTTTTCAGACTTTGGCCTTTCAGGTATGAGGGATCCGTGAACAGTTCTAAAGGCCTCTCCCATATGATCCAGCAACTCCCAACTGCCATGGCAGCCTAGGTTTCCTATTTCCAAGCACATCACTGCCATCCCCCCTTTTATCCCCACTAGAATATTGCCTTCTTATAGTATCTCCCGTGTCTTGTAATCCATGCGCCTGCAAAGGCAGGAAATCCATTTGCCTCTTATTCCTAGAGGCACGTTCGTGCGTCATCCTTTAATTTCTTCCTGAGCGTTTCAGGTTTTACTGTTCAGACACCACAGCTGTCGAGGTTCATACTAAGAAACAGCATTGCATAAAGTATGTCACATGTTTTTAATCAAAGAACAGTTACTAAATTAGTGGGGAACTAGAGTAAACAGTAAAACACGCAATGTTGAAGTGCAATGCTGTTTGCAATTTTGAGGCAAAGATTCAGCAGCAATCCTTGAAGAATTAACAAGCAGGTCTGTCTTGATTTGGGAAATCTTATCTGGGTGGCTGTGTTTCCATAGAAACCAGTATCACCAGACAGTTTCAGACTTCTTGCCAGGATCTATATTGCCTGTATTGCAGAACATTGTGGATTGCAGTGCGGAGCATAACAGCCAGTAAGGTGCTATCCTGTCTACTCAGAAAACAGTCCCATGGGATACATTTGCATCCTGAATCCAGCCTAAAAGCCTCAATGAAACTAATTGCAGCATCATGTTCTTTTTTTGCAGTTGCCAAAGAGTACTCAAGGCTAAAGCACATTTCATATATTGCTCCGAGATCCTTGACATGCAGAAAGCACAGGGAACTAGAAATGTGCCCGTACTCGTTGACCAATGAGCCTGAAGGCCAGTGGAAATGTCACAGACAGGGAGCTGGCTTCTGAGGTTTTAGAACATCTGCATTGTTTGCTGCCCTGTGAACTCTTAGGACTTAAAAGGGGTGGAACAAAAATTTATCAGATCAACTGACTCCAAGCGGGAGGTTGTCTATCGATCCACAGTCCGTCAGACTAAGTTAGAAGTTACAAAATGGACTGCTTTGCTGCTCATCTACAATAATGAGGGGCCACTGCTCCACAAGGGTGGTGCTACAAAAGGCGGGCATTTCTGACAGTAAGAGATATCTGCGGGCTCCAGGCTGGCCACGGTTGAAGGCAGAATCCTGGGCTAGAGGGACATGCCTGACCCAGCAGCGTTGCTATTACACAACAAATTTCTTCTTGTCAAGGGGGTGGGTGACCTCTGTCTTCAACACAGTAAACCTGACTTACTGCGTGTGCCGGAAAAGATCCTGGATTAGCTGAACTTGCACATCAGCTACATGATCGCAAGCAGTGCGGAGACTGAAGCCGGGGCAGACCGCACTTTTCCTGTTGTGCACAGAGGAGGTTGATCGGTCCCTGCTCCTCTGTTGCTCACACACCAAACAGCAAGACAGGCAAGTAGATAAGCCAGATAAGGCATGTCCAAACTTCGATCCTCCAGATGTTTTGGACCACAACTCCCACAGTCCTTTGCCATTGGCAATCTAAGCTTAGAATTCTGGGAGTTGTGGTCCAAAACATCAGGAGGACCCAAGTTTGGACATGCTTGCCTTACATCTTGTAGTTTTTTTTAAAAAATCTGATCCAAGAAAAGTTTTACTTGCCATTTTATGTTTCAACCAGTGCCACTTCTGAATGTGAGCAGCCCTACTGGAAACAAGAAAGGAGGAAGGGAAAGAGAGTACTACTGCAATCACAAAAAGATTTGTTAGGACATAGTTTATCCCAAGTATTTTTGTTAAGAAAGAAAACCCAGCACTTCACATCAGGGGACAACTTGAAGATGCAGCTGCAACAAGCTGACATTATGGATCTTGTTCTCTGCAGATTCTCCAACCAAAGGTGACTGCTGGATTAAAACCTCCCACCACGGTGCAGAGGAGTTACACCTGGTTGAGCAGCTGAAAGAGATTTAAATGGGCAGATTTCGGAAGCTAGGTCAGGCCTGGTTAATACTTGGATGGGCGACCACCAGGGAATACCAGGTGCTGTAGGTGCCAGGAGTAGGAACTGGCAAAGCACTCTAGCATTCCTGCCAAGAAAACTCCATGGACGTGGAGTCACGAAGGGTCAGTCACGACTGTAACGACACAACACACTCATGTGTAATAAAGTCACACTGAGGAATATTTTATTGATTTATTTATTTACAAAAAATGTTAGCCGCCCCACTACCAAGAGGTCTCTGGGTGGCATACAACAATGTATTAAAACATGTCCGCTCGTTGAAAATACTGTAGTCAAAAAACACATAGACATTGTCCATTGGCAGGGCATACAGTCCTAGAAAAAACATTATTAATGTGATCCCCTTGGAGGGACCCCTGGGGGGGAGGGAGGGAGGGGAGGAAGATCAAACTCTTTTGGTTTGATCTTGAGATCAGACCAGAAGAGACGGGAATGGAGTGCCAAGTCATCCTTTCCAATCCTCCAGGTTTTTGTAACAGATTAATGCAAAGAAATAAAAAAACCAGGCTGGCTGTAAAAATAGCACACAGCAGGACTCCCAGCCGCTGAACAAGAAAAAAAATAACGGATGGCCAGCCAGGAGAACAAACGTTGAAGTCTCTGCCACTTCCCTTCCTCACTGAAATAGATTCGAACCAACGTGTGGAGGTCCTTTTCTCTGGGACTGGCCAAGAGGAGCCAAATGGGATGTTGATGTTGATTCTGTTTGCATGCCACACGTATGATTCCCGAGTCTCCCTGTCGCCCCAATCCTGTCCCCTGTTGTCAGTGTTTTCACCTTCAAGATGTACTTTCCCCGAAGTCCTGTCTCTCTCTGCTGAAGCAGAAGTGATGTCTGTGTCCCAGCCTAATGCGCTGATGGCGGCACTGACTCATCCGGATCCATTGGCGGCGGCTTTTTCCGCTGCGCCAGTTCCAGCTGCCAGGAGGAGATTTTGCTCAATGAATTTTACAGTCACCACCAGGGCCATGAAGGGGAGGCACGCCTGGGAACTGGCCATGGTGATCAGATAAGGGGGAAAGAGGGCAGGACTTGGAAGTGTGGGGGAGATCACTGTGATGCAGGAAGGTGGCAATTTGCGTCACATTGCACTTTCTGAATGGGGGACTGAAGTAGCAAAAAAAAAGGGGGGGGCGAAGAGGCTGTATTAATTTTATGAGCTCGGTGAGGGGGAGGCTGTCGTGATGAGTGCTACAGAGCAGAACAGTCAACTCCTCTCCAGGGGTCAGTGGCCAGAAAAAGGTGACTCATGAAAGGCATAGCTTCTGGACCTCAAAAAGGACAACATTTCTGGTTAATCATATTTGGCCTCTTCCAGTTTAAGAGACATTTCTACTTGCACTTACCTGCATCCTTCATTTTAACCTGAAGATCCTGTCAAATGTTGCTTCACAATTCCTTTCTGGCAAGAAACTAAAGGATACGTAGATAACTAGACATGTTCTGACTTAGAGGAGGAGCAGACCACAGAGGGTTTCCCCCCCACCACGCTTTAAAATTATTCTGAAAAAAATAATTATTTCTTCAGGGCAAAGAAAAAGGTGCACTTGAACGGACTGTCAAAAAGCTAATCTCCTGGAAGTGTTCATGTAATGCCTCTGGAGTGGGATTGATAATGTACCTGAGCCTAAATATATAACTGGTATAAATCAATCTTCTTCCACCAAATCCCCAATGAGGTACTCCAGTGTGATTTAGTATGATAACAACCAACATCTGATAAGGGCTTTGAAAACAGGAGTTCTGGCTGAATTTCTACCGAGCTGAAATAAAGGTCTTTGACGCCAGTCCCTTCACTCTTCCCTGTAGGATCGGCAGAATCCTAAAACCTTTTCTATCTTAGGTGGAGCACGTGAAGGTTCCGTGTGATCCTCAGCATTGCACACTCTCAGGACACGGCAGCTGCCCCCCCTCCCCACCCACACTGTTCAAAACCCTCTTTGGTTCATGGCAGCTTCTTTTGGTGTCTTTACTGTATGTTTGTTATCAGTGCTCAAAAGGTGGGGGGGGTAGCAACCAATAAATTAAGGAATCTTGCAGGCCCACCGGTTCTCCCCTCTTGCGCTGGACTTTGGTCCCACCACCATCAGATCACATTTGATCTGTCCCTGGCCACAGCCACCAACTTGCTTCAAGGCCAACCATTTAGGCTAAAACCAAAGTAAAATGTCAGCACAGTCTTTATTCATAGTAACTATTCATATTAACTGCTTTGCATATTTGGTGGCCTCTTTCACGATCTACAAGCTGCAAGTCTAGCCAGTGACCTAAAGGCAAACATAGGCTTAAACAAAAGGAGATAGAAGAATAGCGAAGACAGGCGGCTGGATGGATCGATGAGGAACGCTGCCCAGCACTTAGGCAGAGAGGAAGGAACGGACACAGATGGATTCCTTTCAGCCAGTCCGCTTCCCCTGAGAGAAGAAGCTGAAACCTACCCAGGAAGAAAAGAGGTACTGAGAAACCTTGGCCACAGCACCTGAAAAATCTACGGTTCAGAGTGAAATGATTTCCTAGACTGGAAATACGCCCACCACCACTGCCCCTGCTTGGGAAGGAGTCTTCAGCACGGGCTGCAGCTGGCCTGATGAAAGGAGGATGCTCATGTCTGTGGGCCTTGAGTTGGCATGAAGGGCACATGGGCAGTGACCATTCCACCAGTTGCAGGAGGAAGGGCGGGGGAGAAAGAGAGAGAGAGATGCGATTCCTTTTGTAGATTTAAAAACTGATGGGGGTGGGGGTGGAGAGAATGTGTTTCAGCACTTATCCTGGTTGGGTTGTGTATTCCTTAATGTTCATTTATGTTGAAACATGCCCTGAGCTGACTGCCTGGATAGGGTCAATACTGCATTATTTTGTTTTCTTGTGATTCCCAACCGGGCCACCTTACAGACTTGCTAAGCATCTTCCAGATTTTTTTTGGAATTTTATACCTGGAAAATGATAGTGCCTTGCCCTATGCATGAAAGGAGTTTAGCTAAGTTTTAGAGAGAACCAATAACAGGATATCAAAAACTCAGAGAATTGTAAGCAGGATTGTTTGGATCTTTTTAGGTTGCGAGTGGAATTTATAAACCACCTTCATTCTTTCTTGAATGTCAACCAGTTGTCCAACAGATCAAAAATCTCAATCTTTCAACACATGTTGCTACTGTGGGATTGTTAAGTCACTTGTTCCATCTCTGACATTTGCACATGTTGTACTCCAGGTAACCACCACCCCAAAATTAAAAAATAAAAATCAAATCATAAGAAAGCTCTGAAGATCTAAAAACCTGAGTTTCCTTTTCTCGCTCCTATCAGCTCACAAATCCCGCGGGGTTAAGAGGCACAGCTGCACGGAGCTGCCACCAATGAACTTCCCCTCTGAAAGGAGAAATGTTTCCCCTGACACCTGCTCACACGATCTACTTCACATGATACAGTAGCACTTCTTGGGTCGTCAAAGAGAAAGAAAAAGAGAAAGATTCTGCAGAAGCCCTCTTCTTCTCCCCCTAAATAACAACGGCCAAGTTTCTCCTGTCCAATAATAGGACTCTCGGTGTATTCAAAGCTCAGCCATTTCTTGGTGAAGCCAGTGAGCGATACAGTCCCTTCTAGTCATCGAAATCAGGGATGTCATCATACGAATAGCCCCTGTAGCCTTTGGAAGCAAAATAAGCGATACGCAGGTGGTAGAAGCCAGGAAGGAAGACCAGAATCCCAATGATCAAGACTGGAATTGCTCGGTCGGTTCCCTGGGAAACAGGAGGGAAAAAAAGACCTGTGTGAGACACATCTGTACAACTGTGAGGTATGTCTTCCTCCAAGGTCCGGTGGCTGAATGGGTCCCCATTTAAAATGAGGTGACGCGCCAGTGGAATAAACACCACTCAGTGCTCTTTCATCAACAGTTACTTGCTTGCACATGCCGAGAGTGAAAGCATCCAGTGATGCCAGAACCTGGTGGAAGCACCTCTAAAGCTCTGAAGGTGGGAAGGGATCAGAAGGCTCCATAAACCAAAGGCAGGGCCATTCACAAGGAACTCATTCATCCTTGAGGAAATGTGAAGACTGACATGCCAAAGCATGAGCCTCTCTGCCAGGGTGCCATGATTCCACTCTGGGCATCCAAAGCAAGTGTGATCTAAAGAAGACCAACTCCCTTGGATTCCCCCGCCCCTCCTCCTCCTCCTCTCCAATCTTGTTCACAAGGAGGCTCAACAACTGCCTTGGCGGGAGACATTTTAGAGCCTTGCCAAATCCATTACAAGCTCATTAAAGACAGACAGACGGACGGGCAGACATATCACAGATCAATAACGCAAGCCCTTCTGTCCTGTCCTCCAGACTGAATCGCAGATTACCTGGTCCCAAAGGGCACCTTCAGATCCCAAACGCCCGAAGGAAATCTTCCTACCGGCGGCAGAGCTGTTTCTGATGCTTTCGCCAAGAATGTGCTTTTCCACAAACATTCCCGATCAGGACGTTCATGCCCCTGCTGACCCCCTTCCCTGAGATGTGGCCCACTTACCCCTTGGCTGATGTATCCTGCAAGGAGGAGCGCCCCAATCACGATGAGAAGGGTGCCTATGAGGAAGAGCACCGTGGCCAGTGCAATGGCCTTGTACGGGACCTTGGGTGGACTCTTCTTGAACTGCAAGGGGGGAGGAGGAGGAGGAGGAGGAGGAGGAGGAGGAGGAGGAGGAGGAGGAGGAGGAGGAGGAAGAGAGAGGTCAGCAGCCAAGGGCTCACTGTCATTTGCTCCAGTACAAGAACAAGACCTTCCTGAAGACCACTAGGAGCTCTAGGTGGCCACCAAACCACCTCCTCTCATGTTCCAAGGAATTAGGAGAGGAGCAGGGTGACTAATGCTGAAATTTTGTGCACAGGCTTCCAGGAATAATCTCTAATCATCAGAAGAAACATATGCTGTTTCCTATGCTCTCCCTAATCTAACATCCAAGACACCAGGGGGAACAATACATCTAAGAGAAATGGCCTGTAGTAAGCTAATTTTGTCATTTCATGAGAGCACAACGAGCCAAAAGAAGCCAAAAAGAAGGGGAATTCTAAACTGCGCTTGCATACTAATTCACAAGCTCAAAGGATGTCAAAGTGTTTGGATTGTACAGGAAAAGAGATTCAATTTAAACATTAGGAAGAACTTCATGACAGTTAGAGCTGTTTGGCAGTGGAATAATATGCTGCCCCAAAGGAGGGTGTTGGAGTCTCTTTCTTTGGAAGTTTTCAAGCAGAGGCTGGATGGCCACCTGTCAGGAGCCCTATAATGGGGTTTCCTGCATGGCAGGGGGTTGGACTGGATGGTCCCTGGAGGTCTCCTTTTCCAACTCTAGGATTCTATGAATAACTGCATGGAGAACAGCTGCACACACCAGCACACAGTTAAGGGTTTGCATTAAGGAGAGGACCTGAATGCATGGCACAGGTGTTGGTTCTTGTTCTTCGCCATGCACAACTGGGTTCGTTCTCCCTACTCTTCTTACCTGCAGGTCAATATAACCTTCATCGGTAGAGGCAAGTTTGGAGTATTTCACTTTGCTGCTTGGGATCGAAGCAGCTAAATTAGTTCGGGATGGCATTGGGGCGAGCAGGAAATGCCAGCACCTGGGAGGAAAAAAGCCAAACAACTCTTGAGGGGGTGGGGTGGGTGGAACATGGGTTGGATGCTGTTTCGAAGCAGGAGAGGTCAGCTGCGGCGTCAGGCCTTCAAGCTTCTTTCAAAATCACATTGCACTCAAGGTTCTCAGCTTAAAAGAAGGCCCCCTTTCTCCCCACTTTAATGGCTTGGAAAAGAGAGGAACGGCAAGGACTACTTTTCATTCCACTGCACTCCTTATGTTTGGATAACAAATTAACCAGACCAAGAGACTGAAAAGCAATACAGAAATCCTGTTATGAGTGGAAAACATGAACGGATAGCAGATCCCAATTTCCTGGCCCAGCTGTTCGCCTTCCATTAACATGACCTCCACATCTCTGCACATTGAGCATCAGAACCCCCCCCCCAAAAAAAAACCACCCCCTTGATGAAGGAGTAACACAATTGAATCAGAACAGTCAATAACCACAGGCAACATTACAGATTCTCCTCTTAGGATAATCTTTATCCTAGTTGATACATTTGTATGTATGAAGCAAGACAATCAATGTTGATAAAATAGGATGAAGAGCATGTGTTCTGTTGATTTGTTTTCATACTGAGCAAGGAATCAGGAAGCTGTAAAATAAACACTTCTTGATGTAGCAAGTTGGCTGTGATTTCTCTCTCCCAGACACAGCATTTTAAATTAAACAATAAGAAACCAAAGCAAATGCTTCACGGCACCTTTAAAACCAGGGGATTATTTTGGGACACAGGCTGAAAAATTGGCAGTGCTTTGTTTATGGAACTGGAGAAAAATCAATAAAATTATATCCTGAAATGTAAGGAGATACGGTATATTGAGCAGCTTCTAAATGGTTGCAGCATCCATCTTAGGGCTGATTTTGAGGCTGAACATCTGCCCAAGGGTTATTTTAAAGACTTTTTCAATTTCTCCTTCTTACCTTGCAGATCTTCAGCGCTAAGATTAATGAAGAGTATTGTTAAGCCTCAAAAACTAGCTTGTGCCTGCTTTTGAGATGTTTTTGGTGTTCTGCTGCAGGTAGTCCTAGATGAAGGGGCAAGAATGATTCAAGAGACAGTACTGTACTTTGGGCACATCAAGAGAAGAGAGGAGTCACTGCAAAGCAAAGATAATAACATTAAAGAAAACGAAAGGTAGTGGAAATTATGAGTATGAGATGAGTTGCCTTGGGAAAGGACGCCAGGCCTTGAGTTAGTAAGACCCAGCAGGGCTCTTAATAAGAGGATATTTGTGGGGATTAGTAAGCCTCACAGAGTCACCCCAGCTCAGAAACGACCTGCCGGCACCTAAGCAGGAAGGGCGTCCCCCAGCCTTAGGTGTCTTGGGTTTTGCACAGTGCCTGTTTTTCTCAGATCTCTTTCAGACTGACAAAGCTGTTTGGACGGGCAGCAAAACATTTCAATCTTTCAAGAACAAGAAGTCCAGTGGCCACGACTCAAGTTCCAGATCAACTCACCTGGATGACTGAGAATCTCCACAGACATCTTTCAGAGTCAGTTATCTCCTTCCCACCCCCAGCCTGATCCCACCACCCAGAAGGAGGGGGGTCTTCCATGAGGGCCAATGCCATAGCAACCTCCGCCCCACGGCCCCCAGAGCATCATCATCATCTTCCTCGTCCCTGCTTCCCCAGAACCCCTTGGCCCCTCACTCCCTCCCAAACCTAGAAGAGCCGCCACCTCCTCTGTGGGTTCTGAACCCGGCCAGGGCAAAAGCCTTCATTGCACCCCACCACCACCCCCCCCAGGAAGATTACCTGTCTTGCTGTCCCTGCTTTTAAGGGAGGATCTGGCCCTCCCTCACCCCCCTCCTCTAAAACATCACCACTCACCCAGTGGTTTCTCATCCTGTAGGGTCTCCCCCCAGATGTTCCTGGACTGCAACTCCCAGAAGCCTCCACCTCTCGCTGGGCTGGAAGGGGTTTCTGGGAGTTGCAGTCCAGGAACATCTGGGGGGGGACCCTACAGGATGAGGAACCACGGCACTACCCCCTCCCGCCCCCCCCCCCAAAAAAAACCAGCTTCCAAGACTGCTTCGCCCCCCCTCCCTCCGTCTCCCTCTACACGCGTGTCGGCTCCATTCCCACGAGGCGGGCCCCATCGCTCCTTCCGTGCCTACCTCGCCGTCTTCTTGCCCGTCCCGGGGAGCAGCAGCTCCTCTTCCTCTTCCTCCTCTTCCTTGGCAGCCCTCGCTGGGGCCCCGGATGTTGATGTTCCGCGCCGCAGCCGCTTCCGGGCCACGCGCACGAAGTCCCGCCCCCGAGGGGGAGGGGCTTCTTTGGCCAGTCCCCCCCCGGCTGGCCACCAGGGGGCGCCCGAGGACAAAGGAACAAACCCTCCCTAAAAACAAAGCCCAGGGAGGGGCGGACTTGGGAAATGTATTGCGCTTATTCTATGTACAGTGGTACCTTGTATAAAGGAATTAATTCGTTCCAAATGAAATTATGCTAATCAAATTTTCCTTTATACAAATTTCTCATAGGAATGCATTGAAAACGGGAGTGATCCCCTTTTTATGGTGTACAGATTCACCCCATAGGCGATTTTATGTTGTACAAATTTTGTGATACAAACCGTTTGTTATACAAGGGTCCACTGTATTAGACTTGTATACCGCCCCACCTGGCAACTGTCACCAGGGGGTCAAGGCTTTGGGAGCCGCCAAAGGCCCTTCAGAAGAAGGCTGGCTGGCTGCTGCGGTTGAGGGGCAGGCAGGGTGGTGGTGGTGGTGGTGAAACCCAACAGCCGCCTCTTTGCAGCTGTTTAGAAACACAGAATCATCAAGATGGAAGAGGCCTCAAGAATAATAGCTGTAGAACTTGCATGGCTGGAAGGGACCCGATGAAACATGGGAGCCCAGCCCATCCAGAAGACCCAGCAGGGAATCGAACCCCCAGCCTCTCCTTCTGGAGCTAGAGACTCCGGCTTATGACCCTGCAACTTGGGTTAAGGGCTGGTGACCTCTTTTAAGCCACCTCAAGGGGCAGCTCAAGCCACCTTGTGAAGTCCGTCCCATTTTCATAGTTTCAGCCACCAAGATCGTTGCTGCTATTCCTCTTTTCTATTAATTGGGATATGGGACACTCCGGGATGGGTTTAGAGGCCAACAACTTCATCCATCCTAGGATATTGGTGCTGGAACCACTGCAAGTCAGGGTCTTCCAGCTATTGTGTTGACCTCTGATTTCCCATCATGGAACACCAGCAGCAACCACTCAGAATTCCTGATACCAATCTCACATTCCTTTGCTCCACAAAGACAGCTGAAACCTTCTCAGTCCTCTGGACCTCGCCTCTGCTAGAGTGAATCTCCAGCCCTTTCCTCAGACCCTGTGATTAATTTTCTCATCTTTCCCAGCCATTCATCCCCACCAATATTACTCCTACTGCTCATGAGCCCCCAAGACCTTCTTAAATTAATGAGCTGCCTTTATTAAGGTGGTGAGAGCAGGGACAATGTGAGGTCTTGGCCAAGGTGCCTGAAACTTTTTATCCAGCAGCAGCAGCAGCTTGATGGCCCACCATTTCAGCTCCCACCAACCTGCAACTGTGCATTGCTCTGGATATTGTCATAACCACCCCACCTTGTTCAGGAGCTTTCTTTCATCTCCCATTAAACTGAAGGATTTGGAGAGGAGCCATACCCACATGGTGTTATAATGGTACAACCTTGAAGAGAACTTCATAACGACCAGGCCAAGTTGCTTCTGGCATGTTCCAAAGCACTGACCCAGAACAGGTTTCCCCACGTAAAGCACAAGACATTTCAGCCCCTCCACCACCTCCTTTTCACTATACCTTTAAGGATTCGTTTCAGATGTGATAGTCTGGACTCTCCAAGCTAATGACATTAGTGCCAAGAGATTGAATCCGCTCACAATGTATTGGAAGGTTAATATATTTTAATTATGCTACTGAATGCGTTCATTACTAGTGGTCACTAACTAGCAATTCAGTGGGGCGGTGGGAAACCCTAAACAGAACACCTCTTCATGGACCTTCAGTTCTATTGAACCACAGCTGCAAATTCTGCACATGATATAATAAAAGGATAAGGATTTGTTCTGTTGAACTGAGCTATGGCAAAGATATCCAAGACCTCATCATCAGCCACATGGAGACATCATACAAAAATGAATATTCTTTATTGACAATTTTTGCCTTCTGCAGGCCTCTGCCTCAAAACAAATAATTAAAAGAAGACTTCTCTAAACCATTGGTTTTCATACAGTTGCAATTAACCTCAGTGTAAAGCAAGACATTTATTAGAGGCCATACTTCTTAAGTACTGCATTCCAGTGCCTTCTAAAGGAAGTGAACAGCCATTAAAAACAGTATCTAAAAGCTACAGAAAGTAGTTAGGAAGAAAAACGATTTCAAGAAAGACATTTGCATAATAAATGGAAAAAGTATTTACAGAAAAATATCTACAATTTGTCCCAAGCGCAGAAGTGCTACTTTCATGCACCAGAGACTGACAAACTGGAAGTAACACCGACTTGCAGTCTAGACTCATCTTTCACAAAACCCGGTCTTCTAGGCCCAGCCTCATTAAGATTCTTCTTGATCTTCAATCTTTGGAGCCAAATAGTACCTCAAGTGTCCCATGTCGGCTATCTTGTATTCCACAACTGCAAGAGACAATAAATAAACCAACAAGCCAATTAATTCTAAGAGGTGTGAAACTGTAAACCTTGCCAGTTAAGTATCTTGCAGGAACAGCTTCATAATGCAACTCCAGATGCTGTGCTCACCTAGTGGAACATCTGCAGACATACTGAGCGTAACTGTAGAAGACAGGGGCGTGGCTTTGACAAAGAAGTTCAAGTACTTCAAGGCAAAAGTCAGCTGGACTGGCTCATTCATGTCTATTGTAACCTGTAACGAATCAAACATATACAGTGGATCCTCATATAACAAGCAGTTTGTTTAACAGAAACTCTGTACAACATAAAAAAAATTTCAAGAGATAGGGGAAATATGCTTAACAGAATCGCCTATGGGGCAAATCTGTACACCATAAAAGTGGTCACAATCAGGGATTACTGTTTTCAATGCATTCCTATGGGAAATTTGCTTAACAGATTTTCATTCCTTTATACAAGGTACTACTGTACACATATTCTGTTCAGTTGAACTATGGGAGGAATTATAATAAATGCTACTGTTTCTAATCTTCAGGGCCTAAGCTTTCTCACAGACAGTTCCTACAGCAAGGTGCCAAAGAATTGCCAAATTCATAGAAATAGTACAGAACAGGCCGTTCAAGTCTTCACAGGGCTACTTCCACTTACAGCCTCCTCCTCTTTGTCCACATCACTGGTCTGTGACAGTTTGATGTTTCCATTTCCAAGCTCCCCGGTAGCAGAAAATTTAATACCATCTTTTGTGCAGGAGATTACAACAGCATCTCCAATATGGCTCAGATCTCGGCAGATCCGCGCAAATTCTCCAGAGGGCATCTTCACAACACAGCTGTACTCTTGTTCCTGAAAGAACACAGAAGGGTTTAGGCCCTCAATACAATTCATCTTAGAGAAAGAACCACTTGAAAGAACAAGCTGGACTACTGTGTGGGGCTTTATTGTTACACCGATTCTAGAAAAATGACTAGCTTCATCAATCTATGGCAGTGATGGCGAACCTTTTAGAGACCGAGTGCCCAAACTGCAATTCAGAACCCACTATATTTTTTTTTGCAAAGTGCCAATACAGCAATTTAACCTGTATACAGGCGGCTATGAAGGAGTGATGTCAGGTGCCTATAGAAAAAGCTCCGAGTGCCACCTTTGGCACCCGTGCCATAGGTTCGCCATCACTGATCTATGGGAATAGAAAAGCAAAATAAAAACCAAAAGGATGGTTCTTTCAGAGATTTAACAACTGACATGTGTCTTGCTCTAAAGAGCAACCTTTGCCTAATTTTTGTGGTTTTTATACTCCCATTCAATCTCTAAATTTAATCTTAGAGAAGCAGCAATTACCAACACTATTTCTGCTACATGGAATACATTTCACCACCACCCCGAATTTGTAACATTTAATTTTTACAACATAAACCCTCATGTTCAGTTCCTTTAATCAAAGTAACAGTAATACCAAACTACACTTACTGGGATTCCAAGTTGTTCTACATCCAAATCCATTAACCTCATTTCATAATCAGAGACCTTCTCCTGATCTAAAAAAAAATTATAAAAGAACTTGAGTTATATACTCTTTTGACACCTTTTCACAGCCTAATTTCATTTTTAACAAAGCACAAGATCATGAAACGGCAATCTCTAGCTCGCAACAGGTCTGGGTTAAAAGCTCCCCCACTGGAAACTGGGAAGACGAGAGACATGGGGGAGATCTGCTCTGAGGGAGACGGGTAGAACAACCACAGCAGCATCCCCACCGAGTACTTCAAATACTTACTTGGTGTCTCAAACACTAGAACAAGTGTATCTGCATTGTCTTCTGCTCTCAGAGTGATTATGTCATCATTACCCACACACTTAAGTATTTTAGACATGCTGGAAAAGAGAAAAAACAAAAGGCCTGTTCATTACGTTCTATGTACATTCTGTGCAATCAAGCCTTATGGTGACCCTAACAGGGCTTTTAAAGTAACAGAGACAATTACAGATCAGGTTTACCAGTTTTATCCCCACCACCACCACCACCACCAGTGGATTTGTGCATGAGGTGGGATTTGAAGCCAGGCTGGAGTCCTAGCCTGGGACTACCACACAGAGGGTATCCATTCTCTCAAGCTACAAACCATTATTCTAATGGCACTGCTAGCATACAAACAAATTATAAGCAAGCTAGTGATTGCTTGTGCCACAAAAACAGCAAACAGTATAAGACCAGAACAAGACAATCACCTTGTAATTCTGTACAGGCTTAAACTAGGAATGTGTAAATGTACCCCCAAAAGGGGAAGGGACTAAAAGATGCTGTTGAGAATAAAGCCATCAGTTACAACACAGCCTTAAAGAGAACTCGCTCAAGCCAGGCAGGGTTCTTCCATCTTCTAGGTGGTTCTGCCATTAACGAGGAGCTAGGGAAATGTGGGGTTCTTATTTTCAGCTGCAGTAGCCTGTGTTCCCTTGGGAAGAGTTGTGGGTGAGCTGCAGCAGAAACACCACTTTTGCTCTGCCCCAGGTTGCAGAGGCAATGGCAAAAAGGTCACAGTTATCACATTCTCCCTGCTCGTAAGAATTCCTTTGCCATCATTCAGTCTCTTGCAAATTTTCAGGGATAAAGCCCTGTGAACTCAGTTGTTGCATAGTGCTGCTAATGAATGACCTTTAAGGAACTGAATCGTGTGCAGCCCGTCATTGATGTTTTATTCAAGAGCAGACGGTGGCTGAAGCACAAGTGTGTGGAGGAGAACCCCACTTTTGGGCTCATCATCCTTTTGCTGACCAGCCCACAAAGATGTCTGGAGGAACCTGGCTGCTCTAATGGCCTCCCCATCCTTGCCAGCTAAAATGCACCGCCGGAGAAATGTGGCTTTTTAAGGCTGACGGGGGATTCTGGGAGTTGTAGTCCCAACGCTAAAAGCACAAGCCTCCCCAGAACCGCCCTCCTCGACTCGCGTCTGCCTTTGCAAAAAAAAAAAAAAAAAAAAAAAAGGCCACCCCTTCCTTCCTCGCCTCCAAAGGGAACCAAAGCGCGCCAAAGGGAGCGAAGCCACGCCCAGCCAGCAGAGAGCTCGACCAATCAGGTGGAAGAACAGGCTTGGGGAGGGCGGGCGGCTCAGCCAATCCGCTGGCAGGAAGAAGTTGGCGCGCGCGCAGGCGGGGGGAAAGAACCGCTCGACAGCCCCCTTTTTCCCGCCAGGAGCGCGTCGCTGGGGCGGACACGTCATTTCAGGGCGACGGGCGCGGCGCCCTCCGCGCAGGCGCACTGGCTCCGCTCCTGAAAAAACGGCGCGAGAGAGAGGCCCGCCGAGCCCCCGCCTCCCTCAGGCTCCGAGGCAGAAAACCCGCGCTCTTCTCCGGGGAGGGGGCGTAACTGTTACAGATAATTAGTTAATGAGTTAAGACGCCTCACCGCCGCCGAGAGGGAAGAAACCGACCCCAAGCCCAGGGCGCGTTACCTTTTTATTTTATTTTAAAGAGTGTTTTTAACCCGCCTTTCTCCTTGGGAAAGGACCCAAGGCGGGTAATATTATATGAGGCATATAACAACATTTTAAAGCGCACAACTGTTAAAACGTATTAGTAACCTGTAACCCTCCATGGACCCCACTACCTTGTTGCGCGGCAAGTTCTCCTCAGGCGGGGGAAAGATCCCGAGGGGGGAGGGGGAGGGGAGGGGGAGGGGGAGGGAGCCCCCCCCCCCCCCCCCGCGCGTCGAGGGCCGTGGGCCTGCCTACCTGACGATGTTGACCCCCATGGCGATGTTGCGGTCGCAGCGGTAGGTGTCGAAGCCCTCGGAGCGCATCGTGAGCTGCACCAGCGAGACGTGCGAGGAGTCCATGCTCTGCAGGCTGATGCCGCCCGAGCCCAGCTCCCAGCAGGCCTCGGTGATGAAGTCCTTGAGGGCTTCCACCACCTTCTTCAGCAGCGAGCCCTGGATCAGGCGCGCCTCGAACATCCTCACGACGGACGGCTCGAGGGAAATTTAAAAAGAAAAAAAGAAAAGGGGGGTGGGGTGGGCAAAGGCCGCGCGCGCGAAGACAAAACGAAAACACCCGCCACAGACACGGAGCGCGAGGCTGACTGGAGCCGCCGCGCGCCCGCCCGCTCGCTTTTATACCGCCCTGGAGCGGACCCCGCCCCCCTCTCGGCGGCCGCCCCGCCCATTCGCCGCCGCGAGCCAATCGCCAGCTTCCAAACCTCAAAGGGAGGGAAAGAAGACGGCCCAGGTGCGCATGCGCGGGTCTCCACGGTCCGCTCCCGGCCAACCAAGGAGCGGCTTCTAATTTCCCCGCGAAAAAGGGCTCCCCGTTTTACGTCACGGCAGGCTGAGCCAATAGGGACTCATTGTGAGTGGTAGCATTCTCCCGCTGGGAGAAGGGACCAATCAGAGTGAAGGCCTGCCTTTACGACTTCCCCGCCCCTTTGGCTCTGCTCCACCCACCCCGGAAGCTGTCACGAGGGTTTTGCCTGGGCTTGTTCTTTCTTCCCTGCCTGTTTATCCTCACAACGGCCCGGCAAGGTGGGCCGGGGGGGGGCGAGTTCAACCAGTGACGTTCCATGGCTGAGGTGGGGGAGCTTTTAGTCTAGGCCTCATGAGAGTCCAAGCCATTGGACTATATTAGCTGCCTATATAATTATTAATCCTAGTTTTGCAATATAAGATCAGACGAGCAGCACACACAGAAAAAAAAAGCGAGAGACAAAAGCTGGGGGCTTAAAGCCCGCTCTGTTATAACATGAGCCTTTCTGGAGGAAATAGACTGGATCCACGGTAACACATAGTAAAATACAGCATTTATTTAAGGTGCCACAAGTTTTTTCTGACTTTTTTTGCACGTTTTAATTATCCGTTTCTTGTTTGATATGTTTGCAGAGACTAGCAGAGCTCCTGCTATGAAAACTTTAGCCATAAAAGTTACAATGAAGATGAGCTGGAGCAAATCAGAGTCGTCATGATGGCATCCGAAGTCCAGTAGGAACAGTTTGTTTTATTTATTCATTTATCTGTTCATTTGATTTCTGTATTGCCCAGGACACTCATGTGAGGTAGGTCAGTCTCAAAGAGAAAGAGTGACCACCTGAATGGGAGCGTAATTCTCCCCAGTCCAGCATGTTTGTTTTCTTTCAGGTTATCAACATTGTAAAGTATATGTGTATCCAACTGTGAATAAATACATCCGTTAGAATGTTATATGCTATTGTTTCTGTTCTCCAAGGGCAGCAGGTTAGAAAAGTTCTGTTAATGTGACTCAACAAAGCTAGAGGTATGCGAGAACCACAGTTTGTACAAAATGTGATTCAGGCCAATCTGTAGGAAAGCAACATTTCCGGTTCCTAATGATGGAGGCAAGCCTCGGATTTCCTTGCAATGCCTGAGGCTTGCAGTCTGTATGTTTATGTCAATTAGTGTAGTCCTATACAACTCATAAGGTGCCACTGCAAACACCCCTTTCCTCTGTACTTGCACACCACAAGGCTGGTGGGTGGCAACTTTTGAATGCTGGAACAAAAGCAAAGGCCTGCCTTAGGTGCCCCTGTTCACTGTGGAATGTTCACCATGGGATGAACAGTGATACTAATTGCTGCTTTCAAAATTGATATTTTAGTTTGCTAGCCCCCTCCTCCTAAGGCCCTTTCCCTTGTGTGCTATGTCTTGGATTCTTGTTTTTGGATCATTAGTTGGATGGCAGGAGCCATCTCACTGCTTTTTTATTTATCTAGGAACTGTCCTGGAGCTCAAATTGTGCACAGGACATATTGACTTCTGAGTAAAAAGGCCCAGATGTTCTTTAAAATCTACTAAATAATGTTCTTCAGGACATCAAAAGTCTTCTTCACTGGTTTTTGAATGATGCCATCTGCTTAAATGCATTCGATTTTAACTGCGGAGGACTGGAAACGGAACGTTCAGCCCCACAGTACCTGCCAGGTGTAAGGTCACAATGCATTCACCACCAAGCCTAGAAAGTTTGTTTTGTATTCAATGGATTATGCAACCAAACCGTTCCACACTTTCTGAAAAAGAAACCTAGTGGAGGCGAACCTTCGGCACTCCAGATGTTTTGGACCACAACTCCTACAGTCCTTTATCATTGGCAATCAAAGCTTAGAATTCTGGGTGTTGTGGTCTAAAACATCTGGAGTGCCAAAGGTTTGCTGCCACTATGACAGATTTATGACCGTAAGAAGCAATCCACATCCACTTGGAATTAACAAACCCCGAGATATAGAAGCACACAGAGTCTGCAGCTGTGGTGCAAAAGATGGCCTTGGCCTTGTCAACCAGAGCAGTGAACTTGCAAAGCTACCGCAGCACCAGTAATACAGGCGATGACCTTCCAAACAGCTGGTGCCCCAGAACGCCTGCCAGTAGGTAGGATTATCAGCTACAGCTAATACAAAATGTCTGCTGGCTATTAGGCATCCAAGAGAACATGAGGTAAGACTTTGCTAATTTCATTTTCTATAATTCCATCCTTTTGCACTACAACTCAGACAATCTCCCGCCCAGCAGGCTGCATGACCGATGGGTACTGGGAGTTGTAGTCCAAAACGTAATTTTCGCTGCTCCCAGGGAGAGCATCACCCACATCCGGGCATCGGCGAAGAAAAAAAAGATGTTAAAATAAAAGAGGGCCAGAAAAGCTGGGGGAAGCATAGACCTTGAAAATAAAGAGTCATGCACAAGACTTTGAATCGGGGTTCCTTTGGGAGGTGGCGAATCGCTCAGCCAAAGACTTAGTCCTAGCATATTTTACGAGCTCAAGATCAAGACCTCCTTCAGTCCCAGGGGTAAAAATAATTTGAATTTGTTTCGCGTGTTTATTTTTATCCTTATTTTGCAGTAAAAAGATGTTTGGAGCCGTGCAGCCATTAAAAACAAAATCGAAACTAGACTATGGGTGATACCTTCTATTAGAAGCCTACGAAGGTATCACCCATAGTCTATTTTTATTTTCAGAGTGACAAAATAAGCCAAGAAGTGACGCCTTCGTGGTTTTCTCTACCAGTTTTCGTAGCTCTGCGAGTGGGAGGAACAAGGCAAGGGAGGCTGCGGGCCCCGCCTCCCTCCCGGCTTCCGATTGGTCCGTTCCTCATCAAGCCCCGCCTCGATTCCCGGGCTTCTCCAGGGTGTCTCGCGCTGCTGCTGCCGCTGCTGCCTCCGCCTCCGCCCTGCTGGGATCTTGCAGCGCCGCGTCGCCTGTTGCCCGAGCGCCGTCCGCCGCGAGCCACAGCCGCCCCGGGCGGTTTGCACGATGAGCGAGCTCCGTCAGCGGCCCGGCCGAGAGGCCGACGGGCTCCAGCAGCAGCACCACCAGCACCAGCAGCAGGACTCGGAGGGAAAGGTGAGGAGGAGCGGCCCGAGAGGAGGTTTGGCAAGCGCTTGCAAGCAGCAGTGACGCGCGTTTGGGGAGGGTGGAGACCGGATTTTTTTGGGGTGGGGGCGCCGAGGCGATGGCTTCCCCTTGTGGCAGGTTTGTCCGATCCGCTTGCCTTATTTGCAGCCGGGAGGTTGTGGTTGCATCGGGGCCAAGTTTCTCTCCCCCCCCCTCTGGTTCCGCCCCACCTCTTGCCCTGCCTCCGCCTTGCTTGCTCCCTCCCCTCCCCTGGATCCGGGAACCTGTGGCAGAAAGGATGCTGGCCCTCCGGAGGGCTTGATTCGGCGGCTTCCGAGCTGCGCTGGCTGGCGGAGGTCTCAGGGAGTCGGATGGCAGCTTTCAAACGGCAATTGCAAAAATAGGTTACAGGCGCTACGGAAATCGCAAAGGACGGGAGTGATGATGAATCCGCCTGCATGGGCTTACAGATGCAAGATCGTTTTTTTTCAAAAATATTTTTCGTTTCCTTTTCACGCTTGTTGCTGCGGTCTTGACATTGCAGCCCTGGCCGTATCTGCTCAGAATTAATTGGGACTTGTATCCCCCAACTTGGCTGTAAGACTGTTGTGGAAACTCAGGTGTAGACTTTCACGGTTCAGCAGGCTGTTCAAGAGGGCTAGAACCATGAAGAAACTCAAGCACTCGTTTCATAGCAAACTGAGATGGTATTTCTCAGCTCTCCCAGTGTTGGCTTCTTGGGGGAGGGGGACCTGTAAAGCCTATTAAGAAATCGGGTTTTTCAAGCAGCAAGTGTTTTATAAGCTTTCTTCAATACTTGTGGCTTTGCCTTAAATTCCCTTGGAGGTAAATGACCAGGTGTGAAGTTCCTTTAAACTACTGTTCTGTCTAGTGTTGGCTATGCAGTCATTTTTTTTCCCATCCTGAACCCTGAGACTAAGACACGTTTTAGGAATAAAAAAGAAAAAATTGTGATTTGAGATTCTCATTGGTGTTGCCAGGTTCACATCTCCTGAGGCTCATTGTGAGACCTTGTCCCTGAAATCTGTATGTTTCCAAGGCTCACTGTATGTTTTGTGCACAGAGAGCTTTGTAGAAGTGTTTGAAACATGAATGGCTACCACCTCATACAAGCACACTTTTGCCACTGGAAAAATGCATATGAAAATGTATGCGTCAGGAAGAATGATGCATAAAAGTTGGGCTAGAACTGGATCGGAGTGACTCCCTCAAGTTGAAGGATGTAACTTGCAATGGACTTTAAATGGGCTTTGGGGCTGAATTAGGTAACGTGAATTAGCAGAAGCTGGACTGGCATAGCATGGGCAAGCTGGTCCCTGCCCAGAGAGCAGCCCACGTGGCTAGAACATCCATTGAGATTGTCTGTACCACCTTGACTGAGTCTGGAGAAGAGAGTTGGGTATACACTTCCTTGAGTTTGCATCACACAGGTGGTTCAGGCATGAAAACGTCAGGCGCCGTTGGCTCAAAGCAGGAGGCTTTTTCTGTTTCTTTGAGAGCACGATGGTGGAAGGAGGGCCAACCACATAGAAAGCCGTTCTACCAGGAAGAAAGCTGGCTTTGCATCCTTTCTGTTAGGTGCAAGTGCAAAAGTGTTTAGGTATGCATTCCTCCCTGTGAACTGGCGGCCCTGTCTAGGGAAAGCCTGGTTGCTTGATGCATGCACGCTGACATCCAGATGGGTGAGAGGGCTGCTGAGTGCTTTGCTAGGACCAGTGAATGGCCAGTGCTGACAACACATGGGCCATTTCCGACGAACTCCGCAAACTCCACTATAGTTAAATTTGCACATGTGTATCATAATGCGCATGGATGTATACCATCATCATAGAACTGCAAGGGACCCTGTTTGTGGATAATTGAGTCCAACATCTCTCAAGGAAGCACCATGGAGAATCAAACTCCCGACCTCTTCCTAAACCACTGTGTGATCCAGCACGCAGTGTCAGTGTCATAAAATTCCATGGTGCAACAATTATTGAAGGCGGAATGACATCTTTTTGGAATTTAATGAGTGAAATTGCCTCTGACAGCAATATTCGGTTAAATGATGCTTCAGCTGCTGCCGATCCGACCTCCTCATCTTTCCAGTATCTTTGTTCTTTTGCAAAGTGACAAAGGGCCCGACTTGTTGTCGTTTTTGTTGTTACAGGATTGCAGAATTGCAAAAGCAGGTTGTTTGTTCCAGCATCTGCAACCATTGCCAAACTACACAAGAAACAAGGTCTTGTGACTCTTTTTAGGTGGCCAAAAATAAATTTGTTGGTTTCCAGGGAATTCAATATGTTTTTGCGGGGATTACGCAAGACTTTGTTTTCTTGTTGTACATCAAAGTGGCGAGACATTAAAGGAGGCCTTTGCCAAAGCCCTTTGATAAGAGTTGGAACGTATCCGGCTTCTTGTGCTGTAGCCATCTCAAGTATGCTACTAAACGTAAACATGTATTTAGAGAGGAAATGGTTCATTTTTCCAGTCCTCTGTACTTGCTGTCATACCAGAGGGGCTTGAACGCATCGTGTTTCAGCATCACATGTGAGACCCTGCCCTCCTGTTGGGAAACTCTGGCCTTTACGGAGGCACTGCTTCTCCTGGGATATCTTTAAAGAGTCAAGCAATTGCTTTGTATTGTCCTGGGCTTTTCTCAGTTGTCTTCTGATGCTGAGCTTTAGGACAGTTCAGGTTTTTATTACTGTGGCTTTTCCTTTGAAATTCCAGAGGATCTTTTCGGTATGGACTGGCAAATAGCATGCCTCTGTTCCAGGGTGAGCATCTGGCCAATTCCGATACATATAGGGTTATGTGCTCAGTTGAGGCAAGCATCTGCCAGAACCTTTTGCACCATTCTGTCTTCTTGCTTGAATTATGTTGTTTTTATCCCCCCCCCCCCCCGTGCACCGGCTGCTGCTTTTCTGGCCCTTACAGATTTTGGTATTATTGATAAGCTTCTGGGAAAATCCTTTGGTTTTCCTAAAAATAACATTTGAAAACTGCTGTGCAGCAATATTGCAGAATGATATCTAGTTGGTTCTTGAATTCATTCGCTCTGAGTGTTCCAGAGCTGCCTAGCATATCCGTTTGTTTAATATGTGAAGTAAATCCAAAGTGGATCGAGAGCAGCTGTTGTTCAAATAATGTGTGGATCTTGAGCTTAGTGCTGGAAGGTGCACACTTCCAAAAAAGGGAGGCTTTATTGAAAGCGAGTCCTTCTGCAGAGCTGTCCTTTCACAGCAGTGAGCTTTGTTAACTCACGTTTTCTCAATCTTGGTTTGCTCTAAAATTGGCTCACTCGGGTTCTGCTGTCCTAATCTGCTTTGGGGCTGACTAAAATTAGCTGGGTTTAAATGGAAACGAGGAGAGGCTCTCAGTAAAGAAACCACCACGTAGAAGGATCGTTTTTTTTGTGGATCAATGCCTGTGTGCACACAGATTCTGTGTGTCAGGCGGCACCTTGGGTGGCATGCAGAGCATTTTGCTTCTGTTCCAGTTCATTCAAAAGTGATTGAAAGCCGGCCGCTCTGGAAGGAATATGCAGATCTGACTCCACAGCATTTCAGGGCAGCTCTGAGTTTTGTGGTCTTGCCACTTGAGAGGTGCGCAAGGAGGTGTGAAGGGACAATGGCCATTTTCTGTGCAAAAGGCAGCCGTGCACTCTTCCGCAAACACACAATTATGTGTCCTGCAGAAACAGCAATGGTCTTTGCATGTCCCCCCCCTTCCACTTTGTAGAACCCAGAAGAGATGCTAGTCCTCCACATAGTTGGCTAGCAAGGGGGCCTGCCATGACACCAATCTAAAATGGAAGAAAACCAACGGTGTGTTGCTTCATTAAAAGCTCTTTCCTGTTCAGGCGGTGAAGAAAATTCCCAAAGGAAGCCAGAGGGGGGGACCATTCAAGTCTGTCTTTCGTTTTTTGCCCTCCCCCAATTTTCTTCTTTTCCTGCTGCTTGTTGTCTCAAACAAAGAGATAGGAAGCATCTTGGCTTTGGAGTCCTTCCTAATGCATTTTCTGTGCTGGTTCTTGGAGTTTCGCGGACACACCCTGCCCTTTGCAACCCATTACTGTCCTTGGGGAACAGAAGCTTTTTGCTTGTTTGTTTAAAAAGGGTCTTTTTCTCACGTTGATTTGCTGGGGATGCCGGACGTCCCCTTTCTGACTGTGTGTGCATGGTGGATTTGTGAAACAGCCCTGTTAACACCCATGTGCACACCCTCTTGGACTAGCTGGTTTTCTGTATAATGTTGCCGCTCGCCTCCTCGCTGTGACAGTAATGGGGGCTGTCTCGCATGTTAACCTTGTGCACAGTGTCTTAACGGTGTTGCTTCCAGGGGCAGACCTGTCTTGAGGGTTAGGGTTAGCGAAATGGATTGTCATGAAATTCATGGCGTCTCTTGCTAAAATAAATGGGTTTGCTGTAAAGGCACCACAAACCCTTTCTGTTGTTCCCTTTCTTTATACATATCAGCACATGTTGACTTTTCTGCTTCTTTACAAAGCTTTTGCAGTGCTTTTTAAACAAGGAGATATGCAGAGTATTAGTAATATGCTAAAATTGGCTGGAGGAGTCCATCTCTGATCATTTGCCCTCATCTCTCTCTCTCTCTCTCTCTCTCTCTCTGTGTGTGTGTGTGTGTGTGTGTGTGTGATAGAGAGAGAGAGAGAGAGACACAGAGAGATACAGGCATTTGCAGCTAAGTCATGTCAAATCCTGGCCTGCCTTTTCCTTTTAAGGTGTTGTTTTTCTCTTCCCAAACTTGTGGCGTGTGTCAAAACCATGCCAAGACTGACGGTCGGGTCCCCTTTGTCTCTGTAGATGAGGAATGCCACGAGCCTTCCCCACACAATGAACGGACGCGAGTCAGACATGACGCAGCACAAATAGAAGTGCTGAAACAGCCTTGCCCTCGTTTGCTGGAAAATACTTCACCCACCATGGGCTTTTGGGGGTGGGTGGGTGGGTAACCCATGAATTCGGACTGAGCTAAAAACCCTAACAGGCAGTCAGTTACATGGCTTGCCTCTTTCTCTGTGAGGGCTTGTTTGAAGCCCTTGTTCATATCCCGATTTACTTAGTTGTCTCCAGCAAACGGAGAGGTCTGTGGGGTGCTTTTATTGGGGTGGGGTGGAGTGGTAGTGATCCCTGGGTGCTTGGATTGAGGAGGGACAGCCAATCAGCCCCTTGCAAACCTCTCTTGCTACCGTTGGTGTCGAGCGGATGTCTGGTGTCCCCACCGCCCCCCACCACCACCACAGGGCCTTATTTTTTTAGGAGGGACAAGGGGAGTGCTGCAAAACAACCAAGTGGAATGGTCTGCATTCTGGCCTATTGTTTTCCCTTCTCCGCCTCCATCTTTTACTCACCGGAAGGGCAGGCTCTCCTGCCTGCGTTGCTCCCTCCACATAATGCCATAGATGCACAGTGGCAGTTCTTTGCTGCTCAAAGCTGCATTTTGTTTGGGGGCTTTTTCGAAAGGCATTAAGTAAATGGCAGATTAAAAGCAGAGCCCTGAACTGGCTCACCTTGAGATAACTCCTATGAAATCCACTAGGCAGAGAAGGAAGTGTGTGTAGAAATGCGTTCTGGCCCTTGTGGATTTTATCGGCCTTATTGTTCTGAGAGCATGCAGGCGCTGCAATCCTAAACCCGCTTATTCGGGAGCCGGCCCCACTGGATTTATTAAGTATTTTTCACAGGGGCATGGGGAGACTCCTTCTATCAGGGTGCAGCATCCTCTCTTCTTCTCCTGCCTGGCATCTGCTCAGATGGCCTGGGATCTCCTGGCAGGGACATACCTTTCCCGTCCATTGTTGCGAACAGACCCAAACCAGCTCTGTAGAGTCCATATTTGCACGGTCTTCTTAACCGAGATCAGGGATGAGTTCTTAATCCCTGGGAAATCTGTCTCTTCCAGAAAACAGCGTGTAACATCTTTCCAGGCAGGCAGGGTTTTTTGTCCGGATCCTTTGGACTACATTTCCCATCAGCCTCAGCGCGCAGGGCAGTTGCCGGTGAGATGGCCAGGGACGATGGGAACGGGGTGCCCACAACACACTTGGAAGGCCCCTCGTTGGCGAAGGCTCTTTTTGGACTGGCATGCTGGGGAAGGCTGGGATATGTTGTCCAGGAAGCGCACCATTGCTTAGCTCTGGTTGGGAGGCCTTTGTCGTCCAGCCTCACTGCTGTGTGGCATTCAGACTTCCAACGTGTCCTGAATTTTGCAACCGTTATCAAAGGTCTAGAAATCTGTCTCGTGGACCGTTATAGCTTGCTTGTTGAGATAAGAACATTATCTGGGAATGCAAACAGCCAACCTTCTATTTTTTTCTTTTTTCTTTTTTTCTTTTTTGGCTGCAAATAAGATGTGTAAGGCTACAGTCTTCGATATTTTTAGGACTGCCTGGGAACAAACGTGTTCAATTTTAATTGGGTTACCAACCAATTACAGCTTCCCAAGCAGTGGGATCCCCCTCCCCCCACTCCCAATGATATATCAAGGTACAGTTTTTAAAAATATCCTTGCATCTCTTATGTGAAAACTGGGGGCGGGTGTGTGTGGAATTAGACAAGACAAGGCATTGTTCAAAGCTATCTTAAGCTGGTCTTTTGCTTAAGACGTTTGCACCAACTTTCCATATCTTGCTGTTTCTCTTCAGTTTGTGTTTAACTGCCCGGAGTTGCAGGCAAGTTTTGTTTGCTCCAGCACAGAGCTTTGAAAGAATTACCTCTTCCGGAGGGGTGGGGGTGGGGGGAGTGCATGCTCCTGGCGTAATACCAAAGCTGGACTCTTGTAAAAGCCACCTTGAGTAATGCAGCACTTTAGCCCGGTCCCAGTTGCCTGGGTGTGGCAGGTCTCCCAGGATCTTTGGTAGAGGTTTGTCAAGCTTCACCTTTGAATTTTCCTTGTCCCTCCTCAGCTTCTTTTCCTTTTGTGCTGTGGCCTTTGAGATCAGGCCAGGGCAACTGTGGCTCTGCAGCTATTTTTGCACTGCAGCTACCGTAAACCCTCATCGCCAACTAGACCTGGGCAGACGGGATTTGTAGGCCAAGCACAAATGATATGGACGGCCTCCGTTTCCTGACCCAATTTAGAAGCCTGAGGACAGGGAGTGTTTGACTTTATTTTATAGATCCACAAGTCTTCTCAGCATATCTCAAGATGGGAGGGGGCTGAACGGTTTATTTCTCAGATGCAATGTGTGTGTTCCACGGAATAACAATTCTTACTCTTGTGAGAGGAAAGCACTACCCCTACTTGCTGGAATGAGGATGCCTGAGGTTGTCCATTGCGGTGTTCTCTGTGTGTCAGGTTACGACAATATGCATAATAATACTGGGAAAGGTTGAAGATAGCAGGGAAAGAGGAAGGCCGAATATGAGATGGGCTTGTTCAGTAAAAGAAACCCCTTCCTGCCTGTCTTTCCATCCATCCATCTGTTCTTCCTGCCTGCCTGCTTGCCTACCTACCGATCACATGTATGTCCCACCTTCTCCCTCCAGGGGATCGGCATCAGCTTACACTATTCAAACAAACATTTTAAAAACATTTTTCAGAATGCACATTATTACAGTATTTCAAAAGAATTAAACAATTATCAGATTAAAAACCAGAGGATGAAAACAGGTTGTCGGAGCCTTGGCGGGCCTGTGACTGATGGGACGTCTCAGAGGTCACGATTCCCTGAGTTTGCCCTCTGTCAGAAGTGACTTAATGGAATATTAAAAGCACAAGGGTATAACACCCCCCCCCTGCATCTGCCTTGCCTCCGCGGCCGCAGAGTCATCAGGAGTTGCCTGGAGCAAAGGCTGTCTGTGTGCAGCATCCTTCTGCGTGCCATAGAAGGAGCTGGTTGCCATGGAGATGTATCTTTGGTTGGACCAGGGCATCTCAGGGAGCCTGGCTTTCTCATGTGCTTCTCAGGGATTTCCAAAGGGACAGCAGTGACTGGGCTGCAAGGTGGGGGTGCAGGCCAATTAACCGGGCATCCCTCCTTCTCATCTCTGTTGAGCACACTTAATGGGGAATTGACAAGGCTCTCCATTGGTTTCCAGACCGTTTTATTAGTGGGGGGGGAGGGAGATTTACCCACTGCTTTTCAATGCAATTCACACAAAGCAATTCACACAATTCACACGAAAGATAAGCGGGATATAAATATAAAAATAAATAAAATAAATAAATAAATAAAGGTGAACTTAGGACCTGGAGGGGTTACTCTTGTACAGTAGTTCTCAACCTGTGGATCCCCCGGATGTTCCAGAACTACAAATCCCAGAAGTGTTCATCGCTATCTGAGCTGGCCAGGATTTCTGGGAGTTGCAGTCCAGGAACATCTGGGGACCCATAGGTTGAGAACCACTGCTCTGGTTGTAAACCTGTGGGCCCCCAGATGTTCCTAGACTGCAACTCCCAGAAATCCCTTCCAGCACAGCAGGTGGTGGAGGCTTCTGGGAGTTGCAGTGGTAGCATTTTTAGCAAACACGGACTGGCTTTTCCTTTGAGGGTTTCGGGTTGGCTTTTGTGCTGCGGATGATGGCCTTGGAGCCACCGGGGCTGTCATCGCGCAAATGTCTTGGCCTAGGCTACCCCAAACCCAGAGTTACCCCTGCGCCTCTGGGTGGTGGCCCTTTTAGCGTTGCCACTTGCAGGCTGGTTCTAAACCCAGAACATCTGCTGAAGGGTGTGTGTGTTTTATAGCACTGCTGGTTTGTTGCTGGGGGTGGGCGCGGTCTCTACAGATCTGGGGGAAGGAGATGGTTTGGCCTCCCAGGATGCACCCCCTCCCCCGGGCTGCACCTGGAAAAAACTGCCTGTGACTGTGAGAATAAATGCTATCATAATGCTTCAATAACAGTGCTGCTTATCTACAGTCCCATAGAGCTTAAAGCTTAAACCTCTGGATGGTTTACAGTGTTATTATGCAGGCCTCATGCCGCATAATAAGTAAATTGAACTGAGTAACCCGTACTCAGAATGATGGAAACCTGGATCAACCTCTAGCCAGCGACCTGAGCCTGAGATGAAATTCAGGTCATGAGCAGAGCCTTCACTGCAGTACTGCAATGGAACCACTGACCTGCAACAAGGCTCTTCTGTGCCATGAAGCCAATTCTGGCTTATGGTGATCCTTCCTTCCTTCCTTCCTTCCTTCCTTCCTTCCTTCCTTCCTTCCTTCCTTCCTTCCTTCCTTCCTTCCTACCTACCTACCTACCTACCTACCTACCTACCTACCTAAAGCGAAAAGAAGTGAGTTCCTGTTCCCTTCCTCTGGGGTCATTTATGGGACTGCGCAGTATGCCCAAGGCCACCCAGGCTGGCTCTTCTCCCAGTGGAGACTTGAACTCCCAGCCTCTGCTTCCACCGCTCAGAGGCCTAACTCTCAGAGCTAACCAGCCAGCTCCCAGTAAGAGAATAAAACAACCCCTTCTCCCAGTGCTGGCTGGGGATTCTGTGGATGCCACTCCCCATAAGTTACTCTGCGGGGCGGGACAGGCAAGGGATGTGCCAGGGAGAGCTGCAGATTTTCCTGTGGACGTTTGGTTCACCTCGGAATTGTTTCCCTTTTCTGCAGCCCAGACAATCAGAGGTGCTATAAATACTATCCTGGGAATGTTTTGACCGTCTTTGTCCAACCTGGAGCTCCTGACTGCCAGCTGCCCCCTCCCTCCCCCCCCCTTTGCTTTCCCGTGGAAATTGGGATGCTTTTGGACACAAGGGGCCCCTTACTTCCTTTTTCCTTTCTTTGGCTAAGAATCCCAGTGGGCACCGCGGCTTTTATTAGAAGGATTTTTTCCCCCTAGCGGCGTGGGATGTTTTGGAAAACAAAAACAAAGATAAAAAAGTTGTTGTTGCCGTTCCAAATTTCCAGACTACAACACGAAAGCTTTTAAATAGCAGAGGCCCAGCCTTGCTGCGCAGGGTCAGAAACGCATTCTGTGTGCTGGATCTGTTGCCGAAAGATCTTCGTCTCCGGAGCAACCACATTTTGAGACGAGCCTGTGTAGATCCTCGGGAATTTTATGCCATTCCTCGTGGAGCCCACCTCCTCCGCTCTGCCTGGGGGGGGGGGGCGAGGAGAAACCAGGCAATGGCTCTCTTGGGGCCAGGCTACAGAGGGCATCTTTCTTTCCATTCCCCTGGGGGTGGGGGGTCGTCTCCATCACATAGCACCAGCCCAGTGTCTGATCCACAGGGGGATTTGGTGAGGCATGACATTTCTTGTGTGTGGCATGCAAAGCCAAGCCCTCCCACCTCTCTCTCTTTTTAAGAGTGCAAACCTAAAAATAACATGGTTTGCAATATCCAGGATTTGAGCCCCCGCGGTCTCAGGGATCCCCGGCGATACAGCATACTGCCTGGGGGGGGGAGGGGGCTGGATGTAAGAGCGGTGCTTGTCCTCTCGCTGGGCTGCCTGCAGTGAATCCCCCGCCTCTCTCGCCTTGCAGGAATCGGAACCGGACACCAAGCTAGATGGCGAAACCGCTTCGGACAGCGAGTGCAAGTCGGAGGTGGTGCCCGCCGCTCCGGTGGATGACACCCCCGAGGTCCTTAACCGGGCACTGTCCAACCTGTCCTCCAGGTAAGGCTGGCATCCGGCGGAGGCCTCGTGAACATTTTGCACAGCCCCTGCCTGCTGGTGAACTATCGCACTATCCTCTAGTCTCCTTGGCCCTCATCAAAGGGTGGAGGTGGCCACTTCTCGGTGAACTGATATCACAGACCCTTAGACAGGTTGCTGGCGGTGGTACTGAGGCAGTGAACAAGACAATCAGATGGGCCAAGTCCGGTTGTCTTTTCTAGATCTCTGTTTGAACTGGCACTCTTTGGGCTCACTTCTTTCCTCTTCTTCCCCCGAGATCGACCCTTCCTGCTACCTCTCAGCTAGTTGGAAGCGAGCATGGGCTGCTGACAGCCCAGCATGCATAGGAGCCGGCTGTAGAGGTTTCTCTGTACAAACCTAGCTTTCTTTCCTCCTGCACAATCCAGGAATTCATTCCCTTGATCCACGAGAGCAGCGAGTTTTCGTTTAAGGTTCTGTGCAATTCCTTCTCCGCTCTAATCCTCAGTTGTGCCTCAGGTGACTCAGATGTGCCTCAGATATACTACAGAATAATTGACACCATCTTACACTTGGAACGGGACAAGGGGCATGGTGGCTCAGTGGACTAAGGCTTCCGAAAACCGTCGACTGCAAAGTCGGCAGCTCAGCAGTTCAAATCCTGGGTGCCACGCAGTGGAGCGAGCTCCTGCTGATCACCCCAGCTCCTGCCAAGCTAGCAGTTTGAAAGCATGGAAATGCAAGGAGATAAATAGGTACTGCCATAAAAAGCGGGAAGGTAAAACATTGTTTCCTTGCAGCCATGCCGGCCACGTGGCCATGGACTTGCACAACACTGGCTCTTTGGCTTGCATACGGAGATGAGCACCGCCCCTAGAGTCGGACATGACTAGCACGTATGTGCAGGGGAAACCTTTTACCTTACACTTGGGAGTCCTCATCTGGCAGTATTTGCCCGCACTGAGTGCTACGGGATAGACAGACAGGGCAGCATTCACAGGCTTCTGGGGAGAACTTTGTAGGTAAGACTGTCCTGCTTGGCAGGGCTGGCGGTTTCTTATGAAACAATAAGGAGCCAAGAATGTTTGTCAGCTGGCCCTGCAGCTCCTCGGACGAATATCTGCCTGCAGGTCCCCTGCCGTCTCTGTTTCTGGGTTAGAGCGAAACCTTCATGCTGTGCTTCCTTTGCGAGACGTGCATTTCGGTTTTCTATTTATATTTTTCCTCTCGCCCTCGGTCCTGCCCAGGTGGCTGCCTTCTCGCAGCTGCATCCATTCCTGTTCCCGAAGGGTTTTGTGGCTTCGTCTGCTCTGGCTTTTTATCTCTCCTGGAGTGAACGCCTCCCTCTCTCCTCAGCCCCTTCGGGGTCAGAGCCGTGCCTTTGCACCAGGCAGATGGCGCTAGAAATTGCAGCCCGTCCCTCACCCTTGGAAGAAGAAGGGGAAAAAGACCGGCGGACTTGCAAAAGCAAAGAAGAAGCCATCCTGCTCAGGGGGAGGAAAGGACTGTTGAAATATAAGTTGGCATGGAGGAACTCCCAGCCTCTGGCTCCCCAGCCAGATCCCTAAACCATTAACCTATGTTGAAAGAAAAGCTGTAAAAATTACTTTCCAAACATACAGGTCTTACCTGCCAGGACATTTGTGAGGGTATTTCGCAATAATGTGCCAAGCGGGAAGCATCTACTAGTGCGGGAGGGTCTGCTTCTGTGTCAAAACGGAGACCGTCTGGGAGGCAGAGGGTCGAGCTCTGCCATCTCTGCTTTTGTCGCCCTCCTCCCTTTCTCTTCTCTGGCGCAGGTGGAAGAACTGGTGGGTCCGAGGCATCCTGACCCTGGCAATGATTGTCTTTTTCTTCATCATCATCTACTTAGGACCCCTGGTGTTGATGATGATTGTAAGTACTTCCATGCCTTCTCTCTCTTTCCAAATCTGGACGTTGAGTCATGGCTACTGGACTTCTTTTTGAGAGAGAGAAACGTTTCGCTGTTCATCCAAACAGCTTCATTGGTCTCTCTTTCCAAAGAAAAATGCCCCTCTTGTCCCTTGTGACAGAAAACATAGCAATACTCCCCCACCCATTGGCCTTTCTCAGGAAATCAGGAGCCACCCTTTTGCAAAGCTAATGGCTCTTGGCTGCCCGTTCCAGACCCATCCGGCCCTCAAATATGTTACATTGCAAAAGGACTCTCTTAATATCCCCGGACCGGTGTCTACCCCCAAATACTTTACATTGCAACAGGAGGAAAAACAACCAACAAACCGATATCTGTGGGGCTGGTATCTGCAGCTAGGCTTTCCTGCCGTTTTACTGCAGCCCCCTCTACCACATTTGTGCGGTGGCTTAGAAATGGCACAAAAGGCATGCTGGTCCTTTGCAGGTGATGTGCGTGCAGATCAAGTGTTTCCAGGAGATCATCACCATCGGCTACAGCGTTTACCATTCCTATGACCTGCCCTGGTTCAGAACGCTCAGCTGGTAAGTGGAGACGGTTGGGCCCTCTTTGCTTAGCTCTAGAGGTCGTGGGTTCCCCAGAAGGCTTGTTCGCCACAGGCAACCGTTGCCTGTACTCTTCCCAGATCTTTCCCTCGCGTGAGACCAGGTGCGTCTGGGTTGACCCAGTTTCAGCTGCTCAGTAGAGGCGGAGTCTTTCTGATTTTACCAACGGCGTGATTCTCCGCAAAAAGGACAGGGTGGAGTCACCTGCTGTCTTTGCAAAGCTTTTCAAGGACTTCGGGTGTCCTCTGCCGTGTCCGTATTGTTTCTGTTCCCAGGGGACTGAGTGGTACCCATTAATTGGGCTTTAAAGCTTTTGCTCCATACTGGGTCATAGCCTTCCCTGACCTGATGCTTCCCAGGCGTGGTATGTTTTAGTTCTCAGTTGTCAGGTTGAGAACATCTGGACCAGATTTAAGTAAGAGGCCCCGGATGATTGATATGACCTCCGAAAGTACTTAGATCTTGGACTAACCATGCTTAGTAGACCTGTGCCTGTTAATTATTCCTTGACGACGGCTAAGGTTTCAGGGCCGTGTAGTCCAAACTAGCACCCTTGTCAACATCTGGTTGTTTAAGCTCAGTTATTGTTTGCATGTGTGCAAAAAGCAAAGTGTTCTGCTTATATACCACCCCATACCACTTCAAGTAATCTCTGGGCAGTTTACAGTTTTTAATTACAGTGTGCAAGCTACACATTGCCCCCCCTCCCCCAGCAAGCTGGGTACTCATTTTACCAACCTCGGAAAAATGGAAGGCTGAGTGAACCTTGAGCCGGCTACCTGGGATTGAACCCCCAGGTCGTGAGCCCAGTTTTACCTGCAGGGCAGGCATTGAACTGCTGCGCCACTGAGGCAAAACAGCACAAAGCTTCTTTTTTAAAATGATAAAACATTTCCCCAAAAGCCAGGGTCGGCCTGCCTTTTGCAAAATACCTGAGTAGCTCCCATGCAATGCAGGGCCTTCTTATTTCCAGGTACTTCCTGCTCTGCGTGAACTACTTCTTCTACGGGGAGACAGTGACAGATTATTTTTTCACGTTGGTCCAGAGGGAGGAGCCCTTAAGGATTCTCAGCAAATACCACCGCTTCATTTCCTTTGCCCTCTATTTAACAGGTGAGTGTGTATGTGTGTGTGGGGGGGAGCAGCCTCGCCTTTCTTGGGCCCGTGGCTTCCAATTGGAACGGCTGGAGAGCTCCAGGGTGGAGGCCTCTGGCTGAGGTTGGGGGTTCGATTCTCCACTGGGCCTTCTTGGCAGGGGATGGACTTGTTGACCTCTGGGGTCCCTCCCAGCTCTGTAATTTTAAGGTGGCGGCGGCGCTGCTGCTGCTGCTGCTGCTGCTGCTGCTTTTCAGGAACGTCTTCCTTGAGGTTTCTGGAGGGTGGTCACGTGCTCGTTCTGTACAGGAAAGGGAGATTGAATCGGTTACAGGAATGTTCTCAGGACCTGCGCTCCAATGAGAAAGGGTAGCAAAGGCCAAATTTCAGCAAGACTTCAAGCACCATCATGATTTATCGCAGGGCTGTCCAACTTTGAACAGGCCAAGGTCTACTTTTTCTGACCCAAAGTGCCTGAGGGCTACTACACTAAAACCTATACTTATGAATTTTATCCGTTCCGAGCACATGCTCATAAGTTTAAAAAAAATTGTAAGTAGAGCAGCGGTTTCCCATAGGAATGCACTGAAAACCAATTAATCTGTTCTGGAAGGAACAGATTTCAGTGCGCCATGGGCCTTGAACTGCCCCGCTCGGCTGAGACAGTGGACTGGCAGACCCAGAACTTTGCTGGGGCCGTGGTGGTCTTTGGGATGGGGGAGGGAGGGGTGGAGAACTTATCCCCTCACTTTTTAAATTGATGACTGGTGGGCTACCGGTAGCCCGCGGTTTACCTGTTGGGCAGGCCTGATTTATTGCTTTGAGCATTCCCTGCTGGTCTATATAGGCCTGAGGACAAGAGAATCCTTTTAGAGCAGGCATGCCCAAACTTCGGCCCTCCAGATGTTTTGGACCGCAACTCCCACAGTCCTTTGCCATTGGCAATCTAAGCTTAGAATTCTGGGAGTTGTGGTCCAAAACATCAGGAGGGCCGAAGTCTGAACGTGCCTGTTTTAGGGCAATTGGAAAGGTCATAAACACCTGCTCCGAGGGAGGGAATGGGTGTATGCCGTGCCTGCCTCCTAAATGCGTCGGCCCCATATGTGGGAGGGTCGGGGGTCCGTGGCTTCTGTGAGCCGGGCGGTGTGTGTGTGTCCTGTGGTCTCCTCTGCAGCAAGGGCCCCGATGGAGGCTGCCTGTTTCCGGGATTGGGAGAAGCCCTTTGCTTTACTTCATTCTTCTCCCTCTCTCTTCCGCTCCCTTCTCTAGGTTTTTGCATGTTCGTCTTGAGCCTGGTCAAAAAGCATTATCGCCTCCAATTCTACATGGTAAGATTCAGCAAATGGATTTTGCGCTTTCAGGCTTAATAGCTTGTGAAAGTTGGAAAGGGAGAGAGCGAGAGAGAGGTGGGAGGGAGCAGGTTGCTGGTGTGTTGGTGCAGATGCAGGCTTTAAAATCTCCCTGTTTTCCCCTTTTGTTTGCAAGTGGCCAGATGTTAAAGTGTGTGTGGGGGGGAGGCAGGTTTGCATCTAGCCCAGGCATGTCCAAACTTCAGCCCTCCAGATGTTTTGGACCACAACTGCCACAGTCCTTTGTCATTGCCAATCTAAGCTTAGAATTCTGGGAGTTGTGGTCCAAAACATCAGGAGGGCCGAAGTTTGGACATGCCTGATCTAGAAGATCTTTCCTGTTGTCCCCTTTCAGGTTCTCTTTTTTTTCAAGCAGGGAAGGTACTGTTATACTCGAATTTCAGCCCTTATTTTTGCCTGGGGAAAAAAACCACCCCAGCTTATATTCAAGTGAATATAAAAGCTACTGCAGTTCCACCACCTCCCGAATGCTCGTCCAGCTTGGAGGAGGCAGCAGAGGGCAGGTGCTGCCCATTCCGTCACCTCCCAAGCACTCAGCCAGCTTGGTGAAGGATTGTGGGAGTTGTAGTCCACAGCTTGATGGCCACTATCACACTAATTAGCTCCCTGGGTGAACCCCCTCCCCAGTCGGATCGCCTCCCCTGGACTGGCCACAGGCTCCTCATTTTATTGGTATCTAGTTTTATGTTTGAAATTTACTAGTAGCTGCTGCATTTCCCACCCTAGGCTTATACTTGAGTCAATAAGTTTTCCCAGGTTTTTTAGTGGTAAAACTAGGTGCCTCGGCTTATATTCGAGCTTATATTCGAGTATATACGGTAAGTATCTGATATCCCTGCTGAGTTCCAGAATGGACACCACAAGGTTTTTGTGGGTTTCGGCACTTGCGTCCACCCTTGCGGTGCCGAAAGTCTTGCATGTGATTGCATGCGATTCCTGATTACTTGTCTTTGCTTTCTGTCTCTCTGTGTCCGTGTCTCATAATCAGCATTTGGCTTGTTTTGGAGAAACCAAGGTCTGGTGGTGTTGAGTGTGCGTGTGTGCGTGTTTTCCCCCCCTTGCAAACTGGATTGCGTGTTCTCTCTTTCTAGTTTGGCTGGACCCATGTGACTTTGCTAATAGTTGTTACTCAGTCGCACCTCATCATTCACAACCTGTTTGAAGGAATGATCTGGTGAGTCGGTGCCGCTTTTCTGATTCTCTCCAGGCCCTGGGCTGTGGTTGAGGGGTCTCTTGCGGGGGTTGTGGGGGAGGGGGCGGAGGCTTGAAGCAGAGGGGCCTCGCATGCATGCGGTGCTGGCTGCTTGAGAGCTCCCTGGGGCTGCAGAGTCATGGGACGCTGTTCCGTGTCCTTGCTTGCCCTCGGTGTGGTGGGGCATCTTTTAGGATTGGCACGATGGCGTCTCCTGAGAGAGACCTAACTTGCAGAGGTCCTTTTCAAAATGGCGAGGGCCCCTAGGCCAATTTGCTCTGCTTCAACGCGTGTGTGCTCTTAACTCAATCCAAGACAAAAATCTAACCAAGCACTTGGCGCTCCTCCATTGCTGACCAGGAGCAGATGTATGTGTGTTTGTGTGTGTGTGTGTGTGTGTGTGTGTGTGTATTGAATTAAATTATTATTATTGACCATCCTTTCATATTATTTATCTGTCGTGTACCTCATGACAGCCATAACACAACAAAGCAAGTTAGTTATAATAGAAGGCAAACACTTTACTTATATTAGATTTTATCACCTTCTAATCTTCTATACACTCGCTGGTTTTATATTCCAGCCTCCCTAAATTCATTCTCCTAAAATATTATTAACCCACAGTCCACATCATGTTCCATTGCACAGTCCTTGCTTGACTTAATTCCATACGTTGAAAAAGGTTGTCCGGTTTTTAAAATTTATCGTGTTTTATCTCCCTTCTATATATTTGGATCTGGTGGAGAGAAATTCAGGTAACCACCTGGCAGATAATACCTTTTTATATCTACTCCTGCTTTGAGCAGGGGGTAGCACTCAAAAGCCTTGCAGGCACCTTTCAACACCAGGATTTAATAAAAAAAAATCCAATAGATAAACAATAAACAATTCGATGGTGAATTTTTTTTCCCATCACAACCATTGGCCAGATTCTGCTCATATGTTTTTGTGCCGAAAGACTCAAGTCAGTTTCCTTTTTTTCTAAACCTTCTCTTGGATTTTTCCATTGTCGCTTTCTAGGTTTATCGTGCCCATCTCCTGCGTCATCTGTAATGACATAATGGCCTATATGTTTGGGTTTTTCTTTGGACGGACCCCGCTGATAAAGGTTGGTTCAGGCCTCCGGGAAAAGATGGGCAGCTGCTGGGCTCCCAGCCCCGTTGGCAGTGCTGCTCGCCAAGGGGGGGGGCTGCTTCCTAACTGCCCCTACCCGGGTTTGTGTCCACAGCTGTCCCCCAAGAAGACCTGGGAAGGCTTCATCGGGGGATTCTTCGCCACTGTGGTGTTCGGACTTTTGGTAAGCCGGGAGAGGGCTCCCTCTTTGTAAGATCAAGGACAGGAGTGGGAGAGAATGGGTGGCCTTCACTTAGCACGGGTGGAGGCAGTTCCCTGGGGTGTGGCCAGTAGCGCTAGGCCAGGCATGTCCAAACTTTGGCCCTCCAGATGTTTTGGACCACAACTCCCACAGTCCTTTGCCATTGGAAATACAGGCTTGGAAGTCTGAGGGTTGTGGTCCAAAACATCAGGAGGGCTGGAGTTTGGGCAGGCCTGTGCTAGGCAAAGAAATGCTGGCTTGCAGGATGGTTTGGGAGGCATTTCTTGGCCCAAATGATCATGCTGTACTATTGAGTCACGGCCAATGTGTGGCAAACCTACAAATTACTGACTTCCAGAAGGTCTCTTTGTTAAGAGCCTCACTCAGACCTTCCAAACAAAAGGCCCCTGGGTTGATTCCTTGAGTCTGTCTTGTCTTGCAGGGCGTGAGTAAAGTGGATAGAGGGACGCTCTTCTCCCTCTCACAAAAGACCAGAACTAGGGGACATACACTCAAATTGAGGGTTGGGAGAGTGAGAACAGACAAACGGAAATATTTCTTTACCCAGCGTGTTGTTGGTCTGTGGAACTCCCTGCCACAGGAGGCGGTGATGGCATCTGGCCTGGATGCCTTCCAAAGGGGATTGGACAGATTACTGGAGGAAAGGTCCATCACAGGTGACAAACCATGATGGAGATGTGTCACCTCGAGGCTTAAAAATACCAGGGTACTTCAAGGGCCAGATGCAGGGGAGTGGTATCAGGAGACAGATATCTAATCTCGTGCGCTCCCAGACACACCTGGTGGGGCCACTGAGATACAAGAAGCTGGACTAGATGGGCCTTCGGCCTGATCCAGCAGGGCTCTTCTTAAGTCTCGTCTTCATCCCTCCTCTGTTCTTGTGGATTTGGTGGTCAATCCCAGCAGGGATTGATTTGCGGATTTCTTCCTTTCTTTCAACAAACCTTCCCCCCTGTCCCCCCCCCCAAGCTGTCCTATGTGATGTCTGGTTACCGGTGCTTCGTGTGCCCCGTGGAATTCAACAACGACACCAACAGCTTCACCGTGGACTGTGAACCATCGGAGCTGTTTCAGCTGCAGGAGTACAACACCCCTGCCGTGCTCCAGTCCGTGATCGGCTGGGTAGGTATCTCCTCCAGGGAAAGAGCGCTTCTGGTGGAGGCATCCAGCCCTTTTAATAATGCACCCAGTTGACAAGCCCTCAGTGGGCTGCTGCTGGATCTGATGCCCGTTCTTTCTCCTTCCTGTAGAAAACGGTTCAGATGTATCCCTTCCAGATCCACAGCATTGCTCTTTCCACGTTTGCCTCTTTGATTGGGCCCTTTGGAGGGTTTTTTGCCAGCGGCTTTAAAAGGGCTTTCAAGATCAAGGTAAGAAGCCGTCGCGTGGAAGTGTCGCCCGGAAAAGCATTTGACAAAATGCCGGTGGTTGGAGCCATTGCAGTTCTAATCCAGTGTTGACGGTGCGTGCATTTCCTTAAATATGTTGTCAGTAATAATAATCTTAGAACGGCAAAGCCTGGGGGTGGGGACTATTGGATCATTGGGTCTGGCCCCTCTCAAGGAGGCCCAGCAGGGGAATTGAACTCCCGACCTCAAGGGGAAGGAGCTGCATTAGATCCATTGATTAACTTCTTTCACCTGTGGACCCCCTCTCCTCCTGCTAGGCCACAAGGGGCAGAAACCTCTCAGTGGTGGTGGTGGTGGTGGTGGTGGTGCCAAGTTGGAAACGACTTAAGACCTAGATACCTGAAGGACCGCCTCCTTCCATATGAACCTACCCGGCGATTAAGATCGAGCCAGGGGGCCCTTTTGAAAGAGCCATCCTTCAAGGAGGTGAGAGGGATGGCTTGTAGACAGAGGGCCTTCTCGGCAGCTGCTCCCAAATTATGGAATGCCCTCCTGAGTGAGATCCGCCTGGCGCCAACACTGATGACATTTCGGCGCCAGGTAAAAACCTTCTTGTTCCAGAAGGTTTTTAATTGATACCATATAGATTGTGGGTCTGCTGATGACAATTTTAGGATAATGAGTTTAATATAAGGTTTTTATTACCGCTTGATGATTTACTGATATTTTATTTCTAACTATTTTAAATGGTTTTAATTCTTTGATTGTAAGCCGCCCAGAGACCTTTGGGTAGTGGGCGGCATATCAGTTGAATGAATAAATGAATAAATAAATAAATTTATCATCGACAATGCGCAGGAGCCTGTCTTGGTCCCATGTCTGGTCTTCAGATACCTGATTGCACAGCTGAGATGCATTCTGACGCTTCATCAATCAGTCACAATTAGCTTTAGCAAAAAAACTATAAACCTAATGCAGGCATCTGAAGGATTCCAGCCAATAAGTTTAAGAGAGGAGAAGAGCGAAGAACCGTTTTAGATTCACAGAACAAGGCAAGGCACCTGAAGAGTTAAAGGTAGTCGACAACTTACGCTGAGATGCAGCCGGACCGTTGACGTAGAGGTTGGGATGACATGAACAATTGTTCCCTTTTTTAATTTTAATTTTTGTTACGGAATGAAACATTTGTACGCCGGTCTGCATCCAAAGATTGCCAGCGCCATGTTGGGAAAGCCCGCCTCTGCTGCTGCTGCCCGGGTCATTTCTGGGAAAAGAAAAGTTCAGGGAAGACAGCAGGACAAGGGCTAGAAAACAGGGAATGTCCCGCCCAAAGCGTGACATTTGACAGGTCTGCAGAAACGAGGGGCTGGGGCTCCACTGGAGAAAGACGTTCCTTAGTGGATCTGAAAAGAGTGGCCTTGAGCTTATTCTGGGTGATTCGGTAGCCAGCCTGTCCCCTCCGTGACACGGGTTTTCTCTCCCGTTTCGTTGCGTAGGATTTTGCCAACACCATCCCGGGCCACGGCGGCATCATGGACCGCTTCGACTGCCAGTACTTGATGGCCACCTTCGTGAATGTCTACATCGCAAGTTTTATCAGGTGACGTCTCTCTCGGCTGCCGGGTTCCAGGCGGTGGCCTTGCACCTCGAGGCCTGAAAGCTGAGGGTGGGAAGAGAAGCCCAGCTAGGCTGGGAGGAGAAGACACCCTTCTCCCTGTTGAAAGAGTGACTGGGAATGGGTTCGATCCGGAGGAAGAAAGAGGCTAGGTCAGTGATGGCAAACCTTTGGCACTCCAGATGTTTTGGACCACAACCCCCACAGTCCTTTGCCATTGGCAATACAGGCTTGGGATTCTGGGAGTCGTGGTCCAAAACACCTGCAGGGCCAAAGGTTTGCTACATCTGGGCTAGGTTGGTACTGAGTTAACCATGTGTTTCTTCCAAGTGAAGAAATGAGCGCAAGAAGGTTCTGAGGCTGGATCAGACCAAAAACTATGTCGTCCACCCAAGAGGCAAGAATGGGGCACCAGAGGTCAGCTATAAGGATAGGGGGCATCTGTCCTGTCACATGGAGGGGCACCCAGTGTCTCATACTCAGTGTGGCCATCATACCATCTTGCCCAGTAGCTGCTGGTGACCCTAGCTTCCATGAATCTCACACCATGTGGACAGCCGTTACGACCTCTTGTGGCAGTGAGTTCCAAGGTTCAGACGCCCATTGTGTCATGCCGTGCCTCTTTTCCTCTGCCCTAAGGCTCCCATGGTTCAGTTTTGTTGAATGGTCCTGAGTTCTGGCACTAAGAGAGAGGGCGGGAAGGCCTTCTCCCACAATTTCCTCACTCTTATTCCCAACAATCCTACTGCATTAGTGTCACTTTTTTGTATAATTACAGAAGCAATAAAAATTAGACTCCATCTGTATTAGCATGCTTCTTAGCTGCTGGAGGAGTTATTATTATTATTATTTGGGCTTGTTTCCAGCAATATCCTTGCAATGTTTATTTGTCCTTAAAACTCACTACAAATGTAATGGAGTCCCTCTAAACCTTCAGATGCCTGTCTAAAAAGGGGGTGGGTTTTTTGTTTCCACCCTGTTGGGATGTAGGCTCTTTGGTGTTACCAGAAATAACTTGTGTGCACCATACATAACTTGGGAGCCTCCTGACTGTTACCCGGTTTCTCCAAGCTAATCAGCCCCCAGCGTGGCTTATCTGGACTCTAACGCAATGCTCTTGAGTGTTCCTTAAACCTCGTGGCGCAGTGGTTAAATGCCTGCACTGCAGCTAAAACTGTGCTCAAAACCTGGGGTTCAATCCCAGGAGCCAGCTCAAGGTTGACTCAGCCTTCCATCCTTCCGAGGTTGGTAAAATGGGTACCCAGCTTGCTGGTGTGTGTGTGTGTGTGTGTGTGTGTGTGTGCAATGTGTAGCCTGCATAATTAAAATTGTAAACCTCCTAGAGAGTGCTTGAAGTGCTATGAGGCGGGATATAAGCAGAACACTTTGCTTTGCTGTGCTGTGCTTATACTGTCCAGCTCAAGGGAGGTTGCCATGTTCTCTGGCTTCAAGAAATTTGGTGCGCAAGTCTTGGCAGCTTCCTATGCTCTTCTGCAAACCCAGAGGCAGGACTTGACCATCTATTTCCCCCCCTCCCTTCCAGGGGCCCCAATCCCAGCAAACTGATCCAACAGTTGCTCACCCTGCGGCCGGATCAGCAACTCAACATCTTCAACACGTTAAAGGCCCACCTGGTTGATAAGGGGATGCTGGCCGGTTCGGAGGAGGCGTAAGCGCCCGAGGTCTGCCAAGATGGGACTGTGCAAGGATGAGACCCTCACCCTCGCCAACAACCCCCACCCCACCCCTCTGCGGAAATCTCCTCCCAGCTTGCCAGATGTAGGACAGTGACCAAGCTTCACCTCTCGCCCTGTCTTTTGTTTGTTTCTTTCATATGAAAAGTTTGCATTTGAGGTTTTTTTTTAAGGATACCTCTGTTTGGCTCTGGTTTCAAGCAGGCAAGTGAGAGTTTCTAACAGGGAGCTTTGCCATGCATGGGGTGGGGTGGGGGCTTCCACGGGCCCTGCCCTCCCCAAGCTGCACACGTTTCGCCTCAAGCCATGTGTCAGAAGCCATGCCCAGGAGATTCTGATTTTTTCCTGATGATAATAGGTTGGCAGAAGAGAAGACAGACGGAGAAAACAGTCTCTGGGCTGCAGATGCACTAAAGTTACCTGGATCATACCCCGGAGTTGCATCACCTTGAATTCTGTGTCCATCACCTAGTGAATCCTGGGCAAGGTCTCTTTAGCGCTTCTGCCTCCAGTCCGTGTATTTGCACAAGTTTCTGGCCCACGGGGAAGGCAGCATTGGGTTCCTACATGAGCTCTCCAGCCACAGGGTGGGGTGTCACGCATGCCCTTGGCTGCCACGTGTTCTTCTGCCATATTAAGTGTGTCTGTGCTGAAACAAAGGTGCACTTAAAACAAGCGGCCATTTACTTCTGTCTAAGAAGGAAGGGAGCTTGAGGGTCTGGGAGCTGAGGCCCCGGGGAGACCAGAGGGTCCGAGCTGAGCCATTCGTGGGCAGGGGAATTGAGGTGCTTTCCTGGAGACACCAGGTCTCCGGATCTGCAGCCAAATTCCAGACCACGAAGGAGGAAAATCACTTCATGTGTTCACCCGGTGAGGGCAAGGAGATGTGCGCACATGCTGTTTGCAGTCTGTTGTGGTGATGTGTGTTTCTTGCATCACAAAAAAGTAACAGCTGAAGAATGTGAAGCTCAGCTCATCAGCCACTTTACGTTAATGAAGCAAAGTAAACAGGTGTTTTTTTTTGGGGGGGGGCTCTTGAAAAGAACCAAATGCATGTTGGTTTTGTCCTTGTGTGTGTGTGTGTGTGTGTGTGTGTGTGTGTGCAAATGGATTAGGTTTTATTTCACAGATACTACTGAACACTGCTTCCCTTGGGAAAAGGAAACAAATAGCTTCCTTCCGTTTCAATAGGATGAGGAGAATGGGTGGATAGGTGGGTGTTAAAATAAGAACACTGCCCTGCTGAAAACATTGAGTTTTGTTTTTTTTAAAGCCCAACCCCAGAGATTGCTCATGGCCTTCCACCAACATCTGCACATGGTTTGGGCAGCTGTTTGTCTGGTTTCCAGAAGACACAGGCATGGCCAGAAGTCTAGAACCCGTAACTCAGGTTGCAGAGAAGGCGACACGCAGGCCGCTCTGCACCAAAGCCTGAAAAATCTGCTTTCCCAACAAAAGAGGCCAGGCGCCCATGGCTACACTTCAGAGCTAGCTCCCTTGAACGTCCGGATGGACCAAGTGCGTTTCGTAGAGACTTGGTTCATTCTGTGAGAATTCGCTCAATGCCTTTGCTTCACAGAGCCCAAAGGTGCCAGGCGGTGAACTGATATAGCAAGGTGGAGGCTGTACGGTTGGCTCTCAAGGGATCATAGCTGTGATCTTCCTGCCCAAATCCAGGCATTCCCTTCTCAGTGCCAGGATCCTACCTTCTAGGTCCAAATGCCTTTTGTGCTTGTTTCATGGCAGAAGCTTTTTCCATGTAAGCCAGTGGGCCCGGGGGTTGTATCGTGTGCCAGGGCTGGGCCAGCATTGGAGTGGAGGGGGGGTGGTGGATGGTCTCTGCATGAATGGAGAAGAGGACTTGCTGGAGGCAGCTTGGCTTTGACATTGCCCAGGCTGCACAGAGTGAGGAGCGAGGAAGTGTGAAAGGATGTGTTGGGGTGATGCAGGTGTTGAGCTTGGGGACATTGGAGGAAGAACTAGGAAGCTTGGTTGGAGAGTCTGAGAGCTGGTTTCCTTTGACCCCCGAGCTGCGAATCCCACGTCCCTCCCTGTTCCAGCAAAGTAAATTGTTCAATGGAGTAAGGTAAGTGCTCTTCATTCCCTGTTTGGTTGAGCACCAGTGGCTGAGCAGAAGGACGGGAGGCAAAGCGTATGCAGGATTCCAGAATCTCCCTTTGTGTGTGTGAGAAAAAGACCATCTGAGTTATGATTCCAGAGATGACCCAGAGAAGTCAGCGTTGGGTCAATCCTCATTCCACCCCACCCCATTATTTTATTTTATGACATTTGATGCAGCTCAAAAGATTGCTGCCCAAAGAGGCCTGATCCTGCCTCTGCAGAAGGAAAGAAGGGTTTGGGTTTCGGGCGCAGAATAGGAGAGGCCGCTTGAATCAACACTGTTTCCTCAGCCCTGCCTCGCCTTTTCCAGGCTGTCCCTTGGAAAAGGGACAGGCCATGGCTTGCGGGGGGGGGGGCTCCACTCGCCCGGTGGCTCCCGCTGTCCATCCTCGTGCCCGTCAGCATGTCGGTGTCAGTGAGAACTTGTGAACACCATCACGCCTGTAGCTCCTTCAGAAGACGCGGCTCATGCGACGGCAATTCCTCTTTCCTCCCTCCCGGCCTCGACTCGGTTCTTCTTCTTCAGATTTGATGTTCGTGTCCTCTTCGTATCACCCGCTTATTTCTCTGTGCGTTGTCTTTTGAAGGAGGGCTTTTGTTTCTGGTTTCTCTTCTCGGTTTTGCAAAACCGCACACGGGCTTGTGTTTGGATTTTGTCCCCGGTTGTTTTTGTTTTTGTTTTGTTTTTACTCTGGTTTATTTTATTTTATTTTTTTGAAGGTCAGAATGTGAAATGTTGTATAAAGGTATTTTACCCTATTTATATACCATAATGTTAAATAAAATGTATTGAAACTTACTGCTTCTGTGTGCAAGTTCTTCTGGAGGTTGTCGTTGAAACAACGTCTGGAAGCTGGGAGGCAGAGGGGTGTGCAGATCTGTGCTCTTGTAGTGGTCATTTCACTGGAAAGTGTTGGAGGCGGTACGGTATTCTAGAATCTTCAACTGTGGAGGCGGCAGCAGCATCTAACCTTGCTCTCAAACTGCCTGCATACGGAGTACTCCGTTGAACAACCCCGTGTCCTTGCACCATATGCGTATGGCACGTTTGTTGCAGAAAGTAGTGGGGTGTGATTTTTTTTTTTTTTTTTTGTTCTTGCGTTTTTGGTGGTCTGTGCGACTGCAACGTAATATCCCCACAATCTTTTTGGGTGGTGTTTTTGCAAATAAACCAACTGCCTACCACCCACATCTGTGGAGCAGGCATCTTCAAGCAAAGATTAATCTCTGTGACGGACGCCCCTGTGTAGCTGCCAGGCATGATCGTGGAGAAGCTCTTGTCTGTTTCGATGCACCTCGTCCTGTTGGACGTCAGCTTTGCAATTGAGCATGGCCTCGTTTAGCAGATTCGGCATCTCAGCAGCCTCGGAAGCGTTCCGCTTTGGCGTAGCAAGCAAGATGGCACTGAGGAACCTACTAGATCTCCTTGCATCGGGCTAGATCGGTGCTAGTTCCGTGTCAGGTCTTGCAAGGTGGCTCAGGTTGTTTTGTGACAAGGACCAAGGACGCAGGGTTTCATAGTCTCCCGGGCTCAGAAGAACTGAGGTTCCACCTTCCTCTTAGCTTGAATTGAGTCATTTCCCCAAAGCGGAGGCTGAGTTACAAGGGCAGGAACAGTGAAAAGTCTTTCTTGTTTGGGTGTTGTATGTATGTTCTTCTTTTTTTTTTCCTTTCAGCACCCACTTCCTCATTAGGGAGCGATGCAACCAACCCGTGAGCTGTGCCATTGGGTTTGGGTTGTGCCTTTGAAAAAAAAAATGAGAACGGATGCCTTGGCATGGAACTAAATGCAGTTAGACGATCTTTTGAGGACTTAGGCACTCACCCGAGTGTGTTAGGGTTAGAAATAAACCCCAAGACGTTAAGTCGGGCGAGGTAAGAGACCGACTCAGCAAGAGCCAAAGGAAGTCCTTGCACAGGTTCCTCATGGAGGATCATGCAGCGGGGAGTCCACTTTTTATCGAGAAGGCGCCCACGGGTTTCTCTTCCTTAAGAAAAATCGTTGCACACCTTCTGTCGAAGTGAAAAGGATCAGCAGTTTTGATCCGGCTCCACAGACCTTCCCGCGACGAAGGGTGAAGATGTCTCTCAAGTTACCACGGAACTGGGATTTCGGCCTGAGAATTGACATGTCCAAAATAGGTACCGCTTCTCTCAACCGGCTTATTCTGATATCTCCTCCCTAGTCCGGGCAGAGCACGCTGCAAAAGGGTCAGGCTGTGAGGCAGAGAGAAAGAGAGAGAGAGAGAGAGAGAGAGAGAGAGAGAGAGAGAGAGAGAGAGAGAGAGAGAGAGAGAGAGAGAGAAGATTGCTCCCCGGTCCACTTGTCGGATGAATGGAGATCTGGTTTGCCACCACACTGGGCTGTTCTAGCATCTATTACTTCCTTCCTCACACCCTCTTTTTTCTGCTTAGGTTTTGAGGTCGCTTCTCAGAAGGAAGCCTTGCCGCCCTCCCTCCTCAGCTCCAGGAAAACTTGACCTGATGGCAAAAAGGTTTTAGGGCCAAATTTAGACGGGGGAAGGGAATGGGGGTCAGGGTGCAGCCGGATGAGGGTGACTTTCAGCCCAGAGGTTCCTTATTTCAAACATAAAGCATTTTCTTCTGCTTCTCTGCCACGGCTCAGCCTGTGTTTTGATGCCTGTTTGGAGAAACTCTGCTTTTCATCATCCAGGGTTAAGAAATAAGAATGCGAAAGGGTATGTTATCAAAGGGGTTAGGTCACATCCCCTCCTTCCCTGGGGCCAACTAATTTTATTTTTAAAAAATCAGCAGAAAAAGTGGCGGGGATTCCCCCCCTCCCCAAGTGGTTTGCTGTGCTCATTTCGTCCTCCAATACAGGCTGTGTGCCTGTCCCCAGTGAGTCTGCTAATATATGATGAATTGTATCTTTCAAAAATCTCAATTTTCTGGCTATACGCCGCAGATGTACCTTAATTCACTGATTATTTCTGTAGTTTTGGTTGAATCACCAGCTTTTTCCGAAGCTGGAGGGAGGGATGCATTTCAAGACAGGATTTCTGTTGTCCTTTGTAAGGATTAGAGATGGGCATGAAACACATTAAAAATTGTTTTGTTATTCGTTATTCATTTTGTTATGTAACGAAACGAATAACAAATCGCCCCTCAAAGAAAAACGAAACGGAAATTTTTGTTTCATTTCATTTTTCGTTCCCCCAATCTGACGTCTTCTCAGGGACTCGTTGCTGGCGCCTTCCGGAAGGCTTCTAAGGCGCCTGGGAGGCCCCCCACCTGCAAAAAATAAAATAAAATAGAATAAAATAAAATAAAATAAAACACAGATCAACCCATGCTACAGCTGATCGGCGCTTGAGTAAATATGTAAAATAAATAAATTTAAAAGTGCCAACCTGGCCCCCAGGCCAGCTGGTCGGCATGATTTTAAAAATGTAAAACGAAATATGAAACAATTTTTTTAAAAAAATCATTTCATTTTAAATGAAGCAAAAACAAAATAAAACCAAAATAAAACACCATGTTGGCGTTTCGTGCCCATCTCTAGTAGGGACTGAGAAGGGGTTGCATCCAGGCATCCTCCTTGCTCTCCCCTATTTTTGAAACACTTCTGACTTTTTTTTCCTGGCCCACCAAACAAAAATTTAAGGAGTAAAAATGGACTTGCAGTGTGGCATGATTTTTCGTTCCTTGTGCCAGGGGTTGATCTCCTCTACAGAAAGGTCCTGGAGTCCCACCAGGTGAAGAGAGAGAGAAAAAAAAAACATTGATGCACTAGAGAGGCTTGCCTGATTTGGTGTTTTGTCGGCAGACTCCTGAGGTTGGAGGGGTTGCATAAGCAGAAAACTTTGTGCAGCTTTCCATTTTTTTAACTCAGGAAATCAACTGGGAAGGGAAACCCCCTCTTTTCTTCAGAACTGGAGGAATAGTTGATCTATTTGGGGGGGGGGAATCAAATACACAACCCCCCCCACCCCAGAAAAACCACCTTCTTGGTTTTGTGTTTGACAGCATTTAGACAGCAACTGTTACAAAGTTCACATCTATGCGTAGGGTTTGTTTTCCCCTGTGCTGGGGTGGTGAACAGCACTTGCTTACCTCGGTTTTGTCCTGTGGGTCAATGCAGCCCCCCTTTTTAATGGGATGTCTCTAGTTAATTACGAGGGGAAACGACAGCCCCCCCCCCGGCCTGCCTATGTCTCTTCTATCTGGTCTCGCTCTGCATCCACCGTCCACATCTTACCTGGAGAGAGAACAGATCTTCGTTCTTTCGCAGGCAATGCAAGGACTTGACTCGGGAGTAAGCCACAGCCCCGCCTGTCCCAGCGGACAGTAAAAATCACTTTTACTGTTCATGCGCCAGTCGCCGCCGGATGTGGTGGAGGATCTTCATCAGAGAGCAGGTTTTGCAAAACCAGGCTTACCAGAAAGCAGGGACTTGGGCCTTTTGTTGCTGGGTGTTCTGAAAGACCACGGGCTGCTTCGAGAAGGGTGTTCTCGCATCCCTTTTTTTTTCTTTGTTTGAAAAACGTGTCAGGAAGTAACCAGAAAATGGCCAACAAAAAAAAAAAGAGAGAGAGAGAGAGAGAGAGAGAGAGAGAGAGAGAGAGAAAGAAAAAGAGAGCATTGTTGCCATGCTGGAACAGATCGTCATTTTCAGAAATGCCATCCGGGCTGTTACGCTTTTGGCAGGGAGCAGGTTGTCTGCCCTGGATTGGGAAACTCGAGGCGTGTTTGTTCAGCAAATGCCTTGGAGCTGTGCATCTCCAGCTCTGATTTCCATCCGTTCCATCGTCTTTACCCCCTTATTCAACACACACACACACACACACACACATTTTCACAGAAAACCACGAGACCTCCTAGCAGAGCTACAGGGTCTGCCAAAGCACAACAGGAAGTGAGCAGAAAATGTCCTGCAGAAAGCATTACTATCACCCTGGAGCGGAAATGCTGTTTCCAGAAAGGCCACCCGGGGCTCTGCGATGCTTGTTGCATGCGACACCGTGTTCCCTCTGAATCAGTCCAAGAAAGCATTGTTTTTTCAAGTGCTGAACCAAGGTAGCACGGTTTTGGGTCTGGATAGTAATGGGCACGAAACAGAACGATGATGAATCAGGGCGGTTCGGGGCTACTCACCAAGGACAAATCACACACACCCCAAACGGCAGAAAAACAAACAGGTTTGTCGTTCCGATTTTGTGCCTGTGGGAGGGGAGCCTAAAGCTTCCTAATTCCCCGGGCAAAACGGAGCAGATGGTTTCTGCGAAACGGAGTCCCCGAACTGCACTATGAGACGAACCATGAATGAACCTGGTTTGTGAATTCCACCCCACCCCTCGCCCCTGTTTGTCATTTGATTCGTGCCCATCTGCAGTTCTGACTTGACACACATCAAACACTTAAGACAGGCATGTCCAAACTTTGGCCCTCCTGATGTTTCGGACCAGAACTCCTAGAATTCTATGCCTAGACTGCCAATGACAAAGGACTGTGGGAGTTGCGGTCCAAAAACATCTGGAGGACCAAAATTTGGGCATGCCTGACTTAAGAGTCTTTCTGTCCTGCCGCAACAAGGCCGCGTGGGCTAAATCACCCCGTCATGATTGTTGCCTGCAGTGCAGCCACTGCATTGTTTAATTCACTGAAAGTGTGAAAGAAAAAAAAATTGGGCTTCTCGCTCCTTCTGCCAGCCAGCCAATCTTTTCCTTGCCTGCAAAAGCCCACCGTAGGCGATAGCTGTGTGTGGTCCTCCTCCCTTTTCAAGAGCTGGGGTTTCTTAAGTCTGTATAACTCAGCCCTGAGCTGAACTCTGATGCTCAACTCTGGGGGCTGATGGTGCCAAGGGGGAAAGGAGAAGGCACGCCAAGAGGGCTTCCTTCTTGTCTTGAACTGGTGGCCGCCAGGCATCCTTCCCTCCTCGTCTGGTGGCCGGAGGCCGATGGAGCCAGCAGAGGGCGCCCCTCAGCAAACAACCAAGCAGAGCCTTTAGGAAGGGTCTCTTAATTAGTGGGTGAGCCGCAGTGCTTGAGCTGCATCGTCTTGCCACGGTCACAACAGCCGTGCAGTGCGGGCCACTGCATCTGTCATCCATGAGGAAGGTCAATGCTGATGGTGGTGGGGGGGTGTCAAGGGCTCACATCATATCTCCAAGTTTGCTCAGGGCAAAACCTGCTTTCTAATGTGGGATGGCTCCATTCCTAGCTTCATTCATTCATTCATTCATTCATTCATTTAGAATATGTTTACCCAACCTTTCTCCTTGGAAAAGGACTCAAGGTGGCTTATAATAAAGAGGGACAATATATAGCCCAGAACATTTAAGACATAGTCAAGTTTAAGAACAGGGAATTAGAAAATGCATTTTAGAACATTAAAAGGCAGCATTAAAGCTACCAAGAACACGCAAAAAGAAAAGAAAAATGCCATTATGAAGGATGGAAACTAGCATGGAAAACACTGGCGTTCTTATGAGATCAGTCAATGCAACCATGCATGGTAATCCATCTAAAAGTAGCCAAGTTGTTTCCATATGACGGCTGTCGCATCCATTTCAGTCGTCATATGGAAGCAGACCTTGGTTCCCCAGCCATGTGGGGACGGTGGACCCTGCTCTTCATGTGCCCTCTCCCAAGCTTCCTTGCACTCTTGTAAATCTCCCCCAACCCATGCAGATTGGAGCTCTCCTTCCTAAACAGAGATCTACAGAAGTGTAGCCATTCCCTGAAACAAAAGCAGGTGCCTGATTTCTCTCTCTCTCTCTCTCTCTCTCTCTCTCTCTCTCCTTTGTTTGTGGCTTTCCTCTTTCAACTATTGCCACAATCAGGCTATTTTTAATTTTGCTTATTCATTTATCCAGTCAGCGGCTTTGAGGGGCTTGAGTGCCCCCTGACGAACAGCTCTTGTAGGTTCTTGTGTAGTAGTAGTAGTAGTAGTAGTAGTAGTAGTAGTAGTAGTAGTAGTAGTAGAAGAAGAAGAAGAAGAAGAAGAAGAAGAAGATGATGATGATGATGATGATGATGATGATGATGGAGGACCACCAACTAGGTTTAAAAGTAACTTGTGCGTTTCCACCGGGTAATTCCAACTTATCACCATGGTTGGCTTTAAAAAATTATTTTGTTGTTTGGCCCCACAGCTTCAACACACACGTGTGTGTGTGTGTGTGTGTGTGTGTGTGTGTGTGTGTGTGTGTGTGTGTGTGTGTGTGTGTGTGTGTGTGTGTGTGTGTGTGTACGCACCCACCCACCCACCCACCCACCATTTCACAAGAAGCTTAGCAACAAATAGTGGATGCCCTCTCGGGACCTATTTTGGTTTCTTTTTGTCATTTGCAAAGAAAGACGCCTACACAGGAAAAAGGAAGTCCACTTGAACAGATTGCTGTGCTGGCTTCCTTTTGCAAAGCTGCTTGCCACAGGGCGTGGGGGGGTGCGGTCCCCAGAAATCGCTCCTGGCCTCGAAAGCTCGACATTGGCTCCTCTCCGGAGAAGCGACGGCGAGAGTCCCTTCCTTCGTGGCCGCCTGAGGTACTTGGGGAGCTGAGACTCCCGTCGAGTTGCTGCCGTGCGGCTCCAGGGAGAGTTTCCTCCTCCTTGGTTGAGTTCCCCTTCTCTCCTTAGTTCGCTCCCAGAGCCTGATGGCTGTCGATCCCAAAGGGTCGGGGAATTGGCCCCAGCAGCCTGCCAGCCCGCTGGAGCGGCCCTTGAAGGTGGGCTGGCTGAAGAAGCAACGCTCCATCGTCAAGAACTGGCAGCAAAGGTACTTCGTCTTGAAAGGCCAACACCTGTATTACTACAAGGACGAGGATGACCTCAAGCCCCAGGTAACGTCAGGAGGCTTCTCTGGTTGGGATGAAAGTGTGGCCTTCAACCCCTTGGCTCTGCAGGTTGGACGAGGATGAGAACCAGCTGTCAGGGGGGTTAAGAGAAAGGGAAGGCCCTGGAGGCAGCAGGAGTTTCTCGTCTTGGGGATGTCTGTGAAGATTCTCAGTCATCCGGGTGAGGTGATCCCCTAAGTTGAGTCATGGTAAGTAGACATATTTTCTTGTGAGGCTGCCATGTTTCACTACTCATCCAACTCACTTCCTTAGTCTTGTTGGTGGGAGACCTCCAGTTTATCCCCCACCTTGGTTTCCCTCAGCCTGGTCTGAAGAGGTTCGTTAGGTGGACAATGGCCTGGGGTGTGTGAAAGTCCTAGTTCCACAGCCTTCCCAACATCCATGAAGCCAGAGTCATTAGCCGTGGCTTCCCTGGTGGAGATGTTAATCGGTCCTGATTTTCCTGGAGATAGATGATAGGGCGGCATGATAAATCTTTCACCCCTGTTGAGAGGGAGATTTTCCGTAACAACCTGTATGGCCTCCCTGACCCTTCTCTCAAACCGCTCATCTTCTCTGTCTAATCTGTGGACATCCTCATCTTTGAACGAGTGCCCTTTGTCCGTCACGTGGATGTGTACTGCTGATTGTGGTCCTGAGCTGTTGCCCCTCCTGTGTTGAGCCATCCTCCTGTTTAATGGCTGTTTGGTTTCTCCAATTAGAGCTCTGAACACTCCATTGTCCATCTAAGGAGCCTCTTCGGACCTGGGTGAAGTGAAGTCAAGTGAAGTGAAACCATTGTGGAGAATAAAGCCTCCCACCAACTTTTCTCAGACTGAAGAAGCTACTTTGAGGAGTAGCAAAACATTTCAGTCCCACATTAAGAGATGTTCAGTTGCCATGACTCAATTGACGGACCTTGGGGATGATTTCCGAATTCTGGAGACTCACAGACTGATGTCTAGATCGTGCTGTAGATTACACAGATAACGTTGTTGGCATTCCTTAAGTGGTCAACATTTCTGGTTGACAGAGTGCCCTGATTTGATTCTGTCAGTGAAATCAGTTTGTTCTGGTGATGCTACAGAGAAGCATTATAACTTGCCATGGTGTAGCAAGTGATGTGCAGAAAAATGCAGGTGACCAGGACTACCCCTTGACACCCAACCCCAAAATGCAATGTTGGAGTTTATACAACTCCAGGTGTTCTTCCTGGAGAAGGCAAGGTTGAGAGCGACCCTTCTGGGCTGGGGTGACTGTCAATCTACCCAGCATTAACCAATGGTCCTTACCCACCTCTGAATTGAACGAGAGCCCTGCCTCCCTAAACTTTTCCTTTCCCCCTTCTCCCGAGTCTGTTGGAGACAGTGAGTCTGTTGAGGCCTGTTGCTTAAAGCAGGCATGTTGGTCAGTTTGCTGTTTGATCTGTTCAGCTGTAAGTAAATGCAGTGTTTTCATTCTTTCTGCTACTAGTGTCTCTGAGTCATCCAGACTGCAAGTGCCAGTTGATGAGATGAAAAGGGTGGACTAATCTGGGGGAGCTTGATGCTTCTCTTCAAATCCCTGCATCTCAGTTATGCAACTAGAGGAGTTTTACAAAAAATTCAAAACTCAGCAGCACGCAGTTCCTCTTGTCTGATTTCACTTCTCATTCCAACAAGCCCGTCTTTCAAGGGTCTCTTTCCATCCCGGCCCTTTTGTCTGCTTCAGCCACATCTGGCTTTTTGGCTTCTGCCAGATGCCTTCCAGCAGCAGGATGGAGCCCAATTGCCCATGTGCTACCCCCTGCCCGTACAATCAGCCCATGGTTGATTACAAGAGTCAGTGCCACCGGTGAGATCTGAGAGCATGAGAGCAGACTTGTCCCTGAGTCCTTGGAGAGGTGGTGGATGGAGTCTCAAAGCCCAGGAGCCAGCCTTCAGGGAGCAGTTAGTCCACACCCCAGTTCTCCTTGGATGGCAGCGTGTGTTTCTCCTGTGAGCATAAAGAAGAGGCTGGGTACATTCCCAGGGGGATCTTTTAGGGCTTTGATTTGGTTTTAGGGTGCCCGTCCACTCTGCTATCAATGCAACGGCTTGCTTTTATTTATTTAAAATATTTCTACTCTGCCTTTCTCCCCGAAAGGACTGGTCAGGATGCCCTAAAAAGGTTATGTTTTTCTGCTGGAACAGACTTCAGGCATCTTCCCCTTTCAAATCTGGACCCTCACTCCTTACTCATCTCCTTCAGTACTGGGTGGGTTCTCATCCTCTTGATCCGTATCCAGGGATAAGTCCAATTAAACAAAACCACATTCATTTTTCCACCGTCGCTCCATGTGTTCAAGTCCACATAAAAGCAAGCCTGTGTAGCATGGACTCCAGGCCATTTAATGGTAAGGTGCCCTTTTTTTCCTTTTAAAATGCTTTGGAATAAAGCGACCCGCCTCCGTTTGCATGCTTTGCACTTTCAAACTTGTTGCTCTCTTTGGTCGCAGGGTTTGGTGCAGCTTCGCGGCAGCACAGTCACGGAAGTGGCAGCCTCCCCGGAGGAAGGCGGGAAGTTTATCTTTGAGATCATCCCGCGTGAGTCCCCCTCTGTGTTTTTGGCTTCGGACAGCGCATGACCTCCTGTAACCTGGGATCGCTAGGAAATCGATTGCACCGGACCGCTCCATAAGCAGTCCAAACGGTCATCACTTTCGCTGCGAGATCGCACCCGCCGTCAGTTCTGCACCGAAATGCCCTTTACAGTTTGGGTGAGGCAGAAACAGTGCTGCAGTGTATTCTCCCCCACCTGCAACACATTGGCCCCAAGACCCCCGTGGAGGCTTAAAAAACGTGGATTATAGCAAATGCTATATACATCAGGGCTGTTCAACTTTGAACAGGCCGAGGTCTACTTTTTCCGGTCCAAAGTGCCTGAGGGCTACTACACTAAAACCTCTACTTACGAATTTTATCCACTCTGAGCACATGCTCATAAGTTTAAAAAAATAGTAAGTAGAGTAGTGGTTTCCCATAGGAATGCATTGAAAATCAATCAATCAGTTCTGGAGGGAACAGATTTCAATGCGCCATAGCCCTTGAACTGCCCCACTTGGCTGAGAAAGTGGGCTGGCAGACCCAGAACTTTGCTGGGGCAGTCGTGGTCCTTGGGATGGGGGAAGAGGGGTGGAGAACTTATCCCCTCACTTTTTAAATTGATGACCGGCGGGCTACTTTTGAACCCTTTGCGGGCTACTGGTAGCCCACGGTCTACCAGTTGTGCAGGCCTGCTATACATAATATGGGCTCTGCCTCTGACTACTAGAGGTAGTCAGTTCTGATAATGTCATCTTTGGAAATATATATTTCTAGGATCTCTTCTTTTAATGTTTTCGGACCGCAGATAACTGAATCAGCAGACCCTGATCCCACAATCCTGCGGTATTTTGCAAGCAGTGAAAAGTCTTTCAGGGGAAACGTATCGCCGAGTAGAGGATGGAGCAAATGCTTTGCATGTTCTCTTTCACTTAGCAGGACTGCTTTTCTGTTGTGCTTCTGCCTTTGCAGGCATCTCGGGTGACCATAACCGAAGTGGGCCAGACTCCTACATGCTGATGGCCAGTTCCCAGGCCGACATGGAGGACTGGGTCCGGTTCCTCCGGAGGGCCGTGGGATCTCCTTTAGGAGGTAAAGAGGGGCAGCCGCCTGTGCTCGATGCTTTGACTAAGGCCGTTACTTCACGAGCCGCTCGCTTCGCGGCTAGCCTTCTTTTCTGTGCAAATCGATCGTTTCAGTCCGCACGCTCCTCCTTTTTGGCTGCGCTGCCACCCCGACCATGCCCCCTTTACCGTGCTCCAAGCGGGGCGAGTGGTTCCCCTGGCTGCTGCCGGGAATCTTTTCGCTTCGCATCTTGCTTCGCTCCCAACGTCACGTGTGGTCTCGGTTTTTGGCTTTTATTTCAAGTTTTTTAAAAAAATATTCAAACAGGGATATCGATGCATCGCTATATCGTTTCATCGCTTTGCGCTGTTACTTCCTCGCTTGAGTAGGGGCGGCGGCGGCAGCGGCGGGAGCAGGAGGAGCCGCTGCCGCCTCGCCCGGCCAGAGCAGGGCACCCGGGGCAGGCAGCGTGCAAGCGGTGGAGGGCGGGCGGCTGTGCCATGCAGGGCTCCCCCCGAGTAGCGGTGGCAGCGGCGGGGGGGGGGCTGCCAATGATGCCAGGAAACAGTTGAAATCAGTAGAGCCATTGCAACTGACAGTCCAGCATCAGTGCATCGATACGCCGTCGGTAGGAATTTTTTTAAAGGACGGATGGGAAATAACGAACGTTGAAAAGTGGCATGCGAATGCGAAGGGAGCACGTGAGGTTGTGCTCAAATCGGTCCTAAAACTGCAGCTCGTGAGTACTGAGAAACAGGGGCGGGAGCGAAGCGAGAACACATGACCGCCACGTGACCGCCTCCGAATTCAAATCGAAGGCAATATCGCTGCGGAGCGCCGCGCCTCGTGAAGTAAGGGCCTAAGAAGACCCCGGGGAACGGAGCTGGGTTGAACGAGAACCCTAGCCGTGCTAGGGGGATTCTGGAACTTGTAGTCCAAAAGCATGGCGGGGTGGGGTGGGGTGGATGGGATGGCCCTTGAGGTCTCTTCCAACTCTATGGTTCTATGATTCTAAGCAACAGAAGAAGGGGTTCAAGCTTTCATCTTGACCTGTTCCCTTGCATCCCGATGCAATGTGGAATCCTGTTCATCTCTCCTTATTTCGTAACTGCGTGGAGTTAGAACGGGACACCTCCACCCTTCAGAAATGGAGCCGCCAAGATTGCTGGAAAGTTGGCCAAACCTTTGGTCCTGCTGTGTTTGTCACAAGAGCCGTGCACAGCTTTTGTGGGGGTTGGGAATCTGCCCAGGTCAAGATCTTCCATACAAGGGTAATTTCTGATTATTATGTACAGAGGTGAAAGTTGGAGAGTAAAGAAGGCCTGATGGTCCCCTCTCACCAAAAGATGAAGGAGTGGGCTCTAGATCAAACCAAAGCTGAAACCTTATTTCTCTAGATGCATTTTAAGCTCCAGGTCACATCAAAATTGTTTCGAAGACATCCTACTTTAGATACCTCATGTGTAGACAAGATTCTCTGGAAAAGACAGTCAGGCTGAGGAAAGGTTGGAGACAGCAAGAAAAGAGGAAGACAGAGAGCGTGAGAGGCATTGACTCTGTAAAGCAGCCACAGCATTGCATTCCCAAGACCTGAGCTGGGCTGTTAAAAATAGTACTGTTAGGAGATCATTGATTTGTAGATTCGCCAAAAGTTGACTCCAAGTGGGCACCAGCTGGAGGGGTGGGGTTCATCTCTTAGGCTGGGAAACGAACCACTCCGAACCAGTTGTTTCTGCCAATCTCTCTTTTGGCCTTTCTGTGACTTTTCCAGCCTTTGGAAGTTTATTTATATGTGGAATGGAAACAAGTGAATCATTGAAAAAAAAGTGGATACAGGAGGAAACCAAAACCAACAGCTGCATCTATCCAGGCTCAGGACTAGGAGTACATGACTTCTGAAAGCGGGCTTTCGGTCAGCATGTTTCCAGCCATTTTAATCATAAACTGGACTGTTTCTTCTTCTTTTTTCTCTGAAAGGCACTTCCTGTTTAGTTTATATACGGCAGGAAGGCTCAGCACAGCTGTCTGCAAGATATAAACTAAGTAGTGAAATTGTCATTTTTTTTTTTTTAAATGAATTGCCAAAATTAACTGAGTGAGATTCAGCCCCAAAAGCTTTCCAAAATTTTATAAGAGTTCAGATGCCGGAGACAGTTAAAATGTCCCTGTGTTTCTAGGTACAGGTGGAAGTATGTTTATTATTTTTATTTATTTATTTGATTTCTATGCCACCTGTCTGGCGACAGGGTCACTCCGAGTGGTTTACAGCAGTAACAACATATAAACCAATATAACAAGACAAAATAAGATAAAGTACAAATCGAGTAAAAAGATCAGTGAGCATTACAAGAAATAATAAGCATTGATATTATATGTTATTCGATGACACATTTGCAATATGTCTCCTCCAGTACAGGATGTGAAATCAAGCTGCCCAGAGTAGCCATGTAGCTAGATGGAGCAGTATATAAATTTAATAACTAATAAATAAGGCAGCCTTAGAATGGAAACAAAATAAAAAAAATAAGCAAACAAATTAAAAAGGATAAAAATACACGGTGGCACCTAACGGTTATTCGTGAATGTGTGTTTTCGTGGAGGTGTCAAGAGGAGAGAGATTACGGCATTTAGAATGAATTTGGTCTCAGCAATAAGAATGGCAAGCACGAGGGATGGGGGGAGTTGGGATGGTTTTCCTCAGAGATGCCCGTGTCTGTTACCGGCAGATGGCTGAGATTCCCAGGGCATCTTTATGAACAGTCTGTTCAGATCAGCCTCTCTGTCACTTGGTCCAGTGCAAGCTGGGCTTTTTCTGGAGAGCAAATGAGCAGAGAAGAATCGGGGAGAGGGGGGTGTTTCTTTAGGAAGCATCGGGGGAAGATCCTTTCTTCCCTGCCAGGCATCCTGGCTGTGCAAAATGCTTTAGACTTGAGTAGCGTTGTTTTGGAGAATGCTTTAGACTCAAGGAAAGGACATCGTCTTCCGTGCACTGGATGCCAAAAGGAAGGGCGAATCCAAGGACGAATTTGTAGGAAAGGTTGACATCCCTGGTATCGTTTTGCAGAGTGGAGCAAGAGTTCCGTGGGAAGGGGGCTGCTGGTGTGGCAGGTTTTAAGGAGCTCTTTAAGAACCCAAAGAGCTCTGTATGAAGGCTGAACTGAACCCTAAGCCTTCCCGCGACTGCTCCCAAGACCGAAAAGCAGGCAGGAGAAAAAAAAAGGATGGAATAGACCTCAACACAGTTGGAGCACATCGGTTCAGACAACACATGTGTACAATGTCGGGTTGATTTGGATGGAAAGATGCAAAGAGGAGCCACTCAGAGACTCAGAAGCACCTCTGGGTGCCCTTGGTCGTCGGCGTTTTCAGAAGAGCGCTTTGCAACTTGGACGTCTTTGCTGCCACTTTGCTGCCCGAGCTTCAGATGATGGTCTGGGAGCAAAGTTCCTGCTTTCCGGCTCTAGAGATGTTCTTTTGTTGGAAATTGAAGGGAAAACAGGAGCTGCGCCCGGGCACAGGTACACACGGTGCCACCTTTGCCACTGCCTGGAGGGGCTGGCGTTCCTTTTGAATTTCTGTCATTTGATCGCCCCTCCTATCAAGTCATCACCCCTTGACTCCATGACGCAACACTCAGACCTAATGACATGCCAAATACTTTTGTCAAATACTTAGTGCCAACTAGAAGTCTGTGTCTCTGCAGCATCGATGTACACTGGGAGGGAGAGTTTTATGGAGACCCTGGTTCAAATCTTGCTTCCGGAATGAACTGGAGCTTTCTGCTTGCCATCTGCAGTTTGGGGATATTATTTTGCTTGCCTTATAAGACGGTTGTAAAAGGCTACTAAGATACTTCTGAAATGTATTGGCCCTTGGTTTGGTATTTCATGGTCCATGTTTTGATAAAGCAGCAGAGTTTCAAGTGAGCGCTTGGGTCTTTTAGTAGTGATGTGCAGGTGGAAGCTCATTTAAATCAAGGCCTTCCAGGTGTTTGCAGTCTAACATCCTCCTTAACCACTGGCGATGCCACCCAAGGCTGATGGGCTCTGCAGTCTCAGAACATATAGAGGGGCGCAAGTTTTACACCAAAATGGGAAAGCTACTTTCTAAAATTGTCCCGTTACTGTAAGAAGCTCAGGGTCCTCAAAATAATGAGTTACTCTTCATAGTTACATTCTAAACAACAAATGTTTGCTTTCCCATATCTGGAAGGGGACTTCTTTGTTACTTTTAAACGTTTTAAGCTACTGGATTGTCTCCTCCTGCCTCATAACTGTTACAAAAGTCACAAGAGAGTGTAAGGCAGGACGTGAATCATGTGGTGTTCCAGTTTTTGGAGACCACTTGCTTGTAACTACAAAAGGAACTGAAAACTCGCATTGACACCATAAAAGAAAAGAACTCCTGTACAACAAGGATGAAATTCGTAATTTTGTTGGTATTCGTACCAGTAGCCGGTCCCTGGCAACTAGTTGTTTTCAAACACTGGTTTAAGCATTCTGATTATCATAATTTGACAACTTTCCTCTCCCTCCCTCTCTCCCTTCAATGCAGTGGTTTTTGGTCAACAGCTGGTGGAAACCATGGTCTACGAGCAGAGATTTGGGCCGCACCTGGTGCCCATCTTGGTTGAGCAATGTGTGGCGTTCATAAGGAAGCATGGCCTGAATGAAGAGGGGATCTTTCGGCTCCCCGGTCAAGACAATCTGGTGAAACAGCTACGGGATGCCTTTGATGCCGGAGAGCGCCCTGCCTTTGACCAGTAGGTGGCACCCATTCCCAACGACGAGGCCCCAAGGCCAACCTGGGGTTCCCAGACTTACCCCTTGAATTTTTTTAGACTACATCTCCTAGACATCCTTGCGATTAACCCCAAAACATCTGGGGCCTGAGCTTGGAAATCTGTGTCCTCTTTCTCCCATGCAGGCTTGCTTATTTATTTATTTGTTTGTTTGTTCGTTCATTTGTTTTTCGTTCGTTCATTTAATTATTTTAGAGTATTTTGCAGCTATTGTTTGGAAAGATCTTCATGGGTAGGTGGGTGGGTGAGATTCTAAAGAATTTCTCAAGATCCCTTAGGATGGAAAAATGACAATTAGAAGTTTCAGACTGATAAAATGATGTAGTAAAGATACATGCAAAGTCCTACTGTTGTGCTGAAGACACCCATTCTCAACCTTTTTTTCCCTGGCTGTCTGTAAACACTATCTGAAAGAAATATAAACCGAAATCAAGATTGTGTAAGTCACATAACAAACCTTACTGAGTGACATGTGAGGGATTGTTTCCAGTCTGTGGTGCCCTTCAAATGGGCCACACACCCTATCCAAGGGCCGACATGCCCCCAGTCCCTGCTGAGACCCGTTCAGTGATATCTTCCATTTGGAATTCCTTCCCATAATATCCAAAGTGACTAGCCTTGATTTCCCAACCTTCTCTCATTCCACAGTGATGGGGGTATGGTTCTATGATTTCTTGTATCTGCTGGTTCCATTTAATCCATTTTGGTTCTCTCTCTCTTTCTCTCCTGATGTTTCCTCCTGTTTGGCAGAGATACAGATGTTCACACCGTGGCCTCTTTGTTCAAACTTTACCTACGGGAACTTCCGGAACCGGTCATACCTTGCACACAGTATGAGGACTTCCTTTTGTGTGGACAACTTCTGACAGCCGATGGAGCAAAGGTATCGAATTAACACATGCACACATGCACAGACAGTGACTGCATGGATGCAATCCGGATTGGATAGATGCAGTGTCATAAACATGCATGTTTTTAAGGAGATGTTTGAGCCTCCATAGACCTCTCTGAAGCTGGCACCCATCTGTCCAGCAAAGCTCCCTTGTGAGCCCTTTCAATGCACCTTTGAACAACATCAAACGAGGATTATGAAGGTGCCAGTACTGGCTGGTAGTTGATGCTCATGATGAGAAATGCCTGTGTTCATTGAAAAACCCTCTTTATGATCTTCCAGGGTCACCAGCAGCTGGCAAAACAGCTGGCTCTCTTGCCCCGAGACAATTATAACCTCCTCAGCTATATCTGCCGGTAGGTCCTTCATGGATGTCTTTGTAGCTTAGCATTTTGAAGAGATGCTCAGAATCAAGGTGAGGGTCATTGGAATTCTATTTATCTTTCAAAAACCCACAGCCTTCTAAGCAAAACCCACTAAGAGCAAGATATAGGGTTGAGGAAAGTCATGTGCAATGACAGATAGGAGTCAATGGCCTTTTCTAGACATGCACTAAAACCTGCAATGCAGGAAGGGACTCTCTGGATGATCGGGTCCAGCCCCTGTGCGGGATTCAAACTCCCAGCCTCTGGCTCCGCAGCCAGAGGCCTCAACCACTGAGCTATGTCTCTGGTTCAATCCCCAGTTTTTCCAGGTGGAAGCTGGGCTGCAGTCGAGGTCAACATCAGGGGCTGGAAGCATAGGTCTAGAGGGGTAACAGCTGCTGGTTTAAAAAGTGACAGCTAACCACATGATGTTCTTGGATTCGGGGCAGGTTCCTCCATGAAATCCACCAGAACTCAACCACCAACAAGATGAGCGTGGAGAACCTGGCGACGGTGTTTGGCGTGAACCTCATCAAGCCAAAGATGGAGGATCCGGTCACCATAATGAAAGGTGGGGTGGGGCACCGCCCCTTCAAACAGCTTTTCGCTACCCATTTAAATGGGGGCTGCTTTTGAAACCCGATAGTGCGTTTTAATGATGCTGCAGAGTTTGTTCGCCTCCACCTCAACCCCTCTTCCCACCGTGATCATTGCGCAATAACAGGCACTCACCAGATCCAGAAAGTGATGGTCGTGATGATCAGCCAGCACGCAAAGCTCTTTCCCGTCTCCAAAGAGGTGGCGCCTCCTCCACCGCTCCAGAAGAGCGATTCCAAGAAAGCCTCCGTGCCGCGGAGCTCAGTCGGTTGGGATGCTGTCCAGGCGCCACGGACATCCACTGCAGAAGACACAGCACTCTGGGAAACCGTGAGTGTCTAGGTGCTGCTTTAGTCCATTTGTAATGGCTGGAGATCCACCTGCCCTCCCTGCATGTATGTGTATGCATGCACATGTGAGTTCAAAAGCTTGGCTTTTAGGCATGCACTTATTACATATCTAATATCTATTGAATTCCTCCAAGGAGCCATTTCTAGTGTCTGTTTCTGGCCTAAACAGCCATGGAGGAACATGATCCAGGTTATAGGCCCCAAGTGGTAGGAAAGGAAGTAAAATTTTATTTATGGGTGTGCTCCACATTCATATTGAGGAAGCTGCCCTGATCTGCCTCCCTGGTGACTGTCATTGTGCATCCTTTATGACTCAGTGTCCAGCTGCCTCATATTACGTTGACTGGGTAAGAGCTCAAGCAAAAATGTAGATCCGTCACTATTAGAATCATGAAGTTGGAAGGAGCCTCCAAGGCCATCAAGTCTAACCCCCTGTTCAAGGCAGCAATACAAACCAAAGGAGATCTGCCAGGTGGTTATCCAAATTTCTCTTAAATGCCTCCAAGGTTGGAGCACTCGAAACCTCTCGAGGTGATGGGTATCATTGATGTACTGCTGCTGTAACAATGTTTTCCTTGATATTCAGCTGAAAGCTGGGTTCTCTTAATTTGAGCCCATTATTGCACATCCAGCACTCTGCACTAACCTTGCCCCTCCTCTGTAGGACAACCTTTGAAATATTTGGGAAAGTGTCCTCTCTGCCCTCCGTCTTCTTTCCTCAAGGCTAAACCTGCCCAGTTCTTTCAGTCTCTCCTCATGATCCATAGGATCCCTTCTAGATCTGCAGCTCCAGTACGGTTATAATATGGCAATCGTTTCTGGCTTTGATTTCAGAAAGACGACGCAGAAGCTGCCAGCTCCAAGCGTCTGAGCAGGACAGAGCCATCGGCAGAAGACAATGAGATGAATCCCCTCAGAGACGCTCCTGGAGGGTGGGCGGTCCAGTCACGGAAGAGGACTCAGACCCTCCCCAACCGGAGGAGTTTCCTAACCATCCCACCCAACAGAGGCAGCCAAAGCAAGGACGGGAAGGACATCTCCAGCGGGGATGTCTGTGCTCCCTGCGATTCATCTGTGGTCCACCCCAACCCTGCTTCTTCTGTCGGCGGCCACAAAAGGACATCGTCACATGGGCTTTTCAGGTTGCTTAATATCCCACAAACATCAAGCTCTGGCGATGCCCCAAGGACTCTGAAGGAACCAAAGAAAGAGACCCAGTGGAGCGAGAGCCCTTGGCCCCAGCCGAGTGAGACTCTGGGGGGAGGTCTCCAAGCCAGGGAAACTCCCAGTCCTAAGTTCAATGGGGGCCTTGCCCCACACCCTCCTTCTCAAGAGGAAAGCCCTGAAGTAGAAGACCCCGAGTTGCTTAGAAGGACAATTGCAGAGCTGAAGAAACAAATGGAGATGCAGAAAAAGGACTACGAGAGGCAAATAAAGAGGTAAATGAATCCAAATTCAACAGCTGTGTTTTCAGCCATCTGTTTAGATCCGGAAATAACCCTGTTTCCTCCAGTAAATTCACTAGTATCCTATTGAGTTGTCTGTGCAGTGCACCTGCAATAGCAAAATGCCACTAATTAAAGGGTCTCTGATTCTGTTTTTGCATTGGGGCCATTTCTTCCCCTTGGACTCAACATATATCAGCTCTGTCTGTTGAGAAGCTTGATTCTTTTACTGAGAAAGAAGCGAGAGTGTGTGAAGAACTCAAATACTTTGCTAGAGGCTTGACAGAAGAGGTGTCTTCTCCAGTTGAATACTGCCCTTCTCCATGGTGCCCATTGGTTCATTTCTGTGCCACTATCAATAGTTTCAGACTCGATGTCCCCTGCATGCTTGGTTCCTACCTCACCACCTGGGAGGTCCAAGTTCAATCGGGTGTCATGAGGGTGGCACCCAGGACGATGCTGCTTTTCTGGCCCTTCCTTCCCATTCAGTGAGATGGGTCCCCCAGTTCTTAGAGCTGCTTCCTTTACTGACCTCTCTTTTTCTTTGTTTTTCAGCCTCGAGAAAGAGAATTATGAGGTCTGGACCAAAGTCCTGAGGTTAAGTGAAGAGATCGAGAAAGAAAAGGAGAAATCTGCGGAACTGGAAGTTAAACTGAAGAGCATCAGGTGTTCCAAGGAGGAGCTTGGGAAGGACAAAGAGGTCCTGGAGGACGCCTTATAATCTGTGTGCCCATCTGCAAGGAAAACAGAATACAAGGAGAGGGGTTTGCCTCCCTGAGTGTAAGCTGATTGCGCTCCATCTGCGAGAAGGACGTGTTTTCAAGTTGTTTCGGGTTCTTTTCCTCCCAGGAACTGTGCTGAGGATCTCGTGGTGGGTCAGACAGGAGCCAGAAGGTTGATCAAGGGTGGTATTTCATTCCCCCCCTCCCCCGAAGATGCTGGAGATGAACTGATCTTTCAGCATTCATTCCCTCAATGGGTTTTTCTCAGGATGGAATTCCTGGTCCTGGAGATCAAAGACGTGTAACTAAGACACAGGGTGTCTGACTGTTTTTAACCTGAAAAGGATTTTGAGGGAAATGGGCCCATCAAGGGACAGTTGTGGGAAATGGCTGTGAGGAGAAGGAAAGTTGGCTGGTAGTTTTATGGACTGGGAAAAATGTGACATGATGTTGAAAAGATGTCACTGGTATCCTGTAGAGATAAAAGTGTTGTCCAGGAATCCAATAAAGCAGATGTTACAGCTCTGAACACTGAATAAATCTTCAAACTGAGTCTGTTGGCTGGTACTTTAAATAAGGAATTTATAGAACATCAGATTTTTGTGTATAAAGACTATAGCTCTTTCTAGACTGGCCAGTGACTTAAGAACCCCTGTAAGCCTACAGGTGACTCATCCCTATGTCAGGAATTTATAAGGTCTGGTGTGGCTATTCACCAGATGTCCTTCATGAGGAGTGAGAATAGCCAAGGGAGATGCTCACCTGAGAAATCTCAGTAGATAAGAGGGTCAGACCATCTGCTTCTCCTCTATGACTTCCCAGTAATGAGAGATAATATACAGTCCAGTACAATTAAGACGTGTTAAAGTATTTGAGAACAAGGAATTGAGGAGCATCTTGCAGCGTTAACAGACGACATTACATTAAAGCTACAAGTCTAGTCCGTCTGAGTCCTGGAGACAGTTTTGCCTGAAACATTGAAGGGACCAGGCAACATGGGGAAATTGAAATTGAAAGACCACAGATCTGATTCAGATAACGGAGCATGTGTGGGGAGAGATGGTCCTTGGATTGCTATGATGTTTTCCTATCAACTTGTCTAATCCTTTACAGTGATGCTCCATTTAGTGTTATGGCTGCATTTCACTAAGTGAAATAGCGCTAAACTGGGCGGTTTAACATGGCACATTATGGGGTGGGGGGAACTGACAGAACCATGGATGGTGGAACAAAATGCTTTGTGATCCGAATGGCCATATGTGGCACATCCAAGTGCCACAAAATGGCCACCAGATTGTGCACAATCCTTTACACTGCCACCATATGGCTGCTGGAGGACCTGCACGGCAATGAACCAGCACTCCATGAGGCCGCACTAACTGGGCATCACTGTACCCTAAATTTATCTAAGCTTACGGCTTCCGCCGCTATATCTCAACTGCAGCTGTAGCAAAATGATGCACGTTATCAGGAGTACTTCCTGTGCTTCATGTAGCCAAAAGAGTTCTCCTTGTTGGAGCGAGGAGAAACACCCACAAAAACTGGAAAGGAACGTCCCACAGACTGCTTTGTTCACATCAGCCTGTTGTTCATCTCGAATGACGTGAAAGACTGTGTCCGGGTGGCGAAGGGCTCAGGCAGTGGGCCTAGCGAGCCTCTGTTTGGTGTAAACTGCAAATTCCACCACTTCCTCTGTAGATAGGGGTGCAGGCCACTGGCCATGCTGAAGATCAACACGGCGAGCCTGTCAATTGCTTTCTCTGCTCCTTCCAAGTCCATGGGGTTTGTGCAAGGGTCCCACGTGAGGCCTCAGCTTTGCAGTCTGGAGGTCCAGGCAGTGGGAAATTGAACTGCTGGTGGTTATTTTTATAGAGAGGTCAGCGTGTGGAGCAATGACCTTCCTCAAATGACCACAGCAGCATCTGGTAGATGCAAACATGCGCTCCCAGTGTTATGCGCTTTGTATGCCTTCTGCTGGCTTTCTTAGTGATCGGTCGCAGCTGCTGCTGATGATGATAGAAGCCAACTCTTGATTACAATATAGCACATCCTTCAAGCCTACTGCTTTGGCTGGCTTTTAATCCGTTTTGTGCAACCCACAACATCTTTGCCAACCCATTTCTGGACGTTCACACCCAGTGCGTCGTTTTTCAAGGGGGGAAAGGTGTGCATGCCCTTGATGCTTGGACGCAGGAAGGCAACAAGCGAATGAAAGCAAGATCAAGAAAGGATAGTCTCTGGAAATGTCTGTGAAGATTCTCAGTCATCCATGTGAGTTCATCTGGAAGTGGAGTCATGGCAACTGGACTTATTTTCTTGAGAGATTGAAATGATTCGCTGCTCATCCAAACAGCTATGTCAGTCCGACGAAGCTGTTTGGATGAGCAGCGAAACGTTTCAGTCTCTCAAGAAAAGAAGTCCGGTTGCCATGACTCCACTTCCAGATGTCTCTGGAAAGGTTTGCTCTGCCAGGCGCAATCTCCCTTCAAGTTATCTTCCACTCTTTCCAGCCCCCCAACCCCACCCCACCATGAAAAAAGCAGCCCTGCCATGGGACCAAAAAGACAAGCACAGAGCAAAGCCAGGCTGGTCCACCATTTCCTGCGCATTGTGTGACTGCTGAAATTAGTTGTTGGAAGGATTTGATCACCAGAGTTTTACCCACAAGACTCCTAGGGCATTGAAAAACCCAGGGCACAAACCATACACACACACACACACACACACACACACACACACACACACACACACACACACACACACACACACACAGAGAGAGAGAGAGAGAGAGAGAGAGAGAGAGAGAGAGACAGAGAGAGACAGAGACAGACAGAGAGAGAGAGACAGAGAGAGAAGCAAAGAGGAGTTGGAATTGTGTACAAGTATATTGGTGCATTTATACGTTCAATTGCAAGACAAGAACGGGTTTCAAACAAGTAATTTAATTGCAATGCACCTAACCAAAGCAAGGTTAGTGGCCTGTGAGCAAGTAGCACCTGCACCCTGGGTGCTGCTCACAGGCGGCAGCTTGAGGGTTCCCTGATCTCTCTAGTTGTAATTGCTTATTGTTAATTTGGACGTGGCCTGGAAGCCCTTTAAATAATGGACATAGGCGTCTTCCACTCTGGCCATTGAGATGTACGTGTGTGAGTGTGTGTGTTGGCCAGAGCTCGCATGCACTTGTACCTCCTGCCCCATCATCTGCTGCGGCCGTTAGAGGTTGTGAAAATTTGACTTATCATGCGTAAAGACAGCCTGCCACATTTCGGGACCTTTTTTGACACAGTAGGCTGATAACAGGCAACAGGAGCAAGGGAATGCAGCTCCCTGTGTGCGCCCCCCCTCCCATTTGATCACTTGGCTTGGCCTCCAAAAAGCTATTTTCAGCCCAGTAACTTTCCCAGGCCTAACAGCTGGAACTGGGCAGAAGCGAGTGGCCAAGTATGTGTGTGTGTGTGGGGGGGGGGAATAGGTTCATTTCTTATTAAAGAAATTAGGACACACGTGAGTGAGTTTGGCCTCTGTTCCCTGTTTCTTCTGCCATGACTGCACTCATAAAGACAGACACTTATATTGTAAGGGAGGACATTTGACTAATTATATATTTATAAATATATATGGCTGCTTTACTAACCACAGGTATGGACAAGCCCTCATGTATTCAACAACAATGTATTCTAAGCAATACATATATATATATATATATATATATATAGCCACACTAGTGACACGAATAATGTAGTTATATTCACTTAAGCACTCCACGTATATATATATATATATATACATATATGTATCACATTCACATGTATCTACATTTGTATTCTTGTAAACTTAGAATCTTTGGTCAAGCCTTTCTGGCTAGAATAGAGAAAGGAACTTCCGCTAAGTCAGCAAAAGCAATTATGAATTCAAGGATCCAATTAAGTTCCTAAGCTTTGAGGATCACACACTAGCAATTAACGTGTGTCCAAGGCGTACCAGGGAGGCCTTATCTCAGCGTCTGGTGTTTTTGTAAACTGTCAAATGTCCAAGGACATAAGGATGATCCTACCCTCCCTGCCTGTGAGGGGAGGAGATCAAACGTACCAGTTAGAACTTTTAGGCAAGTGTCAGAAATACGAAATAAATGACTAAAAAGTGTCAATTAGTATTTGATGTATGTAGCAGGTGTGTGTATGATGTAATTTCAGTTAAGGGAAGACAAAGAATAGAGGAACCCTATAAAATGTATCGCCTTCCAATGCTTGGGCGGAGACCTCGCCTGGAATTTACACCGGGTCGGGTCTCCCTGATTGATCAATCAATAAATTCTTTTCTCGTCTCCTGAGACTCAGACTTGGTCTTTTGCAGCCCATGAAGCGCAGGCACGCTGGCACGGGACCCTCATAAATTTAAATTCCTTACATTTCTGGTGCATTGGCCGGGAACGTGCCACTGCCCCAGCGCTCTTGGGAGTCTGACTTAAATCACAGTAAGAATTCATGCTGACCCTGGAACAAATCTAGTCCGGACCCTCTGATTTTGAGAGGAGGCTTGTTCTATCAGCATTGGACACAATACTGTTATTTAAGGAGAAACAAAGCCGGCAGAACAACGGAGGAACTGTAAGAGGACTGCGCAAAAGAAATCTGGTAAGAAGAGAAAACTAGTTGTGGGGTGGCTTGAGTTCGAATCTAGCAGCTCTGTGGAGTGGAGAAGATTGCGAATTCTTATTGTCGGCCCCGGGGGTAGGAGACGAGAAATGACGAATGCGTCATTAGCATCCCGAGAACCAGAAGAGAGTAGGGGTTACGGAACCCCCAAATCTTCTAAGGGTGGAACGGTTCTTTTGCAAAGAAGCCAGTAACCCTAGTGTTCGCCCCCAGTATTGAAACAGGAGGGGAGTGTGGCTCCGCCGTCCTGGGGTAAGTTTAAGAGATATATTAATGCATGGGTATGTGGGATGATGATTCCACTTTTGAATTTTGTGTAAAAGAAGCTTCATGTATATGTGTTTTTCAGGGTAAGGGGCTATGCCTCTATACCCTACGTAACAGCAGGGGAATGGCCATCCCCTGTGCTTAAAGCGGTGGCAAAGAGTGGCAGTCTTTGCCCCACATTACTACCAACGGAGTGTCGACATCAACTCCGTTTGATTTTAGAGAAGTTAAAAAGATTTATTCTTAGGCAAGGGATCGCAGTTAACTGGGGAAACAGAAATGTGGGAGAGTTGTGTATGGTTGCTGAATCACATGTTGGCGTGTATGATGCGCATTTGAGTGTTGAGGTGTGAGTCCGTTTGATGCTTGTGTGGGAAAAGTCATAGGAACACAGTTAGACCTTTAAGCAAACCTATGGGGATAAACTAGTGTAGTTTATGCACCCCCTTTTTTGATGTGTGATGTGGTAACATTGGAATTCTGCCACCAGAAGTGATGATTTTAGTATTACATGGAACAAAAGTAAGTTTTAAGAAGAGCCCCTCTAAATAGGATTAGGCAGGACTTTGCCATCTCAAATTAAGATTCTAGCCCTCAAGGAGGGCAGACCAATTATGACCTGCTAGCAAGAGGCGTGTGAATTCATAAGGACGTGCTTAGTTGAATAATATAGAGATTAAATACTCTGCCAGCTAGAAGACCCCGCCAGCAATTTTAATAGCACCAGGGGAAAAATGGGCAGTGAGAAGGGTACTTTTGAGTACTCATGGATAAACAACATCCTATGTATTTTGTGACTGGTTGGTCACACAAAAGATTTACCAGCTGAAGGGACATTTTACAGGGAAAACATCACAGGGTATCTGAGTAATGCATTTTTAGTAACATTGGGTAGGAAACCTGAAAGATGATGGAAGGAAAGGCAAGATAGTGAACTAAAGAAATGAACAGATGGAGGAAAAGATGAGGAGAAATGGTTGGCAAATGGACAGAAAGGAAGTGTGGTAGCAGGAAGGCAGGACAGTGGACTGAGGAAGTATGGAAAGGGACAGATGGGAAGAGGAAGTGTAATAGAAGGAAGGCGGCAAGACAGAAGTGGGGATGGATACGTATAAAGTTGAGGGAACTCAAAGAGAGCACGGAGCCTTGAGAGGACAGGACGTGCTAGGCAGGAGATGTGCATTTCTGAATTGCCTTATTCAAGCATTCAGGAGGTACTTCCATCCCGCTACGCCAATGCCCAACTCCTTGGATATGGAAGCTTTAAACAGAACTAAGGGTTGCTATGCACCACATGAGGAGATAGGTAGGGACGTTATTTCTGAACTATTAATAATCAACAGCAGGGACTTCGAAACAGGGGCTGACCCCCTTTCTGGCAACTAGCCACGACAGGAATTAGAATCAATGCCTTGTTCCTTCTCCAAAAGTAGTTAAGAACATTTGAGAACAAACAAGGCAATTTAATTTAAAACACAGGGAGATTCTCAGGACAAAACTGCCAATAAATATCCACATTTGGACTATTTCAAAAGGCGTCCTGGTCTCTCTCTCTCTCTCTCTGTCTCTCTCTTCCTTCCATCCTTGGAGAATAAGCAGGAATTTTTTTTTTTTAACTGTGCTTTCATGGTCTTCATAAGGACTTAAGTACCAGCTAGGCATTATTTGCCTACCCATAGATATCAGAGTGAAGGAAGAGAGACATTCTGCATGTCCACCTAAGATTTTCTTCCCCCTCCTAATTTAAGTGGCTTTTGTGTATTCCTTACAAGGGCCACGCTTCTCAAATTAGGCTTAAGCAGACAACAAGCCACAAGAATGGTGGATTGCCCTCCTTTTGTTTCAGAAGCATTCCACACCTAATCCATTACGGAGTTATTACAGGAGATTATCTGCTTGCCTCAGGCTGCAAAGGCAGCCGCGGGGGAATTTTAAAAGTCTACACCCCTCCTTTCTTTTTCTGCTCTCAAGCCAGCATACCACCTCTCCTTCCCCCCTCCCAGAGGAATTTGAGGAATGTTGACAAAACAGCCTAGTTTTCCTTTTTTTTTTTTCTCTCTCTCTCCCAAGCCTGGAGTAACGTAACGTACGGGTCAGTCCCAAAGCGTTCAACAGGCTTACACGCCAGCATTTAAGACGGGCCTTGCTTACTCTACGCACTGCACATTTTTCTTAATTCGGCTTTTCGGAGATAAGTTTAAAAGCTACTTGCGACTCTTTATAACTAAGTCAACACAGGAGAATAAAAGATTTTTCTTTCCTTTTGCCATAGGCGGTACAAGGCTTGCCTGGCCAGTAAAATGTATAGCGTGTTGGTGCTGCTTTTAACCCACGCCTGGTCTCAGAAGCCCCCCCCCCCTTGAGGAAATTGAGGCTTATTTTTTTTTTTAGAAACCAAAATGGACTTAACGATTTTTCTTTTCCTGTTTTGTGCATGTAACGGGCAAGCTTCCCTATTTTTAAGAATGGCTCTATAGTGCACATTATTAATTTGTTACAAATTTCATAGGGAGCCTAGTAGCGTGACCATGGCTGGCCTGAATTTGTGAACAACTACTAAAGTGCAGTTGTGTACTATGGCCAAACGATTTTTCTGAACATTTGGACACCCCCCCCCATTCATATGCTTGTTTCACACAGAGATATGCCCCATTCTGCAGGACATTTGCTTTTTGCGACATTTCCCCCCCCTTCTTCAGCCTTTCAGATAGACTGCACTGCACTGTGCCATTGAAATCTGCACACAGTGTACTGCATGTAGCACTATCACACCTGGAGAACGAGGCCATGGTCTGCAGATTGCGTGGCAATTTTTGTGTGTGTGTTTATTGTTCGTCTGTTTCGGTCTGTCTGTCTCGTCCCACTCGGAAAGACGCTGGAGGAAACACTTTCCTGAGGCATCCTTCCCCAGATGACAGCTGCGTTTGACACTTCGGAAGGCCCCCGAGGCAGCCTGCTGATTCACTTTCAACTCAGGGTGACAGATTACAATCCTGTCTCTTTTTCCTTTCTTTTTTTTTTCCTCTCTCTGTTTGTTTATGGGGGGAGAGAGTGGGTTTAAAACAGCCACTGACTTTTGTTTTGAAGTGTGGACGGCCGTGACTTTATCATTCCGCTTGCCAGTCCAAACTCCCCTCCGGAACAATTTGGTTCATGCTAGGAGCCTACTTTGTATTTCCTGGAATATTCTGCCAGCTACATTTTTTGCTGTCCCCGTGTAGGAGAGAAATTTGACTTGGGGATGGGATCTGTGGTTGATTGGGGACACCTGAACACCTACACCTTGCAAGCACTCATCGGGGCCAGATGAACTTGTGCATATCTACTGCTGTACAGAGCTGTCCCCGTCATTGACTTTGGCCCCTCTACTTCACGTACTGGTTTTCCAAAGAGGAAAGCCCCAGTTTGCCTTTTTCAACATTTTTTTTCCTTTTCATGACTGTCAGATAGACTGTACCACCCTGCTTGGCAGCACAAGGACAGCTGAGGGGTCCTTTTGTGTGGGTTTGTCCTCTGTGTTTTTCTGTTTGTGGTCGTGTGTGTTCTTCTCTCATCCAGGTACTTCCTGGAGGACGGGCTTTTGCTCTGGGAAAAACGCCCACCCGTTCTTTATTTCTGGATCGTGGAGTCGGTTGGGTTTGGAAACCTGACGCCGCCGTTCGTGGATGCTGAGATGGGGACCCTCCTGCCATCCCTTCCGCTATCCCTTCTGGAGCCTTTGATGTCTTTGATGCCATCTTCGAGATGACTGCGCTCCGCCAGCTCGATCGTTGTGGGCCCCTGGATCCGGTGATGCCAGCCTATTCACCCAGCGTGAATCGCACTCCGCGACCGAGAGGGAGAGAGGCCTGACCGGTGACGCCTCCGGCCCACTGCAGTATGATGCCTCAAGCCTTAGATGACCACCACCCCCCCCCCCCTTGGATGGAGGACGCCGAATTGCACCTGACCTGTGGTCATCACCCCTGTTCCTGGGGGAGCCTTGCATTTGCCACTTCGGGGAGCCCCGCTGTCGTCTGCTGATTTCCCCCGACGCTTCCGGTTGACGGGCTGACCTCCTGTCTGCCTGATTTCCTTTCCTTTTCTTTTTCTTTTCTTTGTCTGTCTCTGAGGGGGGAGACGGAAGGAGTTTAGCGGCCACAGACTCTTGTTTTGGATTGCGGCCAACAGACTTCACGCCCGCAATTTCACCCCTTTTCGTCGGGACAGAAACTTGGTGGGGTTCAAATTCAGACCTTCACATGCCTTCACCATGCGCTGGATCACCAAGAACTTGTGAACTTGTGTCGTCACACACACACACCAGCCTTCTAGCAAGTGAGCGCTTATTTTGAAGCCTTGCATAGGGACGGTAATTATTAATCACTGTTTATTATGTTATTGCCTATTATTGATAGTCATTGTAAAAGTTTGAAGTGCCTTTCTGAATGTGCCTTCCATAATTCATATAATGTTCATGATGTGTCACTGAAAATGTTTTTTTTTATTACTTGCCTTTCTGTGCAATTTACATCAAATGAGAGAAAATTTTTTTTGGCACCCATGGGTGCTCCGAGACTTTATTCCACAAAACAATGGTTTTCTAGAATAGCTGTCTACATTATTTACTTCACCAAAGACAATGATGAATTACTTTTTGTCCCATATTTATGGGGCTGATTTTGTGTGTGAACTGACAGCTACAGAGACATCTCTGCTTTGATTTCAATAGCTCATCCGTGACTCTACCATGGGACTATAACTATTGAGTATGGTTTATGGCTAAAAATTGGTTTTTTTTTTCTAAGATTAATGTCTATCATCTGGGTTGTCCTGTATGCATGAACAACGGGGTAATTCTGCACAACCTGCTATCATTTGAGTTTCAAAGCATACCACACACCTGAATAAGGTTGAAAATCATGTTATGATCTTTGTTCTATGAAATCAGGTACTCCTGTTTGTGTATCTTTATGAAAAATGACCGTATGAAAAATCATATTTCAAGGTCTAAAGCCATTTGACAGCAAAAGGGAGCAGGCTGGCAAAGGAGCCTTGCTCATATTTCCATAAGTGTTTGATTTGCAAACTGACCCTAAATGGAATTCAGGGGTTGTCAGCCTGATTACCAAACACATAAGCAAGATATCTCACATTTGCACTGCTGCTGCAAGGAAATTTATTTGGGTTTCATGATTGTCCTGATATAAGGTACTGAACAAATCTGCTGTTTAGGTATCACTTTGGGACAGGGATCTTGATATCCAAGTCTATCACAATATTATGCCAGCCCCTTCAGAGGTTGGGAATTTGGAATCTTTGAGCAGTGAGCAGCAGGCCGTGGGAGGTTGTGATCATGTTGCATTCCTCAAACAGGGGACATTTAAATGCTATGGTCTGTGAAACGCATCCATCCATTGCAGTCTGCGGGTCTGACCAGAGGGTCTTTTTAACTCCCAGACATTGCTAAACTTTATCTGGTAACTTAACATTTCACTATAGAGAGTCCCCTGGTGAATTAATGGGGATTTCTTTGTTCAAATGCGTCCCTCACCATGAGACGCCACAAATCATTTTGTGCCTATAAGCCCTTTGAGAGAAGAAAAGGGGTGGGAAAAGTTTTCCTGGCAGCACTGCTGATACTCTCGTCCGGAACACTGGAAAGTCACTCATGATGACACCCCTCTCCAAGGGAATGAATGGTCAGCAGGGAAGCTCAAGCAATATTCACGCTTTTGTATATACACCTTCGATATGTTTCTTTCTCCCTTACAAGTCTGTCATGGGAGCCACGGGAGGGCAACCTATGGAGAATTTACTGGCGTAAATTTCCATAACGCGTCAGGGCCGAGTGTAAGGGAGGACATTTGACTAATTATATATTTATAAATATATATGGCTGCTTTACTAACCACAGGTATGGACAAGCCCTCATGTATTCAACAACAATGTATTCTAAGCAATACATATATATATATATATATATAGCCACACTAGTGACACGAATAATGTAGTTATATTCACTTAAGCACTCCACGTATATATATATATATATATATACATATATGTATCACATTCACATGTATCTACATTTGTATTCTTGTAAACTTAGAATCTTTGGTCAAGCCTTTCTGGCTAGAATAGAGAAAGGAACTTCCGCTAAGTCAGCAAAAGCAATTATGAATTCAAGGATCCAATTAAGTTCCTAAGCTTTGAGGATCACACACTAGCAATTAACGTGTGTCCAAGGCGTACCAGGGAGGCCTTATCTCAGCGTCTGGTGTTTGTAACTGTCAAATGTCCAAGGACATAAGGATGATCCTACCCTCCCTGCCTGTGAGGGGAGGAGATCAAACGTACCAGTTAGAACTTTTAGGCAAGTGTCAGAAATACGAAATAAATGACTAAAAAGTGTCAATTAGTATTTGATGTATGTAGCAGGTGTGTGTATGATGTAATTTCAGTTAAGGGAAGACAAAGAATAGAGGAACCCTATAAAATGTATCGCCTTCCAATGCTTGGGCGGAGACCTCGCCTGGAATTTACACCGGGTCGGGTCCCCCTGATTGATCAATCAATAAATTCTTTTCTCGTCTCCTGAGACTCAGACTTGGTCTTTTGCAGCCCATGAAGCGCAGGCACGCTGGCACGGGACCCTCATAAATTTAAATTCCTTACAATATTTGTTGGCTTCATTTCTTTTCTGCACTTTGTCTCTCCTCCTCGCTTGACTCGAGCAAAAATCCAGGGAGGTCGTTCATAGTAATAATAATTTATTGTCATTTTGTGTGCATATGCACAGCATACACATACAACGAAATTCAGACACCCAGAGACCAGATTCAACACACACACACACACACACACAAAATCCCCGAACACTCTCACACACATTAAAAAATCCCCTCAACACACACACATAAAAAATCCCTGAACACTCCCCCCCACCCCACCCCCCACCCCCCAAAAAAACACAAGCACCTACACAACAGGCTAGGTAATACTGTACTGTCCAAGTGCTCCCTGCTGGTGGTCCTTGAGTTCAATATTAAGTGCAATTATAGCTCTGGGATAAAAACTGTTTAGAAGTGGAGGCTGAGTGTGAAGGGTTAGGAGGACTCGGATGACCTGGGTTCAAGTCTCTACTCAACCTTAAAAACTCACGGGGTGTAAATTAGAAGAGAAGATAACTTTATTGCCATTGGACATTGTACAATGAAATGGATCCCAGACACAAACGAAACCGAAGACGAATCCAGACACATGCACCCGTCCATCACAACTCCCTCGGATCACACCATTCAAATAAGCACTGAAATTTTACAGGCATTCAAGGTGACTACAGCACTTGGATAAAAACGGTTTTCAATTTGTTTGTTTTGGTTTTAATCGTCCTATATCTCCTGCCAAAAGGCAGCAATGCAAACAGACAATGTCCGGGATGGGATGGATCCTGTAAAATTTCTTGCGTTTTTTAATGGTACCAGTACAGCTCCTTTGAATGTCTCAATCACCTTGAATGCCAAAATCACTGAGATGTCCTGCTATTCTTAGAATGGCCTTAGAGCTGCAGAGCTGGAAGGGACCCAAGGCATCATTGGTTCCAGACCTTCTCAAGAAGGCACATTGAGGAAAAAATGCAAGGAAGTGCATGCTACAGTGGACATTGTTTTCTAAACCAAAAGCAGGATGGTCCCTATCCATTCCCCCCCCAAGATCTCCGAGTCCTTGCTCAAATCCTGGCATTTCAAAGCTCATAACAAAACCTGGGAGCTCAAATGAGAATATGGCAACTGCTTTTGAGGAGGGAGCAGGTTTGTTTTCCATGGCTTCAAAGACTAGGACTCGGGGCAATGGTCTCAAACTACAGGAAAAGAGATTGCATTGGAACATTAGGAAGAACTTCATGACAGTTCAGCAGTGGAATATGCTGCCACAAAGGAAGACGGTGGGAGTCTCCTTTTTTTGAAGTTTTTAAGCAGAGGCTGGATGGCCGTCTGTTGGGAGCAATGTGATGGGGGTTCCTGCATGGCAAGGGGGTTGGACTGGATGGCCCTTGAGGTCTCTTCCAACTCTATGATGCTATGATTCTATGATTCCCAGTAAGATGATGTTGGGTATCTCTGCTTCTCAGCCTGTGAGGAAGCTTCGGTGTCCATGTAAACGAGTCTGTCTAGTCACACAGGCTTCTATATATGGCGGCCAAGGGAGTCGGCACGTCTTCTGGCAGCTTCTGACACCTCCTTGCAGAAGGACCTCTGCTTACTTCCAGAACAACAGACCTCATGGAAATGAAGAGATAAGGCGCAGCTCGACACCCACTGGGACCAACGGCTGTCGTCGTTGTGAGGTAAGCAACACCCTTTGGTACGTTCAGAAAGGAAGGTTTGTGCACGTGAGGAGAACAAAACAAGATCCCGCCACTGCGCACGTGGGCAGTCTCTGGCATGGAGTCAAGAATATGGCATCGCTGCATGTCGGAAACAACCAACAACAATGCGCCAGGCCGGCTCTTGCCTTCATGAACATAAAAACATCAGAAGAGCCCTGCTGGATCAGGCCGGAGGCCCATCTAGTCCAGCTTCCTGTATTTCACAGTGGCCCCACCAGATGCGTCTGGGAGCACACGAGACTAGATCTCTGTCTCCTGATACCACTCCCAGGCTTCTGGCCCTTGAAGTATCCCGGTTTTAAGCCTGGAGATTGCACATCTCCCTCATGGTTTGTAACCTGGGTTGGATTTTTTTCCTTCAGGAATCTGTCCAATCCCCTTTGGAAGGCATCCAGGCCAGATGCCATCACCACCTCCTGTGGCAGGGAGTTCCACAGATCCACATGGATCTCACGCCTTCCTCTGCTTCTTTTGTAAAGCAAAGCAAGGGTGCAAATAAAGCCTAGACTTGTGCGCACACCAGGGAACAGGTGAGAGAAATCCTGTGCTCCACAGGAAACTTTAATGAGCCGTCCCCTAGTCTGTAGCTCTCCAAACAGACCTCACCTTCCGTGAACCACCCTTCCCATGGGAGAGGGCTGGCCTATGCCACGTCAGCTGTGTTCTTAGGATCTACCCAGTTAAACATGATTCACTTGAGGTCTAGAAAATTGCCAAGTTGGGAGAGGGTTCTTAGCCTACCTCCTTCCCTACTCTGCTAGTTTTGAATGCTAGAAAGGCCCCTGACCCTTCCTCTTTTAAACCTTGGCAAAGGGGATTCCAACAGTCCTATTCCCAAAAGAGCTTAGAAATATTCCTTTATTATTATTATTATTATTAATTTTTTTTATTTTTTTATTTTGCTGGTTGGGCAATTGTCTGAACAGGAGTCAGTGTTGATTAAGGAATTCTGGGAACGGAAAATCATGAGATCTAACACTCTCCATGTTCTCTCACATCTGAACTCAGCTGCTTCATTTATTTTTATTTTTATTTTTACTTTTATTTGCATGGGGAAAGTGGATGCCCACAGAATTCTTCATAGTACCAACCAGCTGAGCACCCAAGGGGCTGGTTTGTGTTGCCTTCCTTTAGGTCCCACACTAGTCTCCAGCCTTCCTCTGAATCCAGCCAGCTTTTTCATCAGCAGGATATTGGAGTGAAGCCGGGAGGCTTGGATGAGACCGTGGGTTTTCCTACCTGGCGCTTAGCTCCAAAATGTGTGCCCCGAATCTTGCCCTAACCAGCTGTTTGCTGAAGGACTACTTCTGTTTGCAAATGTTACATTTCCCTGCTTGGGTTTGGACTTTGCTCGGGTGGTGACAGCTCAGGAAATGGGTCCCACCAAGAGTCTTTGCACGCAGCGATTGAAAAGACTCTAATCTCTGCGGAGATAAGGAGTTGCCACAGCAAACGACAACATAAACCTGGGAGTGATGGATGCTGGGAATGTTTGGCAGCTCTCGCTATCCAGCGACCATGCTGAGTGCCTCCAGAAACGACCCTGGATCAAATCCTTCCCATTTAAGCCCACCACAGATCTTTTCAACACCATCTTCACCTCTTGCCCTGCTTAACCTCATCAGCACCAAAGCCCTGACACTCGAGGCTGGAAGAGGTAATGGATAGACGCAAAAGATTTAAGGTAGCCAGGCAGTTTCAGATGAGGGACCCCAAATGGCACTTTCTTTCTCTATAGCCATGTTCTCCTGTCACTCTGCCAGGGCCAACTTGTGCCACCTGCGGTTTTGTTCGCACACTGAGAACTGAGTTCATCAGCACATAAGGAACCCTGAGCATTTATAGGAAAAATGCAAAGATTTTGCAATGATCAAGCGTAGACAGTCTTAACAACCAAAGGACAATGGATACAGCAAGACTCCTGGAACGTCTTCCATGCCTTTTACTTTTGCTTCATGTTCTAAATGTTCTGAATTTCATAAAGTTTGGCAGGATGTTTGCAGTCCAACTTGCAAGCTCTACAAGCAGTCAAAAGTAGCTGAGAGGAGGAGGGTCAGTAGAGCATCACATTATCTGCTGCAACATCCAAGTTTCATCTCAGTCAGCAGAAGTAAAAGTAAAAGGCATGGAAGAAGTTCCAGGAGTCTTGCTGTATCAATTGTCCTTTGGTTGTTAAGACTGTTGACGTTTGATCATTCAGGGCTGGGTGGGAAAAAGCTTTTGCGAGGACTTGTGAGAGATCTTCAGAGTCAGCCTGACATGGAGTCGGGGTCTGTTCCCTTGCAGTCTTCCCTGTCGTCTTCGTTCTGCACTGCTCAATTGTGCTGCACAAGTGCTACCCCCTCCCTGCCCCATGTCTTTATCAGAGCCAACCCCCATGTTAAGGCAGTGCACCTGCCCTTCTGCTATGACTCCTGGGACTTCTTTCATGCCTTTTACTTTTACTTCATGTTTTTCCTCCAGGTACTAATTTCCTCCAAAGTGTCTTTCGTGAGCCGTCAGGCTTGCATGTTTACCTTGCTACGACCAGACACCAAACAAAAAACAACCTGTGGAAGTTGTGATGCATGGAGTGGGGAAAGATTGTGCTAGCTTGAGCAAGTGTCATTTCTTACTCAAGGGAATCTCTGGCTCTCATAACTGATGGACTAGTTTTGTCCTCCGATGAAGCTAAATGGATAGTATGCGCCCTCGTTTGCAGGCTGGGGCGGTGACTCGTTGGCTGGCCTTTTAGAAAGACCGGAATAGTTGTGGCTTATTCCCGGCTGCTGACAGGCATGTCACCATGGCCAGTTCATGGCCACCAATGTTTGACGGCCACTAGTGGCATGTTGCCACTAAGGAGTGCACTCTCTAGTTCTATTCTTGCTCCTTTTGATGCACATGTGCACAAACACACACACACACACACACACACACACACACACACACACACACACACACACACACACACACACACACACACACACACACACACACACCAGCATTCTCATCACAACTCGCCATTTCCATCACCCCCATGACTAGCCTGTCATGGCAGCCTCTGGTAGACAAGGACAACGTATTGCCACCTGCAGAGGGATTGGGTAGCAATGATTCTGGATAGCAGGGCGTGGTGGGCATGTCCAAACTTCCGCCTTCCTGCTGTTTTGGACCACAACTCCCAGAATTCTAAGCTCAGAATGCCAATGGCAAAGGACTGTAGGAGTTGTGGTCCAAAACATCTGGAGGGCCCAAGTTTGGGCATGCCTGGGTGGTGTGTAGTTTGCAGGCTCTTCTAAGTCCCACAGCCAACAGGTTTGCCCACATTTCGGGGAAGCTGATCTTACCGCTGGCAACTGGATTGGCAGGTATTTTCAGGTGGGCGGTCGACGTAGATTAACTAGCTCTCAACATTTATTTGATGTGAGAAAGAGCCAAGACCGTGTATTTCTGTGTATGATCTTCCAGACCCTGAAGCTACACAAACAAACACACATACACACACACAAATCTATCTAACAGATTTATCTCTATATTTACTATTACATTGAATTTGTTTTTAGAAAAAAAAACACCAAATATTTACAGAGGGAAATGACCGAGAAAGTTCACATTTTATGCTGCTATTAGTGTAAAATTCTGCTGTGTGAGACAATACGCAGGGTTATTCAAATGTGTTCTGCATACAAGCATAAAAATAGAACATTTTGTATTCTACATTATATTACAAGGACAACTGTCAATAAATAGATCAATAAATAATGGCTGCATGGATGTCGGCTGAGCGGGATGGAACGATTCCTTGGTGGCCTTTGGTATTGATTCCCCATAAAAAGTCCCCATCGGTCTTCTGCGAGACCAGCCTGTTATCTCCTGTGGTGAAGATAACTTGGCCTTAAAAGTGTAACAGGGAGGCAAGGGGTCTCCTGTACTGTAGCCTGCGAAGGGAGGCAGAGCCACTTTCCAAAGAATCTGACATATTTCCAGCTTAGTATAAATAAAGCACCAGGCCCTATTTTTTCTCAGCTCCGACACCTCCTTATCGCAACAATTTGTCGGGGAAGAGTGGCGGAAACATGTCATGTGACTCCATCCTATATGGTTGAGAGTGGGGTAAAGGATGGCCTTGGGACGTGACAGCCTCATAAAAGGAAAAATCCCTCTCTGTTTTTGATTTTCGTGGCAGCTCCTTCCCCCTGCGGCAAGGTCTTAAGACCAACGGCAGGATGTGCCTACTAGGTGAGCCACCATGGCGGATGGCTTGGTTGGCGGTTGTCTATGGAAGAGATCATTTGCAGGAGAAAAGGGAAGGCCACTGGAGTTCAAACCGAACACCCTGAACCAGCATTATTACCCACTAAAAGCACACTCTTGAGAGAGACGTTTGGGTTTTGAAAGCCGGAGGAGTGCACCAAACTGCCAAGGCAGAATAATAGTCTTACATGGTGACACAGAAGCACAACGAGCCTTGCGCAGTCAAGCAAATGCCTGTGAGCCGGAAGGGTTGACAAGGGCATGTGCTTTCCCATTTCCACATGACGTTCTAGGCTTCCGAAAGCCCTACGGCCCACGGCTGCATTTTAGCTGGTGACCGGGCCACCCCTCTGCCCCACACATTGGACTTTGGGTCATTCCAGGCATTGGGGGGGCAGCGGCAACCACAACCAGTTAATAAACAGAGAGGGAAACGCCTTGGATGGGTGTAAAGGTCTGCAAGAAACACATAAGGTTGGTCCTGGAAGAACATAGTGGGTTGGATAGCCCAAGGCTTGATGGCATGCTACCCTCTCATCTTACTGACAGTAAGGAAATCCACATGCAGATACTAATCAGCTTAAAACCAAGGAAAACATTTATTGCAGTGTCCTTCCTTTTCTTTAGTCGGTTTCTAGAGACTTCGTGGAAGAGGCTGGTTGGGATAAAAGAGAAAAGAATGGTCCAGGGTCAACTCAAGAGCCCACTTAGTAGAGCCTAACCCTGGCCAACAGGGTCTTTCAAAAGCATCCTGTGAAAACCATAGGAGAGTCAGGTGGGGTCTCCCTAGCCACAGATTTCTAGAAGCAGACTTCTTCTAATAGAGACTAGAGAAGAGGGGCCTGATAGATATGGTGGCCTTCATGTCATGGGGAAGAGTTGGAAGAGTTAGGAGTCTTCTCCACCACTCCAGAATTTGTACCCATCACCTGTGGTTCCAGTGGGCACTGTAATCATGATGCAACACAAGCCTCCTTCAGTCAGGTGCCCTCCAAGGTGTATTGCATCACAAGTCCTGGCAATGGGAAGCATAGTCAGTGGGGATAATAGGAACGGTAGCTCTACACCTCTGGACAGTGTCAGGTTGGGGACAGGTGGCCTGGTGGTTAAATGTCCATCAATAGATGAGAATTGGCCATTGCCCTTATGAGGAATCACACAGTCCAAGTGTTCCCAAAGAGTCCTGGCACATTCAGAGTTAAAACCTGTTTCCTCCGAATGCACTGGGATGAGGGGAAAACAGTGTGTGTGTGTGTGTGTGTGTGTGTGTGTGTGTGTGTGTGTGTGTGAGAGAGAGAGAGAGAGAGAGAGAGAGAGAGAGAACAGACAGACCTTACTGATATTTCGCAAATGGCATCCAACCTGCATACCCAATTCTTATTATGCAGATTTTCATCTCTCAAATGCATTACAGCAGCTATTGTTTAATGGATGCAGTTGATTCTGTGACATGTTTTTTTAAAAAATAACTTCACGTGTAAATGAACTTTGGAACTCCTCCTCTCTTTCTTAGGTGCACATGCTAAAACCAGCAAAAAAAAAAAAGTAGGAACTCTCGCTTCAAGGCCAGCAGAACGGAGTGTATTATGGTGGAGCCATTCCAGGATCGAAGTCAGCTTCCAGCAGGATCTGAAGTGGCATTTGTCTAAAACAATGGCTCCCAAACTTGGGGTCCCAAATGTTCTTGGACTATAACTCCCCGAAATCCTGGTCAACACAGCAAGTAGTAAAGGCTTCTGGGAGTTGCAGTCCAAGAACATCTGGGGGACTCAAGGTTAGGACCCACCGAATAAGAGGATACAGACCAACAAGCCATTAGTACCACCTGCCAGCATCTCATGATTGGCGGACGTCTCAGGACTGATTCCGTGTTGAGAAGTTAGTTTTGGCTCTTGTTCACTGAGCTGCACAACCTGGCTTGCAATATTTCTGGACTGGTGTCATTGGCTGGAAAGACCTCCACCAGTTGTGTTACACCAGTGTGAAGAGAGAGAGCGGTTTGGGCTGTGTTTTTTTAACCCTTGGATTCTGCTCTCTGTATCTTTCTGGTTCTGTTGCTTGCTTCTTTCAAGCTAATCACTGCAGGAAATAACACACACACACACACACACACACACACACACACACACACACACACACACACACACACACCAAAATCAGCTGCCCATTTCCTGCATCATATTATCTGTACACCCCTTATTAAATTAGCTTCTTAAATCTGTACAAATCAAAACTGTACATATTTACAGGCGGGGCCGTTGAACAGGCAGGCGGCCTCCTGCTACTATCTGCAGCCACATTCAGAGACGGACATGCCCTCGTAATTTGTCTTGAAGGTCACCACTCCCTTTTCTAAGTAGAGCAAAGAGATGGGGTCCAGCTTGGTAGGGACACAGCAAGCCGGAGAAGCCTTCTGGGGGTTGTTCAAGTGAACCAGGGTCCGTGCCATGGCATGGGCAGTGGTGAGGTGGTCATCCAAAGGGTAGGAGCACGCTCCCTTGCACTGGTAAGCGTCATAGCCAGTGGGAGCAATGATCCACGAATCCCAGCCAATCTCCTTGAAGTCCACGTGGAGGGAAGTCCTTTTGCAGCTGCTTCCCTTGGCATTCCTCCTGATCCGGGAGGTCGAGTCATAAATGATGTTGGACCTGATCTGGAGCAGGTTTTCTCCGTTGGGTCTGGCGTGAAAGTCCTCCATGCCCAGGTTTTGCAAATCCTCTTCGTGCTCTATCATCTCGTTCAGTTCCTGTTTCTCCTCTCTCTTAAGGTGGCTGTGATCGTCGGAGAACACAATTAACAAAGGCTCGTGGTTGGTTTCCGAATCAATGTTTATCTCTGCTTTTCCTCTGCCATTGGGCCCTCCGCCCCCTCTGTTCTCGATCTGTACTTCTAGCCGGTGAGTGGTGGATTCTGCGTGGTGGCGCTTCCTGATGGCCTCCGTGACCTCAAAGGTTTTCCATTCACTGTCCATGCCATAGATACGCCTGGAGGCCAGGACTTTCATCCTCCTCTCGCCTTCCCCTCCCTGATCCTTCTCCAGGACTTCGAAAATGGTGACCTTCTTCTCCAGACTGTTGTAGAACATCTGCTCCGCCTCCACCGGGGTGTAAAGTCTCAGCTCCGCCATGGTGATCTTTTCATGGCGAGGGACCGAAACGTTGAACAGAAGGGGGTACCTCCGTATGCCATTGAAGTGAATGGGCCGAGCTATTGGTTCTGCAGATGAAAAGCAAATAAAAATAGAAATGTTTACACTTTCCACCTGTATGGTCACAGGGACTCAATAAGGAATATCTGCATCTAGGAGGCCCCTTCCACACATCAGAGTTAATCCTGGTGGAGTCAATTTTACTATCATCCACACATCACCTTAGGCTGTGAATGCTGAGGGTCTCTTTTTCTTTTTAAAGGCCCAATGCAGAACTGATACCAGCGTTCTATCACCTAAAGTTGGGGAAGAGCTGGTTTTAATTGCCCAGAGTGCATGAGAATTATTTCTTCCTTTTCATCATCTTATAACGGTACTTCCTGAAGGCATCTGGGAGTTGCAGTCCAAGGACACCTGGGGGCCCAGGATGTCCCCAAGCCTTGTTCTAGAAGGCCGGTTGTGTTCGTTCAATACAGTCAAAATAACAAAATAGCCACATGGCCCTAAAACAATACCTACATACTAACAAACTGCCTTCAAAACCAACTCCCCTCTTCCTCTCACCTCTCCTCTATTCACCCTCACCCCAACTCTGTCTCTATGGGAATTTGCAACCGGGCTTCCATGTAAATACGCCTACGTTAAACAGCCAATGAATATTTGGTATGAAACATATATTTCATTACATTTTATATTGCACACCTCATGCTACTGCTATATGTCTGAAGAAGTGGACCTATCCACGAAATGTTACATTAAAAGTTAGTCTTTAAGGTGCCACATGTTTTGTGCCTTTTGTATCTTTTGTTTTATTTGTCTGTGATTTTTTTCCTGGAATTCTTGAAAAGACTAACACGGCTACCCTCTCCGAAACTTCAAAATAACTGGAGGATATGAATGAGCAGTTTATTATGACATCAGCTTTCACGGACCTCAGACTGCAAGACTGTCGTCTTACTTGAATGGTCCTCAGAGGATTTTAATACTCCCACAAACTGCATGACTTCAAAGACCTTCAGTGCTACAAACTGCAAATTATGCTGCTGAAAATGAACATGAACACTAGCCTACTCCACTAGCAAGTCAATGTGCATTTCAGCATAGAACAAATCGATAGATGCTTCGCTACAACATGATTCTGGCTCAGATCAAGAGTTCTGTACACCACACAACATTTTGACAGTGCAATTGGTTTGTTGTGTGTACAGCCCCCAAACCCTTGAATTTCAAATCATTTATAGACACGAGTCTCCAGGAGTGTGCTTTTCATTTAAATGATCCATCTGTGCTGACTTGTGCTTAAAAGAAAACAATTACCCTGGTACAAAGCTCTCCTGTCTAGTCGTGAAAAAGAGGACATAAGAAGATGTTGTCTCTTCCAAGTTGCATGATCCATGTTGACCATGTCCCTTTAACTGAGCTATTTGGACTCAAGTGTATAGAATAATGTTGCATTTTACTAGTGTCCCCCATAACTGCCCAGAAAGTCTTCATATTTGTCCATTAACATACAACATTCACCCAGTTAAACCAGCCTTCATACCATCTTTGTACCATTGCATTTGGCCTTGATAAGACACATTCTGTCCAGCCTCAAATCCTTTCTGGGGAAGTGGCATGCATGAATTTTAAAAAAGAAATCCAAGGGTCACACCAGTCTCCACAGAATGCACATCTCTGAAATCTTAAGTCTATAAAAGCAGTCAAAAGTCAGTTCTGCAGCCCAAAAGACTGTTCTCAGTCAGTATAGTAAATTGCCCTAGAGTAACCCCATTGAATTTATGGCAGTTTGTTGTTGTGTCAACTTTGAATCCATAGTATCCTTCTATGGATTACAATGGGTCTATTTTAACTGCAACTGACTTTAGCATAGCAAGTCACAGTTGAAATAGACCCATCGGAATTAATGGAGTGGAGGAGTTGACTCAATAATGCTCCATAAATTCTAGTGCAATTTACTGTGCTAAGTCACAGGAGTTTGGTAAGAAGGTGTGGTAGGGAGAGGAAACACATACTTAACATGATTATCATGTTAATAGTCATTAGTGCACTCTTTTGAAACTATAATGGAAAAACTCTGATAGTTGCTTGCATATGAAGTGTTATGTGCAACGTAATTTAGTTAATTGTTTAGAATAAATTATCGATTGTCTTCTAAAAAGAATGATGACTTTCCATTGCTTACATTCTGGAATATAAGCCTTTGAAGGGAAACAGAACATGGCTTGGAACAGATGGTCCTGATCTATCAATCACACCTACTTGTTTGTTTAAATTGATCAGGGAATCACACAATCCATGCTCATATATATGAAATATAGCCTGGGCATCACCAGTGCTCTCTTCTATATACAATTACTAAGGGGACAAGCATAGTTATGATGTAAAATATTGCTAGAGATTAAATAGAAACATTTATAAAAGTTCTAACATTTAAGTGTTCTATGTGATTAATAGAAGCTAACTGGGGTAACAGACAATTACCCAAAAGAGGCACTTGTTAAATAAAATAAGACGATCCTTTCTCCCTTTGGGGTCCTCCAACAGGTGGCCAGATTTCAAAGCAACGGGTTGCATAGCCAGATAAACCATGTCCTTGAAAAAACCAGTAGGGCAAAATATCAGCAACCTGGACTTAACAGGGTCATGCTCTACAATATGAGTGATCAATGATCATACTCAAACTTCTCCTCTACAACATTTTCAGTCTTGAGTCAACATGTTTTCTGCTTCTTCAAACGCAACCTTAATGCAGTCACTCTTAAGTACAGGGGGATACAAGGCTCAGCTGAAGACTCTCCCTGGTCCCACCAAGTTTGCTGAGAAGATTGCAAGACCCACCTTCGTTTTTGAAGCTTCGGACGACGTTGCCCAACGGCATAGAGGACTTGTCCGTGGCAAACCTGTTATAGAGCTCCAACATGTACTCTGGAGGGTCCACCTTGACTTCGTCTTGTGAGGGGATGTCCGTGAGGTTAAGTGCCTTCAGGAACTCGCTTTGGAAGTCCTGAAGCCGTGTGTCCTGCTCGTCAAAGAACAGCTCATCCTCACTCAAACTTGGCATGTCTTCTAACCCCACAATAGGACTACCCTTTGCAAAAAGGGCCAGAAGCAGCAGGGAAGCGCAGAGGTGAAAGGCGACGGAGGCCATGGCTTCTCTGGAGCTGCCCAAGGGACTCAACCAAGTTTTGCTCGGGTGCCGTCTGTGTGACGCCCTGATCCCCCCGCGATGGATATATACGGCTTGTGTCATGGAGGGTTGACAAGTTTGGACGCTCTTTGCTAGGAGCTTGTGATCGGACGCTCTCCAGCTCTCGTCCCACCCCACCCATCCCGCCCCCATCACCCAGGTCTCAGTAATTGGACGTGGCCTGCTGTGTCTCCTATAGTAGCTTTCACGCTCTTATCTCCCCTAGTGTAAGCGGCTGAGCAGATTTCGGTTGCTATCTCACAAGCCTCCTTGCTCTTAATGAGCAATTTGTAAACATTCCACATTGGGATGCTATGAAATAGAACAATTCCACCACCACCACCACCACCATCCCCTAGCAGAAAGCCTGATTCTCTACTACCCCCCCCATGACTTTTTTTTTTGAAAAAAATGTTTTGGCCCAAATGACTATTTTTAAGCTATGAATCCTTTGCTGTGTTGCAATTTCCGCTAAAAAGGCATTCAATATGATGACCGTGGTCCTCGTTTTTACCATACAACACACACACACACACACACACACACACAATTTGGTATGGCCAAGTAGAAGTGAATGAATCCTTATTTTAAAAACTGATTTGGATGACAGCAGACATTTCATTGCTCCATGAAAGCACATTAGAGGTAGAGTTGCTGGTTTAAAGTCCATTGTGGAGATAGTTCATTTAATTTTTGTGATGCCTTCATTTCAAAGATGACTGCAAGACAGTATAAATAACAGCTGAAAATTCAGGCATAAGCAACATAGTGGAGTGGATTGATATTCCATGTATGTATGTATGTATGTATGTATGGATGGATCTGTCTGTCTCTCTGTCTATCTCTGTCTGTCTGTCTGTCTGTCTGTCTGTCCTTCCATGTGTCCATCCGCCCACTTGCTCGTCTTATCTATCATTCAGCAGTTTTGTTCAGATAGGACTTTTATGTAGGCAGTGTCACGCAATTCCAGGCCACTTTGAGATTAGGTTAACTTATTATGTTGGAATTGATGCTTGGAAGTATTTCTTTCATGCTGTGCATTGCAAGGGGAAAGGAGATGATGCAAGGATCTGGGTGCATGAACCTTGGTTTAGGTGCATGGTGGCTGGTGGCTCGGATAAGTTGTTAGCCGCCCAGAGTTCCCGTCGGGAAGATGGAGCGGGATACAAGTATTTAAATAAATAAATAATATAAATAAATAAGTTGGTGAACTCATTTCACATTTTGGTCCAAACTTCTGTGGCATTCTCCATGGGGCTGGATCTATTGTTGGCTAAGCACCTTGGATAGCTCTCCTGTAAAGGGATAGGTCTAACTTAACTACAGATAGGGTTGATCTGTAATAAGACTCTGGCCATAAATGTTTGTATCCACATTATCCTGAAATGTGGATGCAAACATATGGATGAAATAAAACTAGTGATAAGTAAGTAGCTTATAACGTATTACTTCTGAATTCACTAAGCTCTCATGATTAGACCCAAAGGAAGATTCAGAGGCCTCTGGATGACAGTCAATATCATTTTGGTCCTAATAGTTAGTCTACTCTCAACAATGTGGGGACTGATAGCTGTTGTAATTTTTTTATGTTGATTGGCCGTGTTCTGGGACTGGGAGTTTTTCTCCCTGACGTTTCGCCAGACTCTGTGGCCGGCACCTTCAGAGGGCAAGGAGCTCAGGGAATGAGGAGTTCTCTGTGTGCTCTGGGGTATAGAAGGAGTGATATTGTGGGTTTTTTAAGTTGTGGGAAAGGGGGAAACTTGTCCTATTCAGGAGAATAGGAGTTAGTCATCGTATTGTGATGTGGGAAGTGGGAACTAATGTAGAAGAAAGGTGTAGCCACAGTGGACAATCTCATAGGTTGATATTGCTCTCTCAGATAGAAACCATGCCTGCCTCAGGGCACGCTATGGTGCCGTGAGGTGCTGGAAGACAAGCCGCCAGGGACGTGGCCCTTGAACTCAGAGTGCTAGGAAGAATCCCAAGATAGTAGTCTGAAGTTAAGGAAATTCCCCTCATTGATGCTCATTAGAAAATAGCTGAGGCATGAGGTAACTGTGTGATGTGATGAAGCAGAGATATAAGCGTGTGACACTGACAGAGTGGTATGCGCTCATTGCTTCTCATTTGCCATTTTTCAAAATTTTCCTTACTCTCCTTTCTCTCTCTACATGCTCCGTTCCTCGTTTCTTTCTGAAACACCTCTTGCTTTTTGCTCTCTGCTCTCGCTTCCAAACTATTGCAAGTCTATGCATGGAGGACCAGTGGGAAATGGAACTCCTTGGTTCCTGGCTCCACCACTATGCACGCCAACCCACCGAGCTATGGACATGGCAACACATTAGAGAACTGAAGGGAAAACAAGGAGAAGGAGGCCAGAGAGAGGTCCTTGTTGATCCGAGTCAATCCAAGGGTCAAGTGTAGCAAGAGCATGGACTTCTAAACTAGCGCTTGGCTAGACAGCGCTGTGCTCTTTGGCCATTAATCTAAGATGTATGGGTCGGGGGGAAGAAAGAGGATCCTGTAACGACACCCCCCACCCCCCAGAAGGGAGGGAAGGGAAGCTCTCGCTGGACATTTTTTGAATTCTCTCCCTTGTCATCTCCTTCGTTCCTTGCACGTTTGGTATTCGTTTGGGTGTCAGATAAGGAGAAAGGACCTTCTCCCATGACATTGATGAAAGCAAGATGACTGACTGCCCAAAATATTTTGGCAAATTTCTAACTTCTGGCCTGCCTCCCGCCTCCTTCGGCTGGGGGTCTACAGTATTTCAAGGCTGACATGTTTCTCCTTAATGAGAATTCTTCTGGAAATAAATACACTCAGAACCACCACCACCACCACCACCACCCTCAGTCAAAAGTCCCAGGAGCAGTTTTGGAATGCCCTTGAAGCAAAGCTGCAGTGCGATGCTTCTCCTTCGGTTTTGCCGTGTGCTTTTTGCTGAAAGCAACAGGGGCATTTGTTTGTTTATTTCAACGTAACTTCAAATTGGGTGGATGCTGTGGGCGATGATGTTCACTCGTGAACTCTCTGTCGCTGTGACGAAAACCTTGTGCTCTTTCACAAGCAAGACCTGAGGAAGAACAAACTCATGTTTCAAGAGACATCCAGCTCAACAAGTCGTCTTTCTTTGGTTTAGATCAGAGAGTGGCAAGTTAATAAAAAGCAATAGCATACAATTAAAACATTAACAAGATTTTTAAAACCCAAATTTTGTTGCATTTGCATAGGGGGAAAAAAGATGTTCAAACTAGAGCTTAGAGTTAGGAATGGCAGAATTTAGAATGGGAAGAGAAAGCCATGGATTTATTATGAACTTCACTGATGATCCAGTCATCTGGCAACATCTTTCTTTTTCTGCTCCCTCTCATCTCTGCAGGGTATGGAAAAAATATGGGTGTAAAAACTCCAGATTAAGTTAAACTCTAATTATATGGCCAGCCTATGATAGAAAGCATCCGAGTTAATCGACTGTAATGCATTAATGTCAATCTCAGGTTTAGCTCTGGTCAAGTTCCTTCTCCATTTTTGCTAGCTTGGGTCTACAGTTTGGGGAAAGTTACTTTTTAAAATATCCAGCTCACAGAATCTCCAAGCGAACTGAGTTATTTGTCATGTCTTAATAACCGACAGTGGGTCTGCATGCAGTCCTAGACCTGCCGTTGGTCAATCTGCAGCTCAGTTGTGTTTTCCTAACCAGTAATCATAGACGAACTACTATTAGTAACATTGAGGCTGCTATTTTTCTTTAGTGCTACCTGCACTGCACCGCAGCCCTTCTCTGTGACTGAATTTGGACCTCAGTCTGAAAAAAAAAATCCCGGGTGCTGTTTTAGTGCAGACACCCAGCTTCTCCTAGACTTTGCTTGCAGATGGGCACTGTCATACCAAGAGAGGATGAATGTACAGGAATCCTCCCCTTGCCTGCCTGCTTGCTTCAGTCCTTTTCTCAAGCCTGGCTGGCACAGCCGAGTGCTCTTGGAGGTGCAGACAGCTCCTTATCTCAGCGAGTATATGGGACCACCTCCCTCCGCCTCCCAGCGGCAGCCTGCGATTCTAAAGGGCTCCTTTTATCTCCAGCTGGTCGCCAAGAGCCCTGGACCGAGCTCTCCAAGTTACATCCCCGGGGACATCACATTAATGTGTCGGTGTCAAACACCTCGAAGCATTCCCAGGGCAGACGTGACGGTGGCCAATGTTTCCATTGAGGAAGAGGGGACTCACATATTGTTGTAGCTTCATGGTTAAGGCACTAAGGCTGAGTCCCGTGGCTTAGGGAGAAGCCAAGAATATATCAGGCAAGCAGATCAGACAAGGAGAATCTCTCGCAGGAAAATGGGAGCAAAGATGAAAGAGCTTTCTTGACATCATAGTTAAGAAAGGGCAAAACATAAAGACCGTTTAGGGAGTATTGTACTTCTTCCTAACAGGTAAAACATCCTCTGGTGCTTTTCTTCTTCTTCTTCTTCTTCTTCTTCTTCTTCTTCTTCTTCTTCTTCTTCTTCTTCTTCTTCTTCTTCTTCATCATCTTCTTCTATGAGAAGCTTTAAGGGGCCATTGGGCCTGTGCTTCAGTCCCAAACTGGATTAAGGCAGTTCCGTTTATTTGCACAATAGAGGGGGGGGGGCTCCTGTTCCCCCTCAAGAGCATTAAGCAGCCATGAACCCCCTTCCAGGTTGTAACTCTGTCCCTCAGTATAAGGCAGGGGTAAGTATTTCTATCTCACCTGGGGTCCTTTTGAGGAGAAAGTTGGGATGGAAATATTTTAAATAAATAATAAACATCCAAGAGTGCAGAAGCCATCTAATCTAGACAGTTTGGGAATTTTGAGTGGTGGTGGTGGATTTATTGACTAGAATATATAATCGCATTATATTTAATGTTGCATTTCATAATTCTCTGAATTTAAAATTTAGAAATTGCATTAGCGTTTAAGATTCCAGCTCATTTTCTTCTATGGATCTGAAGTGCAAGGGTATTATTCGGGCAAAGAGGACCGGAGCACTGAAGTGCTCCGTTTTGAGTTTGCAGCTTGGCATCTAGAGACCTCGGAAGCATCTGAAGCTGAGAACACCACCACCCAGGAATGGCTGGCCGTGGTCATCCTTTGCCACCTAGTGGCCAGTGTCCTCGTCACTTGTGGGACCCCGAGGCTGTTTTCTGTGAATCAAACACATACAGTACATGTTGTGTAAGCATCAGACGGAGCTTTGAAGACCTGTGTAGGAAATGCAGTCATATTTCTCCCCACCTCCACCACCACCACCCCCGAGAAAATGCAGGCCATAAGCTCTATTAGGAAGACACATTGTTCCATGGGTGCATGGATGATGCCTGTAGGATGATGCCTGTAGGAACCCATGGCTAACCTTCAAGGGAAACTTTGGCTGAACAGATTGCATTTCAAGCAGTTTGGAAGTAGCACATTACAACCACGCTCATTACAGTATTGCTTCTAATTCATTAATTTATACTGAACTAATGAGGTGGTAAATAAGTCAATAATGACTTGATGCTGGCGCCTGTTCCATGCCACCTGGATTTTGTAAGATCTTTCTTTGGGGAGAAAGGCGGCATAAAAATAAAGTTGTTTATTATTATTATTATTATTATTATTATTATTATTATTATTATTATTATTATTATTATTATTATTATTATCATCATCATCATCATCATCATCATCATCATCATCATCATCATCATCATCATCATCATCATCTTTCTGGTTTCAGAGATCCTGACATACAAAAAATCGTAAACCTGAAAGATTTTCAGCTACTTGTTCCCTGTCTTCTTCCTAATCCTAGCATGTTAATTTGGACCTTTTAATCTTCCAACACTGGAGGCCTTCAAGGGAAAAAGGGGGCCACCAGCTGTCAGATCTGTTTTGATTTGTATTCTTGCCTTGACCAGGATTCTGCGTCCAAGAACATAAGACGCAGTAAGGAGCTCGGTTTAAAGTGTTTCTGGTTTCCACCTGTGCTTTCTTCTTTTCTGCTTGATGAGAAAAGAACACACCTCAAATATTGAACAAAGCCTTGTGCACATTTCCTCTGTTGGTTTTCAAGGCAGCGTCGGCCCTTGCGGAACTGGCACGGGAATCGGCAGACACTCCTGACACAAAGAGGGTGTGTGTCATGTTCCAAGAGCTTGGTTTGGCATGGGATAAATTGTTCTCTCGTGTATTCAAGCGGTTGGAGAGTTGATGGTACTTCTCTCCTAGTCTTCTTCAGTTGAGCTCATTGTATTGTCTTGCTTGCATTAGTGTGGAAGTACACTGGTTAGTACGTGGATGGGAGACCACCAGGGAATACCAGGTGCTGTAGGTGCCTGGAGTAGGAACTGGCAAAACCACTCCAGTATTCCTGCCAAGAAAACTCCATGGACATGGGGTCATGAAGAGTCGGTCACGACTGTAACAACACAACACACACACACACTCTCTCAAGCCCTACTGGTAATTATTCATTTGAGAGGTCATCTGATCTACCTGCAAGCAAAGAAGGAGCCGTCTTGCTTTTATACCCATCAGGAAATTAATGCTGTATAAGTAACCATAGTATAAACACTTGTGGGGGGGGGGTTACCTGAGAGCAGCTCTGAATCAGGAATCAGTCTGTGAGTCAGTATTTTAGTTTTAATTTTTTTAATTTCTGAGACATACCAAAAACCCAACGACCCTGCCTTTAATTGTAATTCTTGGAGGCTGATGTGATTTTGCCTGCTGTGGCAATGGGTTGTCTGTCATGTATTAGTCCGGCCCTGATAGTCGCGCATGCAGACACATGCACCCGCACACACAAACATGACTGCCTCAGTGCAACGCACACTCTGCCAGAAGCAAAGCAGAGTTCTGTGTGGATCATGCAAATATCTCTTACTTTGCACCATTTATTCAGCATTCGTGGGATCCCCAAAAGTGTAGGTTGAATGCATATCGACCTTCCGTTTTCTTCCAGTTGCTCAAGGAAATGTGAAGCCACAAAGCAATAGCCAGTATATACAGCATGGATGGGCAACCGTAATAGTGTCCCCTCTGGCCAGTATTACAACGGTTATGAATACACTTGTGCAGCCAATTGTGTGACCGGAACGGAAGCCTGCTGGACCGAGAGGGGCATTTCCATAAGTGCCTTATGAGGAAAGGCTAAAACATTTGGGGCTCTTTAGTCTGGAAAAAAGGTGCCTTGGGGGTGGGTGGGTATGATTGAGATGTACAAAATAATGCAGGGCATAGGTAAAGTGGATAGAGAGATGCTCTTCTCCCTCTCACAAAATACCAGAATTAGGGGACATCCACTCAAATTGAGGGCTGGGAGAGTAAGAACAGACAAAATAAAAAAAATTCACCCAACATGTTGTTAGTCTGTGGAACTCCCTGCCACAGGAGGTGGTGATGGCATCTGGCCTGGATGCCTTCAGAAGGGGATTGGGCAGATTCCTGGAGGAAAAGTCTTTCCCAGGTTACAAACCATGATGGAGATGTGTGTCATCTCCAGGGTACTTCAAGGGCCATTCGCAGGGGAGTAGCATCAGGAGGCAGATATCTAGTCTCGTGCACTCCCAGAGGCATTTGGTGGGGCCACTGTGAGATCCAGGAAGTTGGACTAGCTGGGCCTTTGGCCTGATCCAGCATGGCTCTTCTTATGTTCTTTTGGCTCTATGGTAGGATGCTGGCTGGTATACCCTTCTCTCTCTATGTCAGAGGAGTGTGCAGAATGAAAGCAAACACACACAGCATTGGAGAAAACTGCATTTCTTTATTAGCTGCTCCTAAGTTGGGTTGGCGATTTTTGAAAGAAGCACAAGAATGGGGATGGCTGGCAGACCGTTGGGCTGGAGGTGGCCGGGTGGGGCTTCCTTGTAAGACCCTCCTGAGAGCATCCGGCAGGCTTACAGGTTAATGTCTCCACAAATGCTTATGCCCAAAATGCCAAGGAGACCGGCCTTGACACAGCTGCCGGCGTGTATGCCGGTACCTGGACAGGAGAGGAGAAAGACACCTTGGTTACTCCGAAAACAGGAAAGGAAGCAAAGGGGAAGTCGGGAGAGTCAGAGACAGAATATTCTGTGCCTCATTTTGCTTTCTTTCTCTGTCTCAGAGATCAATGAAGAATTTTCTGCTGGGGTGCTAGAGCAGTCTCCCCCTGGGCTATATACAGCAGAGGAACATCAGGGCGCATTGATTGGATTGCAATTTGCAGCCAACACTTGAACACCACCTGAGTTTAATCCCCATGAGCTCAGGTAGCCAGCTCAAGGTGGACTCAGGTTCCCATCCTTCCAAGGACTGGTAAATTGAGAACCCAGCTCACTCAAAGGGCGATGTGTAGCCTTCATAATTAAACTCTTAACTGCCCTGAGAATGCTTTAAACACTGTGGGGTGGTGCATAAGCAGTGTGCTTTTCCTTTTTCAAAGTTCTTCACTAAACTACCGATCACAGGAGACCGCAGGACGGAGCTGTGGCGGTTTGAGCTAGAACAAACTATTGTTAACTGCTCTCTTTCTCATTCATATTGTCTCTGAACGAGGGGTTTATGGAGTCACTCTGATCTTTTCTGGATTGGGTGTTGGGCTCGAGAACGAATTTGATTCAGTCAACACCTTATCTCCAAATGCAAACACTAGATCTAGAACTTGAATCAAGAACTTTCTGATTTTTTTATTATTTTTTTTGCTCTAAAGATTTGAGCAACACATTGTCCAATAAGCAATATGAAACTGGAATGAGAGTTTAGAAAACTAACTTTTTGGAGGTCAACTTCCAAAATTTTCAAGGTTTAGTTAACTCCACCCCCACCTCCACCCCCAAATTAGTGAGTATTCTGCTGAATATCAATTGGCAATCATAAAGGCAGCTTCCTGCAACTGCACACAAGTTGTAGTTGATGAACGCACTCCAGGCCTTTTAAAATGAGCACTATTTATTTATTTATTTATTTATTTATTTATTTATTTATTTATTTATTTATTTATTTATTTATTTTTAACCCCACCTTTCTCCTTGGAAAATGACAAATTCCACTAGATGTAAGCTGCTTTTAGTTCAATGGGACTTATTCCAGCCAAATGTGCTTCAGTCTAGTTCAGTCTAGCCCCGTGGCGCAGTGGTTAAATTCCTGTCCTGCAGCTAAAACTCTGCTCACGACCTAGGGTTCAATCCCAGATAGCCAGCTCATGGTTGACTCAGCCTTCCATCCTTCCGAGGTCAATAAAATGAGTACCCAGCTTGCTGGGGCGGTGGGGGGGGGGCGGCGGGAATGTGTAACCTGCATACTGTAATTAAACTGTAAACTGCCCAGAGACTACTTGAAGTGGTATGGGGCGGTATATAAGCAGAACACTTTGCTTTTTTGCTTTGGTTTGCTTTTTATAATCTATGTTTCCATTGCAGCTTCAATTTTTTAAAAAAAAGACCTGACAGCATACAAGGCAGTGTTTTGCTCTATTATCAATACTTACTTTCCACTTTTTCAACTTTGTAAACAGGTACATCCTTGCAGAGGTGTTCAATAGCACTACCAAAAACAAACCACTCCTTGAGTCTACCGAAGAAGGAGTCACTGGGTGCATACTTTGCCCACACATTTCTTGGAGACATAATTTCCTTCATCATCTAGAATGAGAAGATAATTTTAAAGGGGTGGGTGGGAAATAGCAGTTTCTAAAGGATTAGCTGTTTGGGGTCCAAAGCACACATTGAAAGAAATCCATTTCTAGGAGTAGTGCTCCTCCCAGTGAGGAAAATGGTCTAACTGTACAAACAAATGGAAAGGAAGAGCACATGTCATCCTGATTATCTTTAGAATATAAAGAACACTTTCCTTTGCATGCCCAGTTCTTAATTTGAGCACAATAGAGTAGATCACATTGCTGAGGGGGAAACAATGGAAGAGGGGGGGAAAACTAATTTCTCTGAATGTGTGTGTTCTGGCCCTGTCTGTTGTATTAAAAGCAACAAAGAATCTTATGACAAATTAAAAACCAACACCCACATTATGGGTGTTTTTCTCAATCAGGCACCACCACCATCCAGCTGTGCAGAACTACCTCTTTATAATCCCCTAGCAGTTAATTTATTTCAAATGCTTTTACCCTGACGTTCTCCTTAAAAAGGTCCCAAAGAGGCTTACATCATTAAAATAGGACTTTGAAAAGCTTAGCTCAAAATAGGTTTTGCTGGTAGTGGAGCATGGGATTTGTAGTCAGCCATACCACACTGGGAGAGCAATGGGCTATAATCCACTTCGGACAAAACAGGGTATGATCTGCATCATCTTATACCCACAATGACTTTTTGCATCTTTCAGAGGGTACAGAAGAAAGGGGCTGGGGTAGGTAATTCAGAGTAAGCCTTCCAATTCTATGTTGGTCCAGGAAACCCCGGGGAGTGTACTTTAGTAAACAGGAAATACAGCAAATGACAAATCCTGGGATTCTCAGTTAAGGCTTCCAGGTGTAACCCTCTTGCCATTTTGCTGCCCAGGTACATCCATTATGATGCCTCTAATGGAACCTGAAATTACCTGTTTCTCATAAGCTAACCGTCCGATTTCTTCCAGTTCTGGGATGTATCCTTTTTCCATCTTCATCACAAAGCAGGCACGGCGGGAAAACAGCCGGACGGCAATGTATCCCTGTCATTCACCAAAGGAGATCAATAAGTGAGTCACACCTGGCAACTGGGGGGTGGGAATGGTGGTGGTGGGGAACCTGGCTGGTTTCCGCCCCCCCCCTCCGAAAGGTCTGAGGGTGGTTTGCACTTACGGAGCTGTAATCAAAAATGGTGTCAGAAGAGCAGAGACCTCCATATACGTGGATGTTGGCTATTTGGTTCTCATTATCTATGCTCACTGTCTGCTGAATATATTCTCCATCGGCACTTGGGATCCTGTAGACCTGGGTATAAATTAACATAAATACGTGGTTTTTAAGAAAAAGAAATGTCCCATAATCAAGTCCCTGTCGTAGTCCATGAAATGACAAGGCAGCCCCAGGATAGACATCTGTGGCATCCCACAGAAATCACTCTCACGAGGAATGGAACAAATGAAACACCGGGACCCTTAAATTCAACAGGACTGTGCTGCTGCTTCACTTGAATTTCCATCCTCTTAGAACGGCATGATGGAGTCCCGCTCCTTTCAAGAAGGCCCTGTGGAGAATTGAACTCTGCAGGCTGAGGTCTTGGCCACAAAACTACCCAGCAGTTCTGAGTGAAACAGATATTGTTTACCTGGAAGGTTGCAAGTGCAGGACTCCATAAGAGGCCCAGAGCAACGATTATTGCAACCTGGAAAAGAAAAGATAGAAGCATGAGTCGTCATCTGGAGAGGCTAGGTAGCAAGTTCAGGGCAGCAATGTTGCATGAGACTCAGGCGTTTATCCTAACACAGGGAACAATTTTAATTTGGCCTGGGCAAAACAGCTGTGTTTCGGGTGTCACCTTTCCTTGCGTTTTGCAGTTCTCCAACTAATCACTTAAATACCCATGCATTCAAAGAAACCTTGTCCCGAATTAGAATTAGCAGCCTCTTGTCAATATCTATTGCTGCAAGTTTATCCCATAATAAGCTGTTCCCGGTACTTGTATCAAATGCAGAGAAGAAAGGCCCCAAATAGTCATTTAAAACGTTTAGTAGAATTGAAAAGTGGACAAGAGAAGACTTGTCTAATCATCATCATCTTGTGCTGTCAAGTCAATTCTGACTTATGTTGACCACTTTCAGGGTTTTTCAGGTAGAAAGATTCAGAAGTGGTTTCCCCTTCCCTTTCTCTGGGGTTGCCCTGGGACCACTGTGTAGCTTGCCCACGGCCACCCAGGCTGGCTGTCCCTCAAGGGGAATTGAACTCCCATCACCTGGGTCTACAGCCAGAGACCTAAACCACAGAACTCTACAGTCTGCCATTTTGTGGCAAAGCACCCTAAAAGATACATTTTCAAACTCATATTTGAACATGAGTTTTTTTTGTTAAAAAGTCACAGATCAATGTGGAAATAGGAGAGAAAGGAATTAGGAATGGACTTATATGTCCGTCCACTCAACAGCATTGAGAGGGGCCAACTAACATTACATTGGCCTATTCATTTCTTTGGTGGCCACAGATGAAAACAAACTACCAGGGCAGATGATGCTCTGAACCAGCAGGTCTGCCATTTGGGTTTCCTCCCTCAAGGACCAAACGTTTGAAGGGAATAATTCGTGCCATTCAATAACTGAGCCTGAGAATTCATCGTGTGGTTATTAAAATGAATTCATCCATTTCTTCTCACATAGAGAAGGTTTTCCAGTAACTTTCCCTGGCTTGTACATTTTTGGGTAAAGAAAAATGTCATGTCAAGGCACCTGAAAACATGCACAGCATCTGTTTCCCCTTGCAAAGGCACTTCCTGCTTGCAAAGACAATTTGCACTTACAGCTAAATAGGCTATTATTTTGTTTAAAAGAATGTGTCGAATATACTCACAAGGGTGTTCATTTTTCTTCCAGATAAGAGGCCACGGTGCAAATGGAATAAAATTCCAGAGGCTTTGGGCTTTTATATCTTGCCGGTAGGTGTGCAGAAATGGTTCCCAATAATCTGGCCCAGGCTGTTGGTGACCCCGTATCTGTGGAGGACACGCCCCGGTAAATGCCTTTATCTGCATTAGGACCAGTGCAGATAACCAAGAATTGATATCTTGAGGACATTAGTCAGCCATGAAAAAATGTCAAATTAGTTTTCTCATCAGTATCAGTTAACCCTTACCAGAATGCACAAGCATAATTTTTTAAAATACGAAGAATTTAGGGCCAAGTACTAACTTTGAAACTAAATGGCCTTTTTTGGACTGATTTGTAGGAAGGCTGGATCAAAGGGGAATGGTCAGATTCGGTTCCAGGGTGAAGTGAGGTAAATTTAAAAGACCAGTTTGTGTCCAGGGTGGAAATCCCGATCATCTGAGGAACCGATTGGTCCTAACTTTCCCCCAAAAATGCAAACTCTACATGGTAGGAAAATACCTGAAGTGAGCTGCGTGAAATTTGACAGGCATCCATCCTTCTCTACACTACGTGGTGGGTTGAAATTCCATTTGTATTGGGCAAAAACAAACAAAAAAAGTAGCTGTTTTGGATTTCCAAGCGCAAATCAATGGAAGGCTTACCAGCTGACTCAGATCCAGGATACAAATCAAACTGGAGTATAAAGGTCATAAATCTCTGTGGACTGAATCTCCGTGATATCCTGGAAGCAAAAGACTCTAAAAACTCTGTTCATCTATTAATGTCCTATCGTACAAGTATACGCTGGGGTGACTGACTTAGCAACCCTTCCTCTGGCTATCCACATTTTAAAAATATACATACTGTATTGTTGAAATAGGGCATTCAGGTATTGGGGCAGGGAGAGAAGCACAAATAGATAAAGATGTTTCCCCTCCTTGTCTTTTCTAGATCCGCGTGTAGATTTGTATTCTTAGATGTCTTTCTTCCTGTCCCCTCCCTCAGCTTACTCCTGTTTCTTTTTGCACCTGTGCTTTTAAATATAGAGGCAAGCCAGCTGTAAGGGCATGTATAGAAAAGTTTACGGATCTTTATTTCCTTTTCAACTAACCTCAGATACTTGTCCTGAGTTAATAAAGTATTTGGCCAAGAAAATTGCACTAAGCTGCTATACTCTGCCACAGATCTGCCAGCCAATCCTAACATATAGAGTGGTCCAATTTTTTTTAAAAAAACAGCATGGTCAGACCCTCTGATAACCCAAATGTTTTTGCAAAATGGTGAACGTCATCCCCCCCCAAATTGCCTCTTGGATGTGGAATTTTAGTCATGTTCTGAGGGAAACATTTTTAGACTCTAAAGGCCTTTTAAAAACCAACAGAAAGGTCCAGGTTTTTGTCAGGGTGCCGTGGGTTGGGTTGTGCGTCGCTGGGCATGGAGCCATCAAAGCGAACAGGCTGCAGTGTAAGCGATTATAAATGGCCTCCTTGGAAAGAAGGTTCACCAAATTAGAAATGACTTGAAAAGTTAAATGGAGAGGGCTTTGCCATATTGCCACTCTTCCTGAGATTTCTATATCGGCAAGTTTTTTTTTAAAAAATTACAGCCTTTCTTTTGCTTGTAGAAGGGGCCAAGGCCTTTAGCAAACAGATCAGGTGCCTGCCTTGGTCAAACGGTGCGTTAATTGAAAGGGGAGGGGGAAGAACCACAAAAGAATTCAGGCCACAGTGCTTCCTTAAGCGATTGCAGAGCCCATAAACCAAATAGTAAGCCTAGAACTGCGGAGTTGAAAGGGGACCCCATGGAACATGTAGCTCAGCCCCTGTCAAGGAGGCCCTGAAGGGGAATCGAACCCCTGACCGCTGGCCCTGCACTCAGCAGTTCAGCACCACAGCAGTGAGGCAGTCCAGCTTTTCCAGGCAGGCACAACACTTCTATGTTTTCTTTTGGTTGCTTACTTTTTAACCAACACCATTTTGTGAACTGAACTCAACTGGGGCAATGTTGACTTTGCCCACACATCTCTACAACAGAGACCACAACAAAGAACACACACACACACACACACACACACACACACACACACACACACACACACACACACAGAGAGAGAGAGAGAGAGAGAGAGAGAGAGAGAGAGAGAGAGAGAGAGAGAGAGAGAGAGAGAGAGAGAGAGAGAGAGAGAGAGATTTCTCTTTTTCACACTGACATGCACGCTAGAGATGGGCACGACTCATCAAAATTTTCGTTTTCGTTTTCATTTTTTTTCGTTTCATTTCAAAACGAAAACGAAAACGAAAAAATTTTCAGAAGCAAAACGATAACGGAAATGAAACGAAAAATTTTGCCGTGTTTTTCGTTTTCGTTACGGCGGACACATTGCATTGAAAAGAATGCTAACGAAACGAACATTTTTCATTTTCGTGTTTGTTTTTTCGTTTTGTTTCGTACGAAAATGAAAATGAAAAATGTGCAAAAAAACCCCGAAAAACGAAAACGAACCGAAACGGACCCCTAAATGAAAAACGAAAAATGAAAAAAAAATTGAGTTGTGCCCATCTCTAATGCACGCCATTGTGGTTCTGTGGCAAAACCCACCATAATCATCCCCTCCCCTCTTGATGCTGAAGGTGCAAGGTCCATAATTCAAGGAAACAATTCTTGCTGAAGAATTCCAACTCTGTTAATCTTAGATTTCACCTCAGGAAATGCAGAATCCTCTCTAGGAACCCAACTGAGTGGCGATCACCTCAGTATTTTTCCTGCCATCCAGATGCCACATGGCTTGAAGAAGAAGCGGCGGCAGCAATCAGGGGCAAGCCCCCCCCCGCCTTTTCCACAATCCTCAAACCTTTCCCAAGAAAGAGAGACAAGAGGATGTAATGGGGGTGGGGGGGGAGTGGACGTTTGCCATCCTGGGACTTTCATATACAGTATTTGCAAATCCTGCAAATTTCCACTTCCATTCAAGAGGCTTTTGGGGACTGTCTATTCAGCACCCCGAGCTCTGCAAAACCCAGACTGGTGAAGCGGGGTCCTGCCAAACTCAAAACGTTCCCTCTGTAATTCCTTTTGTTTGCTGTTTGTGAGAAGTGGCACACTACTTTTGGATGTTGGATTTTGCTCATGGAGTAGATGGCTGGTTTGGTTGATATGACTGTGGAAAATTATGTTGAGACCCAATATGGCGACCTCTTCAGTGACCCCGCGGCTTCAAAGCCTTATGGACAATGGGCTGAGGGTGCTGAATGGACAGTCCTCAAAACATCTTGAATGGAACTGGTTGTGGCAAACGTAAAACCCATTCTCTAAATGTCTCATATATCTCAAAAACCCTTTTAGGGTCAGCATTAGTCAGAGGTAGCTTGACAAGACCTAAGAACAACATGGCACCAACAGCTGTCCAAGACAGGCTTGAACCCCAGAACAGGGAAATTTACCATCCTGTAGGAAGGACTTTACTGATATTTTAATCAGTAAATGATATTTTAATCGCCCAGATCTGCCAGTATCTTGATGAGTCTCCCTGAGGACAGTTGTGCAAGCTCTGGTGATCTCGAGGGTCGACTATTGCAATGCCCTCTACGTGGGGTTGCCCTTGTCCCTGGTCCGCAGGTTGCAGCGGGTGCAAAATGCGGTGGCCAGGCTGCTGGTGGGTGCCCGTAGATATGAGCACATCACCCCAGTCCTGGCTCGCCTGCATTGGCTCCCCGTTGTCCTCCGGATCAGGTTCAAGGTCTTGGTTTTGATTTTCAAAGCCCTCCACGGCTTGGGACCAGAGTACTTGGTGGAGCGTATCTCCCAAAGGACAACTGGATCCAGACCCACTAGGCTGGCGCAGGCGCACTCACTGAGGTTGCCCACACCCAGAGAGGCGCGGAAGTCGCGTACACGAGACCGCGCCTTCTCTGTGGTGGGCCCTGCACTCTGGAATCATCTCCCCAGTGAGCTGCGCCTGTTGGAGTCCCTGCCCACCTTTAAGAAGGCTTTGAAGACCTACCTCTTTAGAGAGGCTTTTGGTGACTCCCTCTGTTAGTCTGGTGCTTTTTTTTTTTTTGCCCTGGGTTTTGGCGCCATCTTGATTCTTCGCCTCCTTTTTTGTTTGTTGTCTATATCTGTTTTTATTGCTGTAAGCCGCCCAGAGTTCCCTTGGGGAAGATGGGCAGGATACAAGTTTAATAAATAAATAAATAAATAAATAAATAAATAAACAAATAAATAAATAAATAAATAAATAAATAATGATATTTGGGGTAGAGTTATTGAATAGGTGCTTGTAAGAGATAAGGGTAAGGCTTCCATGCAACAATCAATTTTGTTCTGGAGGGGAGGATAATGAATGTAAATAAGAAGAATTGTCCTATTGGTAAAAGGGTGCACTGTTGTTGATGTTTTATCTTTTTGTAATTTGTATTTTTGTATTTTGTATAAAATAAAGTAAAAAAATTATTATAATTTTTAAAAAAGGAAGGACTCTACCACCTTGAGTAGGTTGCGCTTCTTCCACCCACTAGATAAATTTCTCAAGTTGGCTGTAGGTCATGTGGACCTTTCTGAAAAGCACCTCCCATTTTTGGAATTGGAGGCTGGCCGCATGTCTTGTTTATTCATCTTATTTATTTATTTTGGGTATTTCCCCCCACACACCTTTCTCCTTGGAAATGGACCCAAGATGGCTTACAATCATGAGGGAGAATATACAGTCCAGCATAGGAGTATGTATGCTTTGGGGACAACCTGTCAGAGACGTCATGGGCCGTATGCAGCACGGAGGTTGCCAGTTGCTGACTCCTGCTCTAAAGAACAGGCTTCAACCCACACAGGTCAAGGCCATGTTTTCTTTGAAATTCGTGCCCCTGGCCTCCAACCACCAGGCCCCTCTCCTTCAGGAGGAGCACAAGATCATCCATGATGGGTCGATGCACTCATGCATCTCTGTGTGTTTTGAAAGATTAAGCTCTGCCTTAATTTAAAACCACCAAGACTCCTGTGGCACCTCTGAGATCAACACATTTACGACGGCAGTCTTGAACACGTCACACGTTGCTTTGATTTTTTGGCTGCACCAGATTAACAGAGCTGGAAAAGGCGTTAATTAAGCTTTTTTTTTTAAAGGACACCTCCTACACCTTCCCTTTGAGTAATCAAAAGTTATCAAAAAGCATATTGAATATATAATTTATCAGCCTCGCAAGGCTTATCTGTAGGGTGTCACCCCCTTTTTTTTTCTCATCCACTGGGTACATGCCCAAAGAGTCCTGTACTGCTCCAGAGGGAGAACAATTCCAGAATGATAAGGCATCCTATCTCAACCACCCGTCCACACCTAACCCCTGTATATAAAGACAAAGGGCCCCCTCTTTGCCTGGTCCTGCATTCCTTCTAGTGACAACATGAAGCTGACAGTAAGTAGTATACCTGTCCTGAATGTCCTTTTGAAAAACTACAGCACCTCTAAATGGAAACCCCACTTATTATTCCCTTTCTGGGTTTTTATTTTCGTTTTAGCAATTTCTGTATTAGATTAAACTCCCGAGTTAGATATTAAATATTACTCTGTGCAGTATCGATGATGCTGGGAGTGAGGCTGAAAAAAAAGCACTCCAGATTAAACAATGCCGTTTAATTTCCTTTGGCATCAACGTCCATTTCACAGCTCAAGGACGTGAAGAATTAAGGTTTCTGTAGGTGCTCAGCATTTTTGGTGGCCGATTTCTACCCTCCACATCCTGGAACCAAATATTGTAATGCTTTTCGCTTTCATGTGGGTTTCCTTTTTTAATTCTATAAGCTGCCTTGGATCCTTTTTAGGAGAAATGTTTTGAATAAAATAAAATGAATAAGCATTAACCTTTGTTTACCACTCCCCCCCCCCATCTATTTAAACATTTTCCCCCCTGAAATCTGCTTTAGATTCTGAGCGTCGCACTTCTTGGATTATTCCTGGCCCCGATTTTGGCCACCAATGTAAGTACTTTTCCAGATGGTATACATTTATTTCCTTCATGCCCTTTCGTTGCCTCGGTTGGGAGATATCTCTAGAAGGGAGAATGTCCTGGAATTGTTTTCACATATGATGGAGATCTTAATAAACTACATTTTTACAAAACCCATCATTAGGAATCGAACTATGCCATGTTGGGAAAGATTGTTATGATATTTCTGACAGACACTTAAGATTTTGGTGTCTGTCAGGAGTTGAACTAAAACTCCCCAGTATCAGCTTACAAGCTGCATTATTTTAATGGTGTAAATTGCTGTTGCGAATTCCTTCCGGTTAGCATATCGCTGCTTGTAGCACTCAACTATGCGGAAGGAAGGGGTTAAAAAAAAGCAAGTGGTTCATTCGTCAAGACCTGCGGCTACCATTTTCACCATTTCTGAAGCCCATTTGGCCCTAACCTTGCTTGCCATCTGCAGAAGATTTGTGGTTTTTATTCGTCCCCCCCCAACCTAGAACATCGATGAACAGGAAGACAACAATGTTGGCGGGAGTTCCCACCAGTCTGTGAGCATTGACCATGAAAAGCAGGTGGTGAACGTGGACGACAACAATGGCTGGAAGTCCTGGAACACTGTCTGGGATTACAAGACTGTAAGTACCAGGCCCCTGTTGCAATGTGACTTTATTTCGTTTTAAGACATGGGAGTTCTCCTTCTTTTTTCTCTTTCTTCATTCTTCCTCTCATTCACTCCACCGATTCCACTTGCCTTTAGGAAGTTAGAACCGGTTACACCTTCTGCAAATAATCGGTGCAGAGCAAATCAGAATCTCTCATAAAAGAAATAAGTATATCCTAAGGAAGACTCGGATCTTAGCCCCAAACTGGTGATTCATCTTCTCCTCCAAAAAGGCACCTTGATTTAGAGGTCAAATCAACATTTCCCATCATCCCCTTGCTGTCTGGGGATGCTGGGTGCTGTTGCGGTCACTGGGCTGGGGGAGGCAGCACAATTTGTATACACAGCAAACGCCAGGCGGAACTTCCTGAACATTCGGTACAATGACTTCCTCAACATTTGGTGCAATGACTTTTTTCGGGCCAAGATGTCAAGGAATTTCCACCCTCCACAAGGCTGAAGCTGCTAGAATGTTTCCGATGCTTCCCTCTAAAAATCTCAAATGTCTCCGGAAAGGAATAAGAGTCTGTGGAGACTGAGCTGTCTGTTCTTCATCACTTGCGCTTCTGCAATCATTTGGCTTTCTACCCATTTTGGTTGTGGGCAGGGTTATGCAGCCACCCGGATCCTCTCGAAGAAATCTTGTGTTGTTACCAAAATGAATCCTGAAATCATGCCTGATGTAACTACACTCCCCAATGCCATCAAGGAGAAGCAGGTAAGACCAAGATGACCTTTGTTACAGGTTGCTCTTCAGGGGTGAGGGTGGGGGGAATCTCTTTGGTCCTCCTGATCCACCTCCATCATTGGGCCAGCAGGGATGCCGCAGCTCATCTCATTCAATAACGTGAGATGCATTAGACCAGCCAATCTTGCGTCCCCAGATGTTCTTGGACTAAAACTCCCAGGAGCCTTTGCCACTCACTGGGTTGGCCAGGATTTCTGGGATTTGCAGTCCAAGAACTTGTAGAGACCCAAGGCTGGGATTGACTACAGTAGCTGAAGCCTCTTCCATGGAGGCTTTTCAGCCTCTTCTTGAAGAGCATCAGGAATTTCTTTCTCATGTTTAGTCACCATCTCCTTTCTTGTGATAGGAATCACCCAGTGAATCTGGATTTTAACAGCTGTGTTCTTGTTTCCTTGTTTTCAGAAAGCTCCCAATCGAGATGCTGCAGACAAGGAGGTCACCTACATGGTCTCCTCCAAGAGGATCACTGACTTGACCCCATATGGGAAGAACGTAGAAGCCCTGTGCAAAGGGATCCCGACCTACCCTGCTTTTGAAGTGAAACGTGAGTGTCAGGATTCCACCCTCTCCCTGGCCTTACAGTATCCCAAAGCAGAATATTATAAGAGTGTATTCCAGCTCCTCACAATGTCACACACGGGGTCTGTGGATCAGTATTTCTAAATTCATCGTCATACCTTGAGAGGCTGTCTGGACCTCCCCGACCAGTCGATCAAAGGGTGACCACCCTCCAAGAGATGCTCCCACCCACCCCCGCTTGTGAGAGCAAGACAAGTGTTTTGTGTCTCTGTCGAGTTTTCCATGAATGGCAACAAAAATCTCAAGGCCAAACTGACCTCTTTCTCTTTGAGACACAAAGTACAGCTACGCAAGCAACCTCAGGAGGACTGGCTGATTGACAGATCAGACTGATACAACCAACCCATCCCCTGCTTCTGCTTTACAAACATCCACACAGCAAGGGATAAGTTGTGACAATTGTGCACAAATGTTCAGTTGTGCAAAAACTGACCACAGAAACACAAAACCTCTTATTTACACCAACAAGAAAACTGTTGCCACCTCCCAGTTTAGGAGAAAAAGGGGTCCAGTTTTCTCTTTTGGAGGTACAAGAATGAGGGGGGCAAGACATTATCTTATCCATGCAGTTCAAGAAGAATTAATCCTTTCCCCACCTCAAATTAAATTTATGGATGTCTGAAATCTGTGTCAGTCCTTCTACCATTTGGAATGGAAGTGGGGTACATCCGGATTGAGCCATTCTCCGGGCTGAGCTACATGCTATGTCAAATATGCAGCATGCAGCCAAGTCTTTACTTACAAGTACGTACAGAGTCTAATCATCCACAGGGGTTGAGGATGATGGGGAATGTAGCTCAGCGCACCGGGCACTGCGTTCAGGAAAGCTCTCAGGGGTCTCAGGTTGTACTAATGGTCTCTGTGATTTCCCTTTACAGGTCAAGGCTTTTGGTATTATCATGGCTCTTGCTTCAGAGCAAACATCCTTTGCCTCCTGGGAATCAGCTACTGTGGAGAAACCTTTCAAAGCTAAGCAGAGAAGAAAACCACCCCAAAACCAGTTTTTCCTCCCTGATGGTTTGTTCATCCCACACAGAGAGAGAGAGAGAGAACCAACTCTCTGGTTTTGGAATTTATTTGTGTCTTTTTCTTGTTTAGGCCCGAAGCACAGAAAAAAATGACTAGTACACTGAGTTTGTTTGCCAAATAAAAATGTGCCTAGAATATTCAGCTCTGCTAATTATTCTTCTGGTTGTTTTAGTCTCCCACTTGGGGTCAGTAGAGAGTAGAGGGTTTCACAGAAGGGGCAAGCCCGCTCCACATTTTCATCCAAACTTTGAAAGAGGGATGGAAAGGACTGAAATCTATTTGGAGATAAGGTTCAGGACCTCAGATAGCTTCTGCAGGTTTGGATCAAAATCCCAAGTGGACTGCCCCAAGATCAGAATCATGAGCTAGGTGTATTTATAGAGAAATTGTCCTCTTCTATTCTTTTCTCATAATGTGTCCCATTTAAAGAAGGAAAGGGCTCCTGTGCCTTTAATGGTCACGTGGAAAGGGAATTCTTTTCATGCCACTCTTAATGGCATGGGAACCCATGCCATTAAGAGTGGCATGGGTTTTTTTTCATGTGGCCCCACTACTTCTCTGCCTTCCTGCTAGCATGACAAGGTTTACACAGGGAGATTAGGATTACTTAGTGATCTGAAACATTTGACTCTGCTTTGAAATTCTGCACTGCCAGATTGAAACTTGGATATGAAAGCCAGAGAAAAGTGGGTATCCAAAAATATTGAGTTTGGAGTAATGCACAGAAAAAATGTGTATTTTTGTGTCTGCAAACTCATGCTGAACTTGGACAAAAGCCTGTCTTTGGAATAGTGAGATACTGAACATCATTCTAAACAGACTTCAAGGGAATTTGTATGTCCTACCTGCTGACCTGCTTTGACTCCTGCAAAACCACTTGCTCATTAATACGTACTTGCCTCAGACTTGTAGATTAAGTTCATGTTTATCTTTGAGCGACCAATCACAGAACCAAGCTCATGCGGGTAAGGAACATCTTGTGCTATGACAAACCTTTATCACCACTTGAGGGAGCACCTCTTCTAATAACATGCTGATTGAAAAAGTTTATCACTTAGCCCAGGCATGTCCAAACTTCAGCCCTCTAGATGTTTTGGAGCACAACTCCCACAGTCCTTTACCACTGGAAATACAGGCTTGGAATTCTGGGAATTGTGGTCCAAAACATCAGGAGGAGCAAAGTTTGGACATGCCTGACATAGCCTGAACTGTGGAAATGCTGGTCTTGCTGCTGCCCCTCAGCTCTACACATCAGCTGTTCTCTGTTCCCCCTTTCCTGACTCAGTGGAGGCTCCCACATCAGTGGGCAGTTGACTTCATCTGGGATGCAGTCTGGAATTTGAAGAAACCACCCAAATGATAAACTGGTTTCAGGGATAGCATTGTCTTTGGTAGTTCCCATGAAGCTCAAATTAAAACCCAGAGCCCAGTCATTGCCCTTACGACACTCGATCAAAAGGTCTCAGCTGTCCACACCTTCTCCATCATCTTTTCATGCTTCAGCATCTTTTTGACCACAATGGCCTACCATGGGAGCGGAAGGCAAAGGAGGAGGAGGAGGAGGAGGAGGAGGAGGACACTAGCCAGTCAACAAAAGCAGGGCCCCTTTTGTGTGAATATTTGCTTCAGACTTACATCTTCAGATCAGATGAAGGGGAGTCACCAAAGCGAGGGAATGACACCTCAAAGGCAAACACCTGTGGGTTCCTCTATCCTCTTTGAGCAAATGCCACCTTGTTCTCAAGTAGGCACCGCTCACAAGGACACACTAAACATTGTATGTGATCCCGTTCTTGGAAGGAGCGAGAGACGGCAACGTGGGGAAATTCCTTCCCAGCAATCACCATGAAGAGGTAATCCCAGTCCTGGAGGAGATCCATGATCTGGTTGGCTCCTGAAACCCACTCCTGTGCTGCAGGACAGGTGGGAATGTATATAACGAAGACAGCCAGATCACTTTTAGTAATCCTTTCTGTACTAGTGTGTTTGCTGAGGGCAGGGTTGAGTCCACCCTCCTACACCACCCACGGCAATGTGGCTGTCGTTCTCACATGCTGTCAAGACGCTTCCAACGTACAAGACTCTTAGGAATGCGTGACCTCTGCAACCAGGATCCTGTCTTCAGATGTGCAGCTGAGGCCTGGTAAACAAAAGGCCATGCCTTCCTTTACATCGTCACATCTTCAGTATTCATCTCTTCCAGTATTCCATCTTTTCCCAGCATGATTGTCTTTTCCATCAAATCATAGAATCATAGAGTTGGAAGAGGCCTCCAGGGCCATCTAGTCTAACCCCCTGCCATGCAGGAACCCCCATCAAAGTACCCCTGAGAGATGGCCATCCAGCCTCTGCTGAAAAATCTCCAAAGAAGGAGACGCCACCACCCTCATTTGTGGCAGCATCTTCCTCATATTCCAGTGAGTCTTGTCTTCTCATGATGAGCCCAGAGAATGATGGTTTCCGTGCAGTGTTATTTTGTTTGTTTGTTTGTTTGTTTGTTTGTTTGTTTGTTTGTTGCTTCTGCAGGGACCACTGGTTTGCTTTGATCTTGAACTCCTGTGTTTGAACTTTACAGGGACTTTATGTGGTGTAGTTCCACCAGTGTGAATTCACATGGGCTCCAGTATCCCTGTACCAACCCATCTGCAGGTGGCTGGCCTACTTCCTACTTTACCTGCTCTGTTGGTGGTCATTTTCCCCCACCCCCCTGGTCCAGCCATCTCTGCATCCCTTCTTGCTTCTCACATGGGAGAACAGAATGCCCTAGGATGGTTGCCCCCGGAGAGGAGGAATCCTGTTCCAAAGGACTTTAGCTTGGCCACAATCTTGCTATCTTGCCTTTCTCATGGGGTCTTGAAAACAGCGATTGACATAATGTCAACTCTTGGTGACCTGAACTGTTTCAGGGAGTGGCACCATGCAAATCCATACACAAAGTTGTTGAAGGCATATTTTGTGAGCTGGCTGTGCATTAAACCTCTCATTAAAGAAAAGTTGGAAAAGGTTAGAAAACATTTACAATGAACCCCAAGGACCAAAATCACCATAAAGTACCCTGATGACATGCAAATATTTGACCTCTGTAAGGAGAAAGAGACAACACCTATCTAGTCTCATGGGTAAATATATAACAAAAATATTTAATTTGCTCTTGCGCTTACAATAGATCCAAATAAGAACAATAAATATTTGATTGGAAACTGCCTATTTGGATACTCTCATAATAATCAGGTATATAAAGAGCAGCAACATGATAGAACTAAATTGCTCCTCATTGCTTCACTTGCCTTTGTTGCTGATTTGGAATAATAATGAAGATCCTGGTAAGTACACACGTCAGTCTCAAAAAAAGGAGGTGAGGTAAAGCTGTAGTTCCAGATTAGGTTTTGGAGCGATTCTGAGACCCTGAGGAGCTGTCGAGACAATCCCAAAACTTGACACTTGCATGTCACTCTAGAACTACTACATGCCTCTATACTTCAGAACTGAATTTTCTTCATGTAAAAAAAAAACTGTTTCTTTAATTAAGATGAGCACGCTAAACACCCTTCACCAGTGAGAGGGATTCATTCATCAACATGTACTTGGTGGTCTGAATAAACAATAGACAGTTGCTCACAGCAGGGAACAGGAATAGGGTGTGTTTGTGTATTTTGAATAGGTGTTTATTTATTTATTTATTTATTTATTTATTTATTTATTTATTTATTTATTTATTTATTTATACAGCTTATATGCCACCCACTACCTGAAGGTCTCTGGGCAGCTTGCAATTCAAAATTAAAATGAACAATTAAAAGCAATTAAAACATTAAAATACAATACATTACAATTACAATACATTAAAACGCAATACACTAAAATTGCCACCAGGCCCCATCATCTGTGTTGTACAGTATCAGTTAAAGAACTTCTGGAACAGGAAGATTTTTCCCTGGAGCCGAAATGACATCAATGTCGGTGCCAGGCGGGTCTCAATCGGGAGGGCGTTTCATAGCCTAGGGGAAGCTGCCAAAAGCTTTCAAGTGGACATCTGTGTTACCGTCTTCGTTACCGTCTTCTTTCCATGGTTCATCCCACTTTGCAGATTCTGGCTGGCAGCCTCCTGGGGCTTTTTATGGAGGTGTGGCTTTTGCGAGCAATGTAAGTAGTCCCTCAAGTTTCTTATCTAATTTGTCTTGACTTCATCCCTCTGCTTCTAAATTCCAGCCTGTTTGGGTATCCCATTTTCCTTGCCAAACTTGAAACGTTCTTTCATTCTCTGAGTTCTGGGATTCTCTTGGAGAGCAAGCCAATGCTTGACAAATTCACTTATCAGCCCATAGGTAAGCCATATAAACACTGTCTCAACTCCCTGTAAAATTGGAACCATCTTAATGGCCCTTAGGTCAAGGCCCTCCTGACTTCAGAAGTGAGATGGGTCGATGGGGTTCATAGGGGACAAGTCACTTCCAGTCACAGCACCCCAGTTTCCACCTAGCTGTCTGTGCAGCCTGATGTCGCACTGCAGGTTTTAGAGGTCTCACTCAGACATGTGAAGGCTTGCACATCAAAAAGCACCAAGAAGAATATGGACAAATCAAGGTTCCAGTGCCTGGAGTGAAAAAACGACGACGAGAGGCAGACTTCCTTACTGAAATTGGGTTCTTGTGTTGTTTCCTTCCATCTTATTGAAGTCCACACAAGGAGGTCATGGCAGCTGACAGGCATTGCATCCATGCAGTTCTGAGTTCCTCCTAGGCTGCTATTTGAGTTTACTTCCAGTTGAGATTCAGCTGCAGTTCCGTTTCATTTTAGGTCGATAAAACTGCAGCAGACCAGTGTTTCCATCCTGCCCAGTTGTAGCACCCAAACCAGAATGGTTTCACCACCCCTGCAAAATGAGGATCTTTCTGGGGTGTCCTCTCCCTACCCAACTTTTCCATCTGCAACAAAGGTGGACTGCTGACCTTTGGGCATGCCACCTCCTCCACCAACACTAATGGTGGATCTTTAATTGTCTTCATGTGGTTTTTTAGCTTTGTTGATTGATTTTGATTTTGTTCTGTTCTTGTTTGTTAATTAGTTTAAAAGGCTGCTATTTATTCTGTTGTGAACCGCCCAGAATGGCCTTGTAATCAGATGGGTGGTATATAAATTGAAGCAATAAACAAATAAGCAATAAATAAATTTATCTGTAGGCCATCCAGCTCATCAACAAGGACAACCAAGGGAGCCCCGTTTACCAAACGGTGAACATCAACCACAACACCAATGTTGCTGCCTTCAACGTTTACTCTGGAACGCATTCGACCAATGCCGTTGTGGATTACAATGACGTAAGCATCCTTTTGCTCTGTGTGCGATGTTTCTGGGGTCACTGGTGACTAGGCCAGCCTTTTGGCATCTTGGAGCTACCCACTGAATCCACCTCCACAGAGTAGCAGGACAATAATTGGAATCACTATCATAATCTATCATTTTAGAGCTGCAGAGCCATGGACAAGAGAGAAGTGAGAGCAGTGACCCCCTGTGGTTGAGGTCCAATGAGATCCATGGCAGATACTGGTCTATGCTAGCTATTAATGCAAGTCATGGGGGTTGTACATATAGAACTCTGAGGAGCATCTCTGGAGCATTAGAAGTCCCTGCCTCCTTAAGGGGCATGTTCTAGACCAGTGATGGTGAACCTTTTAGAGACCGAGTGCCCAAAATGCCATTCAAAACCTACCAATTTATTTGCAAAGTGCCAATACAGCCATTTAACTGGAATCCGGGTGGCTGTGAAGGGGCCGTGTTGGGTGCCCACAGAAAGGGCTCCGAGTGCCACCTTTGGCACCTGTGCCATAGGTTCACCACCACTGTTCTAGACCCTCTCTGTTCATGAACCAAATGGAGATGGCATTTTCTGAATGCTCTACATAGTTGTTTACACGAGATAAAGGATGGGAAGCTGAGCTTCTTTGAACCTCAGTCTTGCATGGGGGGTTAAACAAGGGAAACAAGCACTGGGATGGGAAAGAGAGAATTGGGATGAACACACATGAATGCAATGAAGTCTTGGGAAGTCATTTCTGGCTGCAGAATTTCCCCATTTTGTCAGAAAGACAGAGGGAAATCAGGCTTTGTGTTTGCCATAAAGTGCAAGATCGATGGGTGGTGCCATCTTTCAACTCATACTGAATTTTAAACTTCAGCAAGAAGTGAGACTATCTGAGAAGGTCTGGAGATCTTAAATGACTAATTTCCATCTTTGTGCCTTCCAGGGTATTATCATTTATCAGATGCCTTACAAGAGAATCTGTGTCGTGTCCAGAATGAACAAGGCGACCTTTCCGAATATATTCCAGCTTGAAAGCATGATTCACGAGGTATTTAGCGGAGACATGGAAACAGTGTTGGTTCACAATGAGCCTCTGTGGCATCTTGTCTTTGTAATGAGAGTCACACAGGGCCGGCAGCTACACTGCATGTCTTTATGGAAATATGAGGGTCAAACTATACATTACATTGGTACAACCAAAACAATGAAGTCATACCTTTCTTACGCACCTTGACAATTATACCTGCAAATTGAGCTGTAGTTGCAACTCAGCGGGGGTGGGGGGTGGGGGGGTTAATGACAAGGCAAAGGAAGATGAAAAGCTCCTGCTGTGATAATCAGATGCGTCCTTCATTTAAAGAATTCTTTCTTCGAATTATATTCTCAATGTAATGTCTCATTTGACCCAGAGGCTGGTGTGAAAGCTCTGCATCAAAGGAAACAAGAACTACCACTGCGTTTCACATAATGCAATGTTTGGATTAGATCTGGAGATTTTGGTGGGAGATTTCTCAAAAGATTCTGTTCTTTCTCGAAAGCAGCTTGTATTTCTACACAGGCTGCGTTCTAGTTGCTTTCTCCCCAGACCCCATGCTTTGCTCTGGAACCTGCTGCCTCCTTGAAATGATTTAAATCACATTTTGTAAACACTTCTCTTGAGACTTGAGGTCTGCATTCATGTTTCGTTTAAGTAAGAATGACTGCACAGCTGTGGAGATGCATTAATGTTATGGGCAGAATGGTGTTATTATGGTTAAAAACTCTGTAAGGAGCAGCAGCTTCAAAGAGGGAAGAGCTACTGGGATAGTGACGCAAGACCTGACTGCTTGGGCACATATTTCTGTTAGTAAGTAGAGATGGGCACGAATTAAAAAAAATGGTGTTTCATTTGTTGTTTGTCGTTTAGGGGGTCCGTTTCGGTTCATTTCCATTTTTCACGAATTTTTTGCCAAAAATTCGTTTTCGTTTTCGTTCGTTTCGTTACCATTTTGTTACCATTTATTTCAATTTTTTGTTATTTTTTTAGCTTTTAAAGCAGTTCAATGTATTGCCGTAACGAAAACGAAACGGACGACAAAATTCTGGTGTTTCTGTTCGTTTCGTTTCATTTTAGAGATAAAATTCGTTTGTCGTTTCGTTGCGTAACAAAACGAAAAAACGGAAACGGAAACGAAAAACTGTTCGTTTCGTGCCCATCTCTATTAGTAAGCAAGCAAGCAGTTTTAATTTATGTGGATCACCCCTTCGCCGAGGGCAGTGTTAGGATGCGGGTGTGGAGCCTGGGCCCTGAGTCTAGCAACCTCACAAAGACCGTGTTCACTTTGGGAATAATTGCTTCTCCGTCCCGCATTGCAGGGGCAACCGCTAAATCCCCTCCAAAGAAGCTACGGAATCTCTCGCAGGCGCATCATGAACTTGGCTCAGTTCAGAGGCCCCATCCAAGCCATCTGTGGAGGGATGACTACCTACTGGGCTACGGAGTACCAAAGTGAGTCGAGTCAGAATGTCACAGCATCCCCAACATCACGGGAAGACCACCCTCTGCCACCGACACCACTACAAAAAGCAAAAAAAAAAAGCAAAAGTGTCCTGCTTATATACCGCCCCATACCACTACAAGTAGCCTCTGGGCGGTTTACAATTTTGATTACAGTGTGCAGGCTACACATTGCCCCCCCCCCCAGCAAGCTGGGTACTCATTTTACCGACCTCGGAAGGATGGAAGGCGATGAGAGCCTGCTACCGGGGATTGGGAGACAGTTTTACGCAGTATTTAACCACTGTGCCACGAGGCTCATTAATTAACCACACAGCTAACTAAAAAGGAGAAGAGTTACACTTACATTACATTCTGAAAGCATCAGGCCAGAAGGAGCGATAGAGGTTGGGGAATCGGCCCTCTGCAGGAGCTCAGCTAAGCTCAGCACTATGAAAAACCACATTTAGATTTTGGACTAAAGCATAGAACTTCTTCCCAATCCCCACAGCTATGAAGTCCAAGCCGACCCCCGACCAAAGTATTGTTTCTTGATAAAGCAAAGAGCCTGAACTATCACACCAACGTGGCTACCCACCAGCCTGTTATTGTACGCCCCACCCCCTATAATTCTTAGTACAGTAAATATGGCAGACAAATTGTGTGAAGGATACTTCGTAAATGGGCCTTTCTGCGAAATAATAATAATAATAATAATAATAATAATAATAATAATAATAATAATAATAATAATAATAATAATAATAATAATAATAATAATAATAATAATGCAAGCCGCCTCACTGGGGTCTGCTCGCATAATTCGCCGATACATCACTGAGTCCTAAACGCTTGGGAAGCATTCGACTAGTGATTTGTATTACAGAATCCAGCATAGTTAGCTGTGTGGTTAATTAATAATAATAATATATAAACTTTATTTCTATGCTGCCTTTCTCCCTGAAGGGACCCAAGGCGGCTTTTGAATTAAAAGGCACAAAAATGTGCATCTTGTCCCATTGCCTAATTAATCCTATGAATATTTTTCAAATTTCATTACCAGTTTCCATTGTATACATTTTAACATTATCTTAGGCCACACGGGAGTGTTTTATAGCCCACCTTGTGGGACTGAGATGTGTGACAATATGTTAAGAGACTAAAATGTAACGATACAATAAAGGAGTAAAGAGTTACTTTTTAAAAAGATGTAGCTATGAGGGTAGTTAATTACTTGGGGTCCTCAAAAAGATACTTGTAGTTAATTACTTTGAAAAGTGATGCTTCCCATGCTCTTTTAGGAGTGCATTATTTTTAAAGCCCTTTCTGACTCATTTAACTTCATTTCCTTTTCAGAAGCAAGTCCTTCTGTGGGAGCTGGGCTCTGTGCCGGAGTGAATCTTCTCCTTCTGAATGTGAATCTCTGTGGAGGCCTTTCCCTCTTCTAAACAAGATCTGCTATCCCAGTCCCAGCTTCTACCCGGAGTCGGGCCTTCTCTGTGGCTGGCCCCACTTTATGGAACCACCTCCCCAGCGAAGTGTGCCTTGCACAGTCCCTGCCAGCCTTTCGGAAGGCTTTAAAGACCATGCTCTTCCGTGAGGTGTTTGGTGACTTAATTTAATTTTTTTCCCTCTTTCCCACCATCTGCTCTCTGCTTTTATGTTAAAGCTAAATTGTTTACATTGTTCGTTTAAATTGTTATTGTTTAGTTGATTATTCACTGTTGGTTTATATTGTTGTGAACCGCCTGGAGTTCCTTCGGCAAGACGGGCGGTATATAAGCCTTAAAATAAATAAATAAATAAATATCTCACTGTCTCCAGTCCACCCAATTTGCTAAGACAAGCGACAGCCCACCGGCAGCCCTGTGTTGCGAAAAAGGCTGATGGCTCCGATTCGGGGCAACCCTTAAGTCTGAGGCTTACAAGAGCTCTCCAAGGTCCTGGATCCTGCCCTTCCGATAAGTTCAGCACCCTAAAAAGTGCCCTTAAAATTCAGACTAAAATCTGGCATGGATTTGCTGCCCCTGCTAAAATTGGAGCCACCAGCTTTTCCAGCAATGCTGTGGCCTAACAGCTGCTTATCAGCAAACTCAACAATGAAACAAGGAACTGGATTGCGCCCCACGTGGGCGAGACGCTTCTTTCTTTATAAGATATAACTTCTGGCATCCCCAACTACTCCAGGGGTAGCTCTGTAGATCCATTCAAGGATTGGGGGGGGGCATCAGCCCCGAAATATTTAAAAAATAAGTCACCCAGTCCATGTCTATGGTATTAACTGAGCAGTAGTATTTTGAAATTAATCCCTACTACTTAGGAGAAGGATGTGACTGATAACATTTTCAAATTTATCAATAAAAAAACAATGAAAGGCACTGGTTGAATTGTATTGTCTTAGTAAGGAAACACATTAGGAAAAAAACCTTCTACTCTTATCTTGTTTTTAATTCTTTAAATATCCCGGTGGAATCCTTGTTGACAGGTCTGTCTCAGCCCCATGGGGTCTACAGTTTACACACCAAGGGTTCCCAGCTGTGGGTGCCCAGATGTTCATGGACTAAAACTCCCAGAAGCATTTGTCACTTGCTGTGCTGGCCAGGAATTCTGGGAGTTGTAGTCCAAGAACATCTAGGGAACCACTGGGAATGCAGTACCCCACAAACTTCAGGATAGAGAAAAATGACTTTGGGAATAACAACCTGAGGAAATGAAGCTAAGGCCAGGGTCTAGCTGGAAGCCGCCATCTAAAAAAAAGTAACTTTTCCCATCTGTCCCCAATTTCTGCCCCATTCCCCTGGAGATAACAAAGTCCAACACATGTGTGCATGTGTTGTTTTATAGAAGAGGGGAGGGAACCTGTCTCCTGAAGTCTGAATCTCCAGGTTGGATTCACTGATTCGCAGGACCTGGATGCCGATGCCAGAAGGATGCAGGCCAGGCCAAGAGCCTTCACTGGGCGGGGGCCCAGTCTTTTCTGGAGGGGTGAATGGAATGCTTGGCAGTGGGAGACCTTTCCCAGAGTCAAAAAATAAAAGGAAACACATGGATTTGGGATTTATTTTTAAAAGCAAGGAACCCACATGGCTCGCTCTGTGGAGACGCCAGAGGCTGCTGTGGCCCTTGAACATAACATAAGAAGAGCCCTGCTGGATCAGGCCAAAGGCCCATCTAGTCCAGCTTCCTGGATCTCACAGTGGCCCCACCAGATGCCTCTGGGAGCTCACGAGACTAGATCTCTGTCTTCTGATACCACCACTCCCCTGCATCTGGCCCTTGAAGGACACCGGTTTTAAGCCTGGAGATTACACATCTCCATCATGGCTTGTAACCTGTGATGGACTTTTCCTCCAGGAATCTGTCCAATCCCCCTTTGAAGGCATCCAGGCCAGATGCCATCACCACCTTCTGTGGCAGGGAGTTCCACAGACTAACAACACGCTAAGTGAAAAAATATTTTCTTTTGTCTGTTCTCACTCTCCCAACCCTCAGTTTGAGTGGATGTCCCCTACTTCTGGTATTTTGTGAGAGGGAGAAGAGCCTCCCTCTATCCACTTTACTCATGTCCTGCATTATTTTTTACGACTCAATCATATCCCCCCCTCAGGTGCCTTTTTTCCAGACTAAACAGCCCCAAATGTTTTAGCCTTTCCTCATAAGGGAGGTGCCCCAGCCCAGAAATCATTTTAGTTGCTCTCTTCTGCACCTTTTCCAGTTCCACTATGTCTTTCTTGAGATGCGGTGACCAGAATTGTACACAATACTTCAGGAGCTGCCTTACTATCATTTTTTTACAATAGCATGATAATGTTGGCTGTTTTATTTTCAATCCCCTTTTTGATAATCCCTAGCATGGAATTGGCCTTTTTCACCGCTGTCACACACTGGGTAGACTCTTTCATTGAGCTGTCCACCAACATGCCAAGATCTCTTTCCTGATCCGTCACGGATAGCTCAGAGCCCATGAGTTGATTGATGTTTTGATGTTTTGCTCTAGTATGCATTACTTTACATTTTGCTACAGTGAAACACATTTGCTATTTCACAGCCCACATCCCCAGTTTGGAGAGATCCTTCTGGAGCTCTTCACAATCTTCTCTGGTTTTTACCACCAGGAAAAGTTTTGTGTCATCCGCAAACTTGGCCACCTCACTGCTTATCCCTGTCTCCAGGTCATTTATGAACAGATTGGAAAGCACCGGACCCAGGACAGATCACGGGGGCACACCGCTTTTCACCTCTCTCCATTGTGAAAATTGCCCATTCTTTAAATATCCCGGTGGAATCCTTGTTGACAGGTCTGTCTCAGCCCCATGGGGTCTACAGTTTACACACCAAGGGTTCCCAGCTGTGGGTGCCCAGATGTTCATGGACTAAAACTCCCAGAAGCATTTGTCACTTGCTGTGCTGGCCAGGAATTCTGGGAGTTGTAGTCCAAGAACATCTAGGGAACCACTGGGAATGCAGTACCCCACAAACTTCAGGATAGAGAAAAATGACTTTGGGAATAACAACCTGAGGAATGAAGCTAAGGCCAGGGTCTAGCTGGAAGCCGCCATCTAAAAAAAAAGTAACTTTTCCCATCTGTCCTGACTGTGCAATTTTCTCAGCAGCCTTTGGTGAGGGACTGCGTCAAAAGCCTTCTGAAAAAGTTACTTTCTTCTCAAGAGTTTTTGCTGCCCTCCATACATCCAGGCCAGGCAAGCTGGTTATTTTGACCCTCTCCAGTGCCTGGCTCCATCTTGAGTGGCAAATAGATCTAGGCCTCCCCTCTAATAACAAAATAAAGGATCATAAGTGGGTCGCCCTTCCCAGACACCCTCAATCCGCCGCCGCCGCCGCCGCCGGAGGTGGTTGCCTCATCATCCCGCCCAAGGATGTGGCTGGTTTCTGACATCTGGGGAAGGACCAGCTGCAGGGTCTCGCTCGCCAGCAGTCCTCCCATCCTTGGCCTGGTGCGCGATCCACCTCTCCCGCTTGGCCACTAGATGGCGTCCTGGGAACTTTATTTGGGGAGCGCGGAACGGAGCGCGGTCCTCCCCTCCTGTCCCGCAATAAGAGCTGCAACCAAGGAGAAAGAGGGAGGGAGGGGGGGGGAAGAGGGAGGGCGGCTGTGGAGCCTTTCCCTGCGGAGTCTTTGCAAGGCAAGGCAAACTTAAGCAGGGAGGAGGGGGGGAGCAAAAAGTCGGGTCCGGAAGCTGCTCCAGGCCGGCCGTCCTGATGTGGCCTCCTGAGCCGGAGGGAAGGAGGCGTCTCTAGGCCGGGGGGGAGGCCGCCGGAGACGCGCGTAAGCCCCGCTTCTCCACAAGGGCGCATCTCGGAAGCCGAAACCCGCGGATAGCGAGCGCTCGGGGGCTCCGTTCTGGGCGCGCGTGGGAGGGTTCGCACTCGAGCGGCCGGCGCTGCATGGCGTCCCCATAAAGGCGCCGGGGGACGGGACAAGCGCCCACCCCCACATCACACACACACACACACACACACACACACACACACACTCACGCGCACGCACGCACAGAGGGGGTCCGGCCGGGCTGGCTGCCGGCCAGCCAGCCAGCCAGCCAGCCAGCGAGCGAGCGAGGAGGCAGGAGCGCATCCCGCCTCCCTCCATCCTCCATCCTCCTCCATCATGGCTCAGGCCGGGGCGAGCGCGCTCCGCCGGGGCTTGCCAGGGCTCTGGGTGGCCCCGGGGCTCCTGATGCTGCTCCTGCTGGCGGCGGTGGCCGGCGGCGAGGGACCCGCGGGCAAGCGCGAGAAGGGCGGCGCGGCTTGCTACGGCGGCTTCGACCTCTACTTCATTTTGGACAAGTAAGTTCCTGCCGCTCCTCCTCCTCCTCCTCCTCCTCCTCCTCCTCCTCCTCTCTTTGGGGCCGGCCAGCGTCCTCTCCCCCCCCCCCCCCCCCAATTCCTGGCCGCTGGAACTCCGCGCTCTTTGTCTGGGCGACCCCGACGCCTTTGCCGCTTGCCCACGGGGCTGGCGCTCCTTCTCGCCCCGTTCCTGCCGCTTGGGAGGGCAGCGGGCGCGCCTCTTGGCTCAAAACTTCGGGAGCAAAAGCCGAGTCCGTTCTTCTAAAAGCCCTTTTCGATGGTCGGACCCCGGAAAGCATCTTTTCGCCCGACACGCGACCCTCCCCTCTTTTTAACCCCCCCCAGGAGGTGCATTGGGGAACTTTCCTTTCCATACCTGTCCTTGTAGTTTATTATTGTGTTTTGTCTCTTGTTGTAAACAGGTCAGAATCGTGCTTTACACTAATCAAGAGGCATATAGTAGATAGATAGATAGATAGATAGATAGATAGATAGATAGATAGATAGATAGATAGATAGATAGATAGATAGAGAAGGAGGGAGGGAGGGAGGGAGGAAAGAAGGGATAGATAGATAGAAAGAAGATTTTTTTGTTTAAATGCCCCCTGCCTAAAAGGCTCTGATACTTTGATTTTTTTCCAGATCCGATAAAGGCGTCCGCAGTATTGTTCACAACTCAGTTTTGATTTGGGCCAATGTGTTGGCCAGTGTGTTGTTATTACTTCTCTCTCTCTCTCTCTCTCCCCCCCCCTCCCCCCCAGAAGTCCTCTGTATACACTCCCCCCCCCCCAAAAAAAAATCTTAACTCTGAGTCACTTTTCCTTTGTTCCGGTTAATGAGATGCACATTGGCTTCTCCTTGGCCACTTTGCCTACCTAAGGACATCCAGAGAGGATCCAGAAAATGCTTGCTCATGTTATTTACCCCACCGCTGACACCGTGCCATAGATGTTTGCATAAGAGGCTGGAGGCTCGGCCCTCCGTTCTCGGCCAGCTGCATGGGGTCCAGCAGTGAAGCAACGGGATGGTTGGCAAAATTCATAGAAAGAGACAGCTCACGAAAACACAGGACTCCATGCGGGCCAGGATCAACGGAGCCGCTTCTGCAGGGCCCCAGCGTTGGGAAATCTGCTTTGTGGGTTTATGAGAGGTCTGTTTTCCCACCAAGAAGAAGCATGGCACTCTCCATATCACCCCAGTTCTTGAGTTGATTTTGGAAGTTTTGTGCTCATTTTTGGTGGCTCTGTGGTTGCTGGGGTGCTTCTGGAGAAGCAAACGTCTGAAGCGGCCAGGGTTGTGCGGAGATGGCCGTTGTGTGGTTGACTGAGAGCAAGTGGGTGTGCTTTCCCACAACCATTGCCTTGTCCTATTGATGTCTTGTAACTTCCTTCGTAGAGTCAAAGGGATCTTGTCTTCCTGTCACAGCAGTGACCCTGTGAGTTGGTTTAGACCAGAGATGTAACTTCATGAGAGTTTCAATGAGTATTTAAGAGCTGATGACCTCCTGGTCCTCTAGGGAGGGTGTTTCCGCCCCCCAGAGCCACAGGCCTGATCAATCAGGCTGTCCAATGAAGTCCATGTTTGCCTTCCAGAGACCAATCACAAAACCAGGGGCATTAAGTGCAAGGCGCAGATGTGCGAATATCATGCTAGGATGGACAGCTCTCCGATTCGGGGCAGGAGCCTCGTGGCGCAGTGGAGGAGCCTCATGGCGCAGTGGTTAAAGGCCTGTACTGCAGGTAAAACTGTGCTCACGACCTGGGTTCAATCCCTGGTAGCAGGCTCAAGGTTCACTCAATCCTTCCGAGGTCGGTAAAATCCCAGCTTGCTGGGGGGGCAATGTGTAGCCTGCACACTGTAATTAAAATTGTAAACCGCCCAGAGACTACTTGTAGTGGTATGGGGTGGTATATAAGCAGAACACTTTAGCTCTCCGTAAGGATCCTCCTGTGCTTCTAAATACAATCCAGTCTTAGTTCTCTGCCCACAGTGCCCAGTGCGGTGTCTTCTTTATCCCACCATTTTCACATTCAGTAAAATGGAAAACCGTGACAAAAGTAGGGTCCTGCCTTTAGGTCCAAATGCATTTATTTCAGTGCAAGCTTTTATGAATTACAGCCCAGTTCTTCAGGGGCAATTCTGAGATTGCAAATGCTTCTAAAAAGGATGAGTTGCAGATCCTGGAATGGTTTGGCTCAATTTCCAGAAGCAAGAAAGAGTGTTAGAACAACCTTCAAACATGGTTCAGAAACCGGCTGCTTTCCTGAGTAACAGGACAGGAGGAGGACCTCTAGATGTCATACCTCTAGGTCAGCAGCAAGCTGCCCCTGTGCCAAACCTGGCCCTTTGCCCGATGATAGAGTAATGGCAGAAAGAACCCTGAGCAGGCAGGGTGGATGTGCCTCTTCCTGCATGTACACATTTGCCTCTCAGTTTGAGCTTCTGGCCAAGCGAGGCCCTGGTGGGCAGGGCATCAGGACAAGAGGTGCCTCCACTGGTACATGGATACAGAGTGGGACCCTCGAATAAATCCATTGGCTCTTTAAGAAAGCCAGCGGCCTCCTGGAAATGAAAGTAAGAGTGGCCTAGAGCTTTCCTGTAATAGCTGTTTTAATTTTTCCTGGAGTGCCAAGTTTCCACACCTTTGCTTTTGAGGATGGGAAGTGGAGGAGAAAGACTGAAAGAGACAAATTTCTTGCAGCTTAGCATAGAAAGTTGCAACTAGAGTTGAAGTCATGGGATGTGTCTCTCCAAATTCTTAGCAGTCCAATGGGCCTCCTCCAGTTCAGCTTGCTAGTTCAAGCAACAGGACTTCAGCCGTTGTCTAGAGGTATCTCAGGCTTTGTCAGTTGCAGTAAACAGCAGTGAAGATTCTCATGACATCTTGAGTGTGAAGAAGTGTAGATTTTTGTGAGGGGCAACTGATGTCCTCAGATGCATAAAGGTGGAAGGAATATATATAGGAGAGAGAGAGAAATGGTGAAGGTGTTGGAACCTGGTTGCCCTTTGATGCTCCTGCAGACCATTCTTCTCAGTATCTTCCCATGCATGCCATAATAAATGTCTTAAGGGGCAACCCCACCAACGTCAGTTTAGAAGTCCGCTTCGGTGCAATCCATGGGGCATCTGCTGTGATAGATCAGGATTCCTTGTGGATGAACAGAAATTTAACAGTAAGAGAAACTCAAGCGGCATCTCCATTTTCTTTGCAAGCAAGCTTTGATGCTCTCTGAGGGGAAGCCAGGGTGCAAGTGAGTGGCTTCCATTTTCAGTTTGCCTTGAAATCGGTGGGACTTGCAAACAGTGCCTTACACATCCCAAATGACATCTCTGTGGCTTACTTTGGGCGAAGGGCTCAGCGTTGGATGGAGAGGGCACCACCAGCCGTCTGAGTGCATCAAGATCAGGGGCCTTCAGTCAGGGAGCCTTCGTGGTCCAGACAGACTGGAAGCGTACTTCCTTGAGCTGGCGCAGTCAGGAGGCCAGCCAGGACCCATCCGCTCTTCCTGCACATTTTGCTTGATGCCTGCATAGGCATGGGGCATTCCGAGAAGCCCAAGCAACTGTTCCTGGGTTGCGTCATTCAAACGCAACCGCAGGCCACGTTCTCTGAGGACGATGCCCCAGTGCTCAAGAACCCCGGCCCGTTGTCACATTCGTGGCGCAGTGGTTAAATGCCTGTACTGCAGGTAAAACTGTGCTCACGACCTGGGTTCAATCCCCGGTAGCAGGCTAAGGTTCAACCTTCCAGCCTTCCGAGGTCGGTAAAATGAGTACCCAGCTGCTAGGGGGCAATGTGTAGCTCCCACTGTAATCAAAATTGTAAACCCCAGAGTTGTAGTGGTACGGTATATAAGCAGAAGCAGAACACTGTTCCCAAGGGTAAGCAACAGGTTCTTGGACTGGAACTCCCAGAAATCCTGGTTAGCACAGCTGGTGTCGAAGACTTCTGGGAGCTGCAGTCCAAGAACATCTGGGGACCCAAGCTTAGGAACCGCTTGTTCTTGAAGATACTGAGAAAAAAATGGGAAGTAGTATTTTATATCTTCGGTAGCTTAGAGGCCAAACTACACATGACAGCTATGTACAGACTTATCTCTAAAGTTACTAAAGCAAACTAAGAAGGTGCGTTCCATGCCAAACCAACATAGTTAGACTGGATGAAAGTTACAGGAAATGTTGGTAGGATAAAATAGAAGTAGTGGCCAATTCCATGGATGTTTCTTTTGTACTACTAGTGCCAGAATTCCTTAGGCATGATAACCATTTGGCCACTAGGAATTCTGGGAGTCATAGTCCAGAAGCACAAAGGTGCACACTTTTCATAGGAATCGTTTTGTTGTTGTTGTTGTTGTTGTTGTTGTTGTTGTTGTTGTATGTGTTGTGTGGTTCAGAATATAGTGTGTTAACCTATTTTTATTAACTTGAGGGAACACACATGTTGTTTTGTTCCTGGGTGTCTTGGGCAGCATAAACTCAAAAAAATGAGGACAGTCCCTTTTTAAAAGAGATGGCACAGGTGAAGTAATTCATGATTTGAAGGCAGATGACCTGAAGGGCAGCTGGGAGGGAGGCTGGTTTTCTGAGGCTTTTCCAGGTGCCAGGTATTGTCAAGATAAATATCGAGTGAGTATTGTGGAAATCTTAAGCCTGGAGCTTTAAGTGGGGTACTTGAAAGTTTATGCTTTCCCGAACTATAGTGTGTGTGTGTGTGTGTGTGTGTGTGTGTGTGTGTGTTTAAGCGTTGTATTCACGTAAGATTTAGCTCAATGGATCGATGAAACGCTGCCCTGTGGGAGCACTTATACACACTTGGAAATGGAGACACCCTCTCAGAAATGGTTTGAAGCTGCTGGGTTATATAATCCCAGCTCCCAAATAGCCTCATAACTCAGAAATAGGAAGAAGCCAAATGTATGATTCAACTGCACCAACAAAGGTCGAGCTGGATGATGCTTTTTGCCAATCCGTCTTTTTTTTAAAAAAAATGGCAAATAAAGGTGGACTTGCTGTGAGTTCTCTGGAGAACTGGAAGGTGTGCCCTGATTCTAACTTTTAAAGGCTCAGCCAAGGTGTTACTTCAGCTAGGCTCTATTGGAACTCAGCAGGTCAAAAACTGTGTGTTTATTCCTTTGGAGTCTGGGCAAATAGTTCCAAGATGCACGCTTAAAAAAGCGTGAGGCATTTGTGGTTTGATGCAGCCCGTGTGGCTGAAGGTATTGCCTCCTTATCTATTCCAGTTAAAGCCATCTTGTTATTTTACTTGGCTTTTCCTCATATTGGCTATCATTATAGGCCAGTGTTGGCGAACCTATGGCACGGGTGCCAAAGGTGGCCCTCAAAGGGGCCCTTTCTGTGGGCACCTGACATCTCCCCTTCACAGCCACCTGTATTCAGGTTGAATGGCTGTATTGGCACTTTGCAGAAAAATTAGTGGGTTTTGAATCGCAGTTTGGGCATTCAGTCTCGAAAAGGTTCGCCGTCATTGTTATAGGCTATAGGCCTTAAGTTTATGGGGCACCAATAAAAATGATTGGTGTTGATGCAGAAAACCCATGTCCTATCTTTGGGGATTGGGGCACAATTTAGTAAACACCACCAGGTCTAGCCATTTGGGGTCAGATGAAAGAAAAAGGGAATATTACCTAGTGGTTGCAGTCCTGCTCGGCTGCTGTTCAGAGTCCACGTGCCGTCTTCGTGATACATGACGGGGAACAGGGAATTATTGCCTCTTGCCCTCAGAATTCCAGGCAAACAGGAATAGGATGTGGTTCTCCCACCTTGTTTTTTCTTTGGTCCTCAGCAGTTTGTTATCCTAAGTCACTGCCACAGGAATTGGTCTTCCTGGGAGAGCAGCTATTGATGTGAAAGCATACTTTAAGCCTTTCTTTCTTTCTTTTTGCAACCAGAATTCTTTCTTTTTGCAACTCTGCAGCCAGGTTGGACTTTCGATTCCCCACGGGGTCTTCTTGACAGCACCGGGAGTCAATGATCCATATTCCCTTCCAGCTCTGCAGTTCTAAGGCTATTATTAAATTGGATTTTAGAGTTCGTTTGCACGTCCAATGACTCTGAATTAAATGCTGCTGCTCCGACGGCAGCGGATGTGATAAATCTGATTTTAAAATACTTCTCTTAGCATACGAGCTGCCGTTTTCCTCATATTTCCAGGGGTCTTAAGGGTTAAAGGATTTTTGGGATGTCCTTCTACTACATTTTGAAGACAGCTTTTGTTAGCTCGATGGGCTGCCTTCCTTTTCCAAAATTCACAGTGAATGCTTGTACTGAGTTTCCTGGCGATCCATGCTGTTCCTTTCTACTTTCCCCATTACGTCACCTTTCTTTCTTCGAAAACTTTCTTCCTTGCATCCTTCTTTTTGAAAAAACTTTGTGGGATTTAAAATTTCTCACTTTTCTAGGTACAGTATCTAGCTAGAAGGTACAGTGGTCCCCCGCTCTTTCGCGGTTCATATACTGCGGTCCCGCTATATCGTGGGACCACAGTATATAAAAAAGGCTCCCTAGGGTAAGGGGGAAAAAGTCCTGTTTCAAGCCTCCCATACTTACCCCAGGACTGGAGCTGCTCCGAACAGGTCTGCGAGAGCCTTCTTGGGGGCTGGGAAATGCCAGCAGCCACGTTTGTCACAATAACAACAACTCAAAGGTTTTCTTGTAGCTCCTGGTACAGCCTTTGCTGCACCACAGCTAACAATGTTAATCTGTTAGTCAAGGCCCTGTGTTTCTATGTGTCCTTTTCCACATGCTTTGAGGTGTTTTTTTGAAATGTTACTTTTATCTGTTGCCTTTTCATATTGCTTGCTTTTTTTTAAACAGCCTTTTTGTTTGGCATTTAGAAAGAAGGAATAAGTTACATGTAATTAATTCTCTTTTGCAACAAACAACAAGGCATCGGGTTACAATTGCAATTGGAGAAGGGGCAACGTGGCTTCTTTTGCAGTGCAGCAGGTTTTGTTATGACTGGAGAGGGGTCTCATTTTTCAGACGTGGAATGCAATCCTGTCTCACAAGGGCATCATGCTGGTAGCATCCAGGGGCGTTTGAAACGCAACAACAAAAAAGCAGGTGACAGTTACCTTTGAGTAATAAGGTAGTAAAGAGTTTTCAAAAAACACAAGGGACTTAGGTTAAACATTTCCTAGGCATTTCCTCCTTGGACATGCCAAAGCCTAGAGAACTTGCAGCTATAGTGGCCATTAAAACATTTTGGACCCTGAAAACCATCATCATCGTCATCATCATCAGATTCTGGACAGAGCACACTGGGCAGCAGGTTTTCGCCAGCAAACTCAGTCATTCACAACGTCTTTGGCATCATCTCAAGAAACATAAATGGTTTTGAGATCTTTGGGGGTTTAATGACAAATTTTTCAAGGGTGGACTCATTTCCACTTTCCTCCGTGTGTGTGTGTGTGTGTGTGTGTGTGTGTGTGTGTGTGTGCGCGCGCGCGTGCACGTGCATGCGTGCACTGCAGTGCAGTTTTCAGATACCAATGTTCGGATACACGTAGGATGTGGCCAACAAATTACACTTTACATTCACAATTGTAGATAATTGCATTTCATCACATGCATTCAGTTTACTACTGCCACAAAGATAAAACTCTTCAAGAGTATTGTTATACGTACTGCAGTACAGGCTTGTGCAACATGGAAAAGCACAACAGTTGTGTGTCTTCCAACAACATTGCCTTTGAAAAACCCTTTGCGTCTTCGAACTGTGCTCACAACCTGGGGTTCAATCCCCGGTAGCTGGCTCATGGTCAACTCAGCCTTCCATCCTTCCGAGGTCGGTAATATGAGTACCCAGCTTGCTTGGCGGGGGGGGGGGGATGTGTAGCCTGCATAATTAAATTGTAAACCGCCCAGGGAGTGCTTGAAGCACTATGGGGCGGTATATAAGCAGAACACTTTGCTTTTTTTGGTTTTAATGAAGAAATACATCAAAGATCAGATTCAAAACATCTATCACAGTTCAAGATTATGACTGAATTCCTTTTTCAATAATTAGGGTTCAAATTTACTGCTCTTGAGAAAAAGAGCAAAATCATATAGTCAGCTAAGGTACTCCTAAAATAATTAGCCACACCCCTAGGCTGACAGAAGGGTGGGCTGGGATTTATATTTGACATGGTTTCAGCTGGCCCCGAGCCATTTTTGGCTATTTGGGATTGTACTCTAAAGCAGTATGGTTGAATGAGCGCATAGCTTGTTACGTCTTGGTTTCATTTCATTTCTTTTCCTTCCTTCCTTCCTTCCTTCCTTCCTTCCTTCCTCTCTTTCTCTCTGTGTTCCTGCTAATTAAGAACATGATCAGGCCGTAAATTAAAGCTGTTGGTCCACCTCCTGGATTTGTTTGTGTGTCTTTTGTCCAGGTATTTCTGAACTGGGGACCTTTTGGTTTTGCTCTGTGTGTGTTCCCCTAAACTAGTTTAAAAAGACATCCTCCTTGAAAAGAAGGATGATGATGATGATGATGATGATGATGATGATGATGATGATGATGATGATGATGATGATGATGATGATGATGATGATGCCGCCGGCATTAAGTGCTGTAGCGGCAGCATATTTCTGTGGGAAGAGTTGTGTGGGAAGTTCTCATGGAAAAAAAAGAGCTGTAATTTTAGATGTTTGGATTCTTGTTCCAAGGGGAGAAAAGGACCTTGAAGATATACTTATGTGGCAAGTTTGAAAAGTGGTGCGTAACAGGGGAAATTGTGCCCAAACCACCAAAAATGCAAGTTCTCCGACCAGTGGAACCTTACGTTGCCATCGCGGGATGTAGCAACTGAGGACAGAGGTTGGTAGCAGCAACGGGTCGGTGCTGCAAGGCTTGGCTGTAGCAAATCTTCCAAAAATGCATGGATCCTGGGCTCTGTGGAAAACAGATTAATGTTTCTAAGCATCGGGGCTGGTTTTTCTTCTCCACCGCCTCACTGGAAAGAGGGGAGAGAGAGAGAGAGAGAGGGAGAGAGAGCACAGAACTTTCCTGAGCCATCTCTCTGGCAATGGGTTCTACAGGCCGGGAGAAGACCATTGACCTACATCCAGCTGTCCGGCACCAGCTGTTTTGAAGGCATGGGGAAATATTTCCAAACTCCACGCTGGCTGCCATTTGGCTTTGGAGAAGGAGCATTGACTTCTGACGGATACGGTACCATAGCATTGTGGGTGGGTGGGGGTCATGGTAGACTCAATGTTGAGGTCAATACTGTAGGATGGCCATTGTAAATGCTGCTTCTAAATTTGTAAGCTCTTCTGTCCCTCCCCCAATAGATGAAAATGATTAGCTTGTGAGTCTGTGACAACAATGGTGAGGGAATTTTTTAGATGTGAACTTGTGAGTAGATCCATGACTGAACCATCTTCCATTTGTCCATCTTTCCTTTTCATGTAAGTTACTTCTTGTTTTAATTAAACCAGTTTACCAAATTAGTTTATAATCTGGAGAAGTTCTCCAAAACAGAATGGAAGTTTGTGCTTTTTTATTGTTATGTTCTGGTTTGTTGTGGAATTAACGTAGAAGCCTTGGGAGTCAACGTGGACACTTTCAGATCTCAAGAAGATTATGAGTTTGGACAACAGCCCTCGGGATTCTAATGGCCCAGCTGAGCAGGAGAATTCCCAGAATTGGTGCCTGAAAACAGTAATTTTTTCCAAGCTCTGGATGGTTTTATGTATTTGTGTTGCAAAAAAGTCACAATTGGTGGGACTTAGAATATCTAACACAAAACATTATCTGGTGGTCAGCTCTGCTTAGCTTCCAAAATGAAACATAAGTAGGTATTTTCAAGGTGGCGTGAGAGTACCCTTATTATTTTCTTCTTAGTTCTTAGTGCCTTTTTGTAGGTTGTATATGTGGAATAGATAAGGGAATGAAGTATGGAAAATACTTTGAATATTGGAAGAAGTCCTATAAAATGCAATGGTTTCTTTCTTTCTTTCTTTCTTTCTTTCTTTCTTTCTTTCTTTCTTTCTTTCTTTCTTTCTTTCTTTCTTTCTTTCTTTCTTTCTTTCTTTCTTTCCCTCCCCTCCCCACTCCTGTAAGCCATTCAAGAATCCAGCTCTGTTTTCTGATTATGTGGCAGAAAGTCAGTTGACAAGTTCTGCATAGTGACATCGCGAGGGAGCCAAAACAATTCACCCCGAGACTGCAGCCAGGCTGAGAAGAGACTCTGCCTTTGCAATATTCTGTAGTGTGTCATTTTTTTCAAGTCCAGCAATAGCTGTTGTCGATTCTAGTGGAGGAACAGTCCCGAGGGTTCAACAGGGCCCCTAAATCACCTCCATGCACCTTTCAAAGGGTCCTCTGAATCATGGATGTTTCCTCTTCTGTATCCCAGTTGAATTTTGGAAGGTATTTCTCGCAGTTGGCTGTGCTTGATGATCTGTCCAGATGAAGCCAACTGTAATCAAGTGACAGCCATCTGGGCGCTTCTGCAATTAAAGCAATGTTTTCTGAAACCATTTTTTCCCCAGGTCAGGAAGTGTCCTGCACCACTGGAATGAAATCTATTACTTTGTGGAACATCTGGCCCACAAATTCATAAGGTAAGAAATTGTTTCTGCCTCACCACAGAAATGAAGGGGTGAAAGAGGGATTTCCGTGGACTCGACCACATTCTGGAGGTTCAGTGTTCCTTCTGTGTGATTGTTCCCTGCTAAGTTTAGCTGGTCCTTTGGGTTTGTTTCATCCCCCTTTTAAGTAAGCCTGTACAGAGAATCGCCTGCATGCTTATGTTATACCGCTGACTGCCTTATTCAACTGTGAATTGCGCTGGATGAGACCCAAATATGGACAATCTTCCTTGAGGTATACAGTATGTACGTCTAACAAAGTCTCTGTTATGGCTGATCTGATCATCACTGTAAGCTCTCTCCTTCCGTTTTCTACCTGTGATTTTTAAAATATTAATCAATTGCCTTTTTGTCAGCTGGGTGTAGAGTTTAAGAAGACTACACCTCCTTTTTTTTTTTTTGCTCGGGTCTCTCTTTGTTATTTGGAATGCCCATGGCTCTTGAAGGAGAGATAAGAGGTGCTAGCCATGGAGAGCATCATAAATGGTGCATTCTGTGCTTCCAAGTCAGAACCAGTGTACAATGACCCTAAGAGGGCTTTCAAGGTATGCGAGATATTTAAGGGGTGGTTTTATCCGTTCCATGCTCCCAGTGAGTTTTCACGGCTGAGCGGGGATTTGAACCCTGTTCTTCAGAGTCCTAGTCCATCACTTTGTCCACTACACCACATTGGGAATCCTATCTTAAAAGGAGGGAGTCTGCATATGGGGAGGAAGAGAGGGAGGCAGTGGAAGAATCGGTGATGGGAAGAGAAGCCCTTCCTTCTTTGAGAGTTGCCATCACAAACAACGGACTGCTGTAAGTCCACGGAAACATTTCAGACTCTTCTGGTCTCTTGTGTGCTTCTCATTGCTGGCCAAGACATTGAAGACCCACATTTTGAAAGGTAGCACAAGCCTGGTGCCCAACACAGTTTTGTGCCAAGGGCTGTCCAAGTTGGACAACCCGGAGCTAGCCCATGACCGTGCCAAGTGGAAGGCCAAAAACGAGAGTAGCAGACCCCACCACCAAGTGGGACAAACACGAAGAAGAAGAAGAAGAAGAAGAAGAAGAAGAAGAAGAAGAAGAAGAAGAAGAAGAAGAAGAAGAAGAAGAAGAGGAGGAGGAGGAGGAGGAGGAGGAGGAGGAGGAGGAGGAGGAGGAGGAGGAGGTTGCCCAAGGAATTCTCCAAGCCAGTTGTACAACAGAAGCCAAACCAAATGGTGCAACTTATTGTACAGTTGTCTCTACCTTGGCTGGGACCTTGGACCAGCCCAACTGCACTGGTGTGGATTGGACCTACCTGCCTTTTTTTTCCAGATTTAAGCCAAATACATTCCATGTTCCCCTCCTTGGACCTGACAGCCGAGGGACAAGTGAGGTATACATGCATGCATGGGTGACTTGGGTCATGGGTTGTAACTGGTGTGTTTTTACTGTTCCAGCCCCCAACTGAGGATGTCCTTCATTGTTTTCTCAACCAGAGGCTCAACTCTAATGAGGCTTACGGAAGATAGGTAAGAGGGACTGGAATTGTGGACATGGGTTATGGGCAGTTTTTATGTTTAGGAATGGGGATTAGAGCCATTCAGTGGGTTTGCACTTCTACGTGAACTGTTCTAACTTTATAATATGGCTCTCTGAACACTGTTATTCTTTGGACCCCAGATCTCTCCTAAGTTTTGCAATGGCCTTCTTAGAAGAAATATGCCTCTTTATGGAAAGAGGCATGCCAAAAGGCATAGCTACTAGAATTGCTGATTTCAACAATGTGTACGTTAGGCTAGTTTGCGGGCAAAATGTCCATGTATAAAAAGCAACAGCAGTTGAATGCAAAAATTAATTTGTTTTGCAAATTAATGTGATGTGGAAATTGACCAGACTGGAGTTCCGAAGAATAAGTGACTTTCCAAACCTTCTCGGTCATGGATCATCTCAGTGGTACATACAAATCTTTATTAAATGGAAACCAGGGAAGGCACATCTTTTATTTCAAAGACACTGACAAAGAAGCTCACCCAAGCATCTCTGACAAGAGTGCCTCGTGTCTATTGAACTGGTTTACATGCATAATTTAGATGAATTTATAAGGTTGCCTGATGAAACCCAGCAAGTGCTTTAGCCAAGCTGGAAATTAATTCTGAAAGTAGACCCTTCCATTATACGATCTTACCAGGTGATTAAGAGGGCAGGCATTAAGTATGTGCAGAGAAAAGTCTTCGCTCTCGGTCTGTTTTTCTTCTATCCTTTTCAAGAGTATATGTGCCTTTGTGTTCTCCCAGTAGGATGTTCAAAGAGCTCCTACGCTCCTTGTGTCAGAGTAAACTAAGCCAACACAATGTTGGCTGTTAAAAACATGCGTGGACCACACACACAAACCGCAGTTCCTGTTGTATCCTGAATTCGTTTTATTAAAACTTGATTAATATGAGTTCCCTTCCTTTTGATTTTGTCCTTCTCTTTGGAGACCCACACATGAGGCGGTTTGACTGGCAACCGGGTTCCCATGGTGATAGCAGCCTTCTGAGGTCATTCTCAGATAGTCTCCCTTTCCACAAAAGCCTTCAAACGAAAGTCTCTTGAAGGCCGCTTGGCTTTGGGCCAGGCGTTTCTTGTCACAGCCGAAATGAAAACTAAACAGAGCCCACCCTGTCCGGCCTGATTTTAATCTGTCAATGCGCTTGTGCTGTTAAAAAGGAAACCAGGAGGGCTGGGGTGAAGAAAAGAGGAAAAGATTAAACAGGCTATCAAGGACTTCTAAAAGTCTTTCCCATGAACTCATGAATTTTGTAGTACAGAATGTAAAGTGTCTGTTGTGGATGTAGAGATGGGACTCACCCGTGGAACGGATATGGATGGTTTTTGTCTTAACTTTAGCCTCGCAACCCTGCGGCTGTGTTGCCTTCTTTCCCCATGATGTGAATGTTGCGATGCCGTCTCTCGCAAGAACGAGTGAGGTGGGGACGGAAGGTCTCACCCTCAAGACTGAAGGTGGGAGGGAGAATGTTAAAATGGTGTTTTGGATCATGAGAGGGCGGCCAGAAGTGTTAACTCATTAAAAAAAAAATCTAGGCGATGTCTTGCTACACCAGGTATCTTAATATGGGCTTCCACCAATAGTTTTGGAAGTTACCATGGTAACATGGGCCTTGAAATTATTGTGAGGAGAAGTGGCTTGTGTCTTCCCCACCAAGAGCCCGCTGGCTGTTTGCCGGTAAGTGCAAGGTCTGTTCCAACCTGCCTCCCTAATTATACGGCTTTTCCTTGATGCCATCATAAATGAGGGTCAAGCACCTCTGGTTAGCAGGGCAATGAAAATATTCCCTAGGGATCAAAGGTGACGAGACCGGCCCTGAGTCTAGCCTAGCAAAGGTGGGCAGAATCTGGAAGCGAAAATGTAGAGCTTGTTTGGGTTGGTTCTGAAATCGGTCTGGAGGCATTGCTTGGGCAATGGGGTAGGGAGGAACCTTTGGCGTGCCCGTTTTCAAAATGCAGGTTTTTTCTTAACCCAAGGCGACATCTTCTGCTCTTGCAGGGAACAAATCCGTCAAGGCTTGGAGGAGCTTCGGAAAGTCCTGCCAGGAGGAGACACCTACATGCACGAAGGATTTGAAAGGGTAAAGAGGGGCACAGGCTGGGTGGCGGCTGGTGGGCCATGCCTGAGACAAGCTGGTGAAAGGCATGTTTAAAAATATAAAGTTGCCATCCCCAAAACTGGTACCCTTGTCTTTGGCCCCAGAACATCTGGAGCAGTAATGTATGCAAAACATCTCAACATCACTGATGGTCCTCCTTGATTTTGTTTCAGGCGAGCGAGCAGATTTACCACGAAAATGTCCAAGGTGAGAATTAGTTCAAGGATCTGTTAAGTGCTGGTTGATCTGTTCCCTCTTCCTTGGGCAACACGGAGAGCCGTTCCCTAAAAGTCTCTTTTCAGTTCCCACATTGAGTAGTGCCAGAGAGATCGTCCACCTTTGCTGCTCATCCCGTGCCCTTAGCAGGCTCTCAGTGTCCCCTTTTTGATGAAACAGGGAGTAGCCTAAAAACACTGTTTGTGGGAGGGGAGAGTATTTAATAAGAACATTTTGACCTTGGAGGCTCTTCGTGTTTGGGTGTGTTTCAGTGCGTGTATGTATCTGCCCCATACTCTGGGGTCTCCAGGGACCCCAGACAAAGCCTTGTAAATCTGCATGTGACCCACAGGTGGAAGATGGCAGCGTGATAGCAATGGAAGTTGGTCTGTTGTTTACTGGAAGTGCATAACAAAGAGACTTTTACACATGGAGATGCAATTGATTTTCCATATGATGCTATCTGAGCTTATTATGGTAGCCCAGAACACTGGGCCCTTTGACCCACCCGCCTTCCCATGAAGAATTAATGCCAGCTGGGGCTGCCACGGAGCTGGGGAGAAGGGCCCTGGAGGCAGGTTGCCATCCTCACACCACGAGGAAGGAAACTGAGCATGAACGGTCACCCAGGCCTCAAGATCATGTTTGGCTTCAGGGGTTATCAAGAAGGGGGATCCTCCCTCAGGCTGTCCCCAGTGATGCCTCAACTTTGAATGCCACTCACTGCCCAACCTACGATGCCCCTGCCTCTGAGCGTGGGTTCCTACAAGCACCATACTGCCAAAGTATAAGCTTTAACAGGGCTTGGCAATATGGAGGCCGCCATGTCTGTGGCAATAGGCCTGTTGCCATGGTGAATGGGGCTTGTAACAGAAGGTGGTCATAGAAGCCGTATCCCATATCCCATGTTCCTTGCTGAGGAACGTGAATGGAAGGGTGCGCTTGACCCCATGCTCTTATTGTGGGCTTCTCTTGGGTGTCTGGTTGGCCGGGGGGGGGGGGGGAATGCTGATCTTCTGATGCCCTGCTTTGGAATCTAGGGTTGCTTGTGGAACATTGGAAATAGAACAACCATGAGATCCGGGTTGAGATTCTGTTGGTTAGTGCAGTAGTTCACAACTAAAATAAAATCTGTGGGGTGTTGGCAAGTCAACGCCTCCGTCAGTTCCATTGCATCAAATGGGCCTACTCTAACAGCGACTTGCTTCAGCACAGCAAGTTGCAACTAGAGTAGGTCCATTTGAATCAGTGGCGCTTCTGGTGGAGTGGGCTCATCAAATCCCCATTGATCTAGTGGGGCTACTTAAATGCAATGTGCTGCACAAAGCAATTGGATTCCAGCCTGTTGGGACAAGGGCAGCCAACCTACTGAGCTTCGTGGAGGTGGATTTCTAAGCAGGCCTCTTGTCCATAATGGATAAATTCTGACCCTAATTTGCAACATAAGTTACCTTTTCCACCATCATCCCACCACCACCTTTAAAAAAAACCCAGACAAATGAACACACCCTCCCAGCTGGATTTTCACCCTTTCTAGCAAGGCAGGCAATTAAAAAAGCAGCTGCTCTTATCTTTGTGGCGGGAGTGGGAGAGAAAACGAGCCCCCCTCCCACTGACAACTTATGATAAGCTAAAGCAGCTAATAATTATTGGGCTTTCTTTGGTGTGTTTTCTTCAGGCAGTAGCCTGGAGATTACACAAAGAATAATTCCGAGTCAGTCCCTTCAGAGATATTTTAAGATTTATTGCAAGAAGCTGACGGGAGGCCCCCGCAGCCCAAATTATCTTTAATTGGTTCTGCTTCCCGATGGCAGTGTGACTTTTTAGCTGACATTAATGACAAGCCCGGGATGAGGGAAGACAAAGACAACCGTCTTGTTACGATAAGAGTTAGGATTTTTTGGCAGTAAAACTGCTCTTTCTGCTGATGGCAATGGTGTAATTGGGATGGAAACATGTTTCTGCTTTCTGGACAATTCTGTCCCAGCGGGAGCAGTTCCCATAGCGATCTGGAGTTCACACAACTCTTTTGGAGATGCTGTCGCTTAGCACTCAAGTAGAAAGCAAAATAAATGCATGGGCTTTGGTGGAAAATGGGACCCTGTCCTCCTGAGGCTTACCCCCCCCCATCCATCTGTTATTTCTAAGCCACCATAAACTGGCCACTGGCCACTGGCCACCTAGCAAGGCTTTTCAGACCAGAGTGAAGGCCAACCAATGGAGAGGATGAATTGGGAAGTCTCCTGCCAACCTTCCAGAAGAAGCCAGTTGGATGAATAGCAAAACATTTCAGTCTAACAAGAAAAGAAATCCAGTTGCTATGAGTCAACTTCCAGAGAGCTCTGCGCAACGTTCACTTGCTTCCATTTGATGCTCGCTTCCCCTTCCCCCTGCTTCTGATGCTGTTACAAAAATGGCTCTCAACCCTTCAGGTTACAGGACGGCAAGTGTCATCATTGCGCTGACTGATGGTGAACTTCACGAGGACCTCTTCTTCTATGCAGAGCGAGAGGTAAGACGTTTGTGGCCAGAAACAATGCCACCAGACATAGCTGTTCTTTATTTCTCCTGAGGCTTTCAGTGACTCATCCCCTACACTTGTGGGCATGAGCATGTACTGTCACAAGTGCCCTGGAGAGTCCCCTGTGGCCACATCTCAACCAGGGTTTGTAGCTTCATGGTTCCTCCAACATGACCACAAGGATGGCCATGAATTATTCCAACTTCCCAATGGCTGGTCATAACCAAAACCCTCTGCTCAGCTGAACTCCCTTAACTCCTCCTCTTCTATAGAAGCAGAACACTTTTGCTTTCTTAAAAGCTCAGGAGAAGGCACTGCCTTTAACCCCATCCCTCCTGCTTTGAGCTTTTGAAGCATTGAAAGGTGGGGGGATAACTGACAATCTTTCTCCTTGCAGATTAACCCAGCAACTGCTTTCTTTGTGTAACTCAGTTCTTGTTTCAACTCAGCAGAGAGAGAGGGTTGCGGGGTCTTGTCGAGACTGACGGCATCTCTTTGCACCCATAAATACTGGGTTTTGTCTGCCTGGGTCTGTCTGCCCCGTGATCAAATCTAGCATGTTCTTTTAGGAAGTCTGACAGCCAGGCTTAGATTTCTTGTGGGAGACAAGGCGAACGCGGGAACCTTGCCCAGGCAAGCTGGAAGCCACAGACTGACAGGTCAGGGGTTCAGCTTGCAGACAGAGGCAGCCGCCCAAATAACAAACGTTTTTTTGTCTGGTGCACCTAAAACTCCCCACCATCCAGGCAAAGATGGAAAGAAAATTGAACTGGAACTCAAGGCTGTTCTAGATGATCGGTTCTCAGAAAGCTGTGAAGCTTCTGATGTCATTGACAGCCTTCATCTGGAAGGGGCAGAGATGAGAAGCTGCGCCCGATGGGCTGCCTCTTGAGTTTGGGAAAGGACTCAAGAGATTTCAGGATAGGAACAACTCGAGAGTTGGGGATGGGGGAGGCTTTTGGAGTCTGCCCTTTTGTGACTGCAGCCAAGGGCAATCATTTGGTGATGGTGGGGGTGCTTCTGTATAACAAGGACATGGTGCCTGCTCTGAAGTCTGCTCATTTAAGACCCTCTGCTGACATCCTAATGAACGCATTCAGGGGTGGTAACAGGCTGCCTCTCCCTTCTTCTACATGGTTGTGGGAATGCCTGTTGGTGTTCTGATGATGTGGAAGGGGACGCTTTGCCTGGTGGATCTAATCCAGCCACATTCCCAGTGCAGCCTACAGCATCTTCAGCTGTTATGTTCCATCATTCACTAGAGACAGCAAGCTTTTTAGGAGGTATCTAACTTTTAAATTCCCCAGCAGAGAACTAAGGAGAGGGGCGATTGTTGTGTGGTCAGTTTTTACAGACTGCACCATGGAATAGAAAGGGTATTGTGCCAGCTATGCACTTGTTGAAATGCTTGACGGGAGAATTTCCAAATTCATTTGGGCCCTCAGCTTTGAGCCCCTACCCGCCATTTGAATAGAACTCTACACACTCAGCCCAGATGTTTTAGGACATTGAGACTGGGGATCCTAGGGGTGGCTTGCACCTCTGAACAGCAAGCTGTTGTTTTTTCCACCTGACTCCCACCTAAACCCGTTCATTCAATGGGAGCATGAAGGTCTGTGCAGTGAAATATGTTGCAGCTGTGGGACGCCTTGCACGGTTTCTCCCATGGAGCTACATGCCTTTTGTTCGCTGAGGTCATCTTTGCAATTAGACCAGCAGTTATGGTCCTTGTTCCCAGCTCAGTGAAAAGGCTTTCGGCCAGGCATTCCTCAGAAACAGGCCGGGTGATTGGAGGTGGGCCAAGTGCACGGTCCCTTGCGGTGGATTTAATTTTGTTAGCAATGGGTGGAGTTGAGAGCTGAAGCCAGCAGCGGTCATATTTGGGATATCATATCCCTTGCCGTAATAGTAGAAGACAAGAGGTCCTTCCACCTCCTTCAGTGCATCCTGCTTTTTAAAAAAACAAACCAAAGTAACTAGAAGCTTTGCAGAGATGCCGGCTGTCGTTAAGATCTTTACAAGCAAATTGAGCAGCCACAGCATCTTGCTGGCAAAAGAGCCACCATGACGGCAAGCCATCTTTTCCCCAAAAAAAGCATTCCAATCCAGAACAATGTGAGGCAAAGCTCTGTTGTTCCTGTATGGCCAAGCTGGCTCTCTGCCTCTGCAGGAGCCACTCTGTTCTCTGGTAAAGGATCCAGGCTCTTAAGGTCATCCTACTCTCAACCAGGTTGGTTAATTGTGGCCAACGTGCATCATTCTCCGGCAGGGCTCTGCTAGGCGGGGGGTTGACAGCTCTTAAGAGGCGCATAAGCTCAAGAGGATCCATACATACCACCACCAGCACCCATTGCGTCTTCCTGGGTCACTGTCAATCCTTTGTCTTCTCTTAAGGCTAACCGATCCCGTGAGTTGGGAGCCACAGTCTACTGCGTGGGCGTGAAGGACTTCAATGAAACTCAGGTAACGGAACCTACCGAATCCTTGGGGAAGAGCCTTTCTTATAAACTCCATAGGTTAGTCAGGCTGCTTTAGCTATCTGGGGACAGGATCCGCTCTCACTTCTTCCAGAGCACAGGACACAGGATCAGGTGCTCAAGTTACAGGCAGCCAGTTTTTGGTTGACGATCAGAAAATCTTAAAGTTGTACGACCATGGAAGTTATGGAACCAAGTGCCTCAAGAGGCGATGAGTGCTCCAAGGCTTGAGCCCTTCGAGAGAAAACTTGGAAACGTGGTGGCCATCTGCCAGATGTAGCTGGATTCCCACCGCCAGGAAGACGTTGAACTCGATGCCCTGACAGTCCCCTTCTCACTTCAGGATTCTGTGATTCTGATTTTCACATAAAACTGCTTTGAGGGGGGATAGTCTGATAGTGCCTTCAGCCTTAACAATGATAACAAAGCCTTCCAACCTGAAATTAGTAGCCAAGTCTTCCCAGGGCCATTTCCCATCAGCCTTAGGGTTGCATGGTCACTTGCAGAACGGATGCACGCTTGTCCCACTAGGACATGCTTCTGGTTGGACCATCTGGAAGTCACTTAATAGACTCCAAACCTAAGTAGGAAGATTAAAGGAAAATCAAGTAAATTGGGGTTACTTGGATAGAGGACAATTTTTTTGTGACGGTGGAGAAATCCAGTCTATGCTGCATTTATCAGCACACAATTTTTGTCCAACCACCTGTACAAACGGAAGGTCTAGCAAATGGCTGACATATCATTGAAGCAGCCTGCTTCTGGTGAAATATAATCTAATTATCTTAGAATTTTAGTTTGTCATTCATTTGGCATATATTTTATATCTGTCCGTAATTTTAAATTGTGCAACGCCCCAACACAAACAAATAAAGACAACACAATGGGGTGCAGCTCTGTAGAAGGCATGGGGCCTGTGGACCTACAGTCTGTTGAGGACAAAGGCTTTCAATGGGGTGTGATGTGAGTCTAACTTAAAACCAGCATTCCCCTGCAGTATTACATCACACTGGCCAGGGGGGTTATATTGTCACGTTGGTTTTTGCAGAATTAAGGTGCAGCCACAGTTGCAGCTGACTTGGGTATAAAGCTCAATGACTTGAAAAGGGCTTAGTTCTGATTTGACAACATGTAGTCAAGATGCAAAAGCTTGTGCCCTTCCAGATGTCGTTGGGCTCTTCAACACAACTTAAAACCAACTGGGCCTCTGTGCATCTCAGCTCATTATTGCTCGGCCAACTGTCTGGGTCGATGCCCCAGCCTTCCGGCGTTGTTCGCTTGCTCACCCGTCCAACTCTGCTTGCTCCTTCCCCAGCTGGCACGCATCGCTGACAGCAGGGAGCACGTCTTCCCCGTGAATGATGGCTTCGAAGCCCTCCAGGGGATTATAGACTCTGTAAGTATTACTCAAAACAGTGTGTTTGTTGCTTTTATGACTTTGTAAAAAATAATAATAATAATATAGCACCGCTGTTGCCAAAAGTTCTCCATCTGTCCACATTCTGACATAAGAGCTCCTCGAATTTTGGAGCAATTCGGAGCAGAGACTGAGTGGATTGGGTAGACATGGATGGGAAGGAGTGTCGGGCCCATGATGGAGATCAAATGTAGGTAGAATTGTTTAGCAAGAGCAGAGAACCTTTTTTGAGGAGGGTTAGTGATTACACTTATCTCTCTGGGCTTTGTGAGTCCCAGATTTAAAAAATTGTGGATTTGCCATTGGACAAACATCAGGGTTAAGGGGTTTCTTCTTCCCTTCCCTCCCCTCCCCCGAGAATGGAGTGAAGTTGGTTGGCACAGAGAACTATCCTTGGTGTGCTTACTCCACCAAATTCAACAGGACTTCTTTCCAGTTAGATGTACTTAGCATTGCAATTGTCGCGATGGCCCTTGCTGTAAGATGCTGCCAGTTGCAATCTGAATCTAGATCTGTTGTCTGCATTTCTGAATCAGACGCGTGGCATGTGGCATTCAACAAAACCACAGCTCTAAATGTTTTTTGAGGAAAGGAGGAAGAGGCAACAGAAGGTCACCTGTTAGGATACAAATAGGAGAGCGGGTGTTGGTGTGTAATTGATGATAACCAGTCACCTGTGTAGACAATGTTTGCAAGATGGCCGTTCTGGCTGATTTGAGATAATCAGCGCATAGCAGTCACTCAGGACAAACTGCGTTTTGGTCTGTGAAAAAGCAGATGGCATAGCTCAGCGGTGGAGGTCTCCAGCTACAGAGCTAGGGGTCGGGGGTTTGATTCCCCGCTGGGCCTCCTAGACAGGGGCTGGAATGATGACCCATAGGGTCCTTTTCTAACTCTCAGTTCTATGATAATGATAAGAGCATAAGAACATAAGAAGAGCCCTGCTGGATCAGACCAAAGGCCCATTTAGTCTAGCTTCTTGTATCTCACGTTGGCCCCACCAGATGTGTCCGGGAGTGCACGAGACTAGATGACGGTGGTGGTGGTGGTGGTGGTGGTGATGATGATGATGATGATGATGATGATGATGATGAGCTGATGCCTTGAATCCTCTCTGGAGTCGCTGCAAAAGAAAAAAAACATTTCCTCATGCCCCGTTTCCCAACATTCTAGTCCTTGCCAGGCGCTGTGATCTGGAATCCTCTTAAGCTTGGCGTAACCTCTCCCTCTCAGCTGGTTCTCCAGATCAGTGACATTACAGGGACGAGTAAGCCTGAGTCTCAAAGTAGCTTCTGGTCTCCCACCTGTTTAGTGGGGTTGCCTTGATTAGTTAAACAGTGGGTTTACACACACACACACACACACACACACACAGACACACAATTTTGGGGGAAGGGGCCTCATGTCCAGCTCACAAGCAGCCTGTATTTGGTGATGGTACCTTTCCCTCAACATGCTTCTTTATGAACACCCCCCTCCCAGAATAAAAATGAATGCCCCTTCTCTTCCCTAAGATGTCACCCAACCTGGGGTGTGCGTACTCAGATCATGTCAGAGCATCACATATTCCAAGGTTGCAAAAGATGCCAATGTCTTAGACCTGCAGCTTCTAAATAGGTTCCTGGAACTGTGTTTCCAGGCAATAAATTATAAGATTTTAATGTTGGAGCAGTTTAATCTAGATCTTTTCCTCAGGGGGTTTGGTTGGCCAATGATAGCCATCAGGTTGGAGAGAGATCACGCAGAAGCCGTAAGGTCTCGCAGGGGCTGAGGGGAAAGATGACTCCCTGCACACCAAAGAATGATCCACAGTGAATATGTTGAGGGGGGAAATGCGGAGTTGGTTTTGTCTTTTTGGGAAAGACACAATGGGACTAAAAAAGTTACAAATGGAGGAAACCCGGAGGAACAGAAGACGGAGAAAATTGCAGGTCATGAACCCGATGGCTTGGTTGGTAGGGAGGACAGAAACAGACTGAAAGGAAAATGCACATGAAAAGGCCACAAATAGCCAGATGCAACAGGAAGAAAAAGGGATTGGAATGGAAGCCTTTCAGGAAGGCTGCCCACCTTAAATTGCTACTTGGCTACGTCCTGGGAAGCAGCCTTTGCAAAACTGGACACATCCCAGGACCGATTACCAACAGGCGGTGCTCGCGTTTTCACACCTTGGTGGTGGGTTGCTTTCCCCAGTGGCCTCTTTCTCTGCTTCCTCCTTTACCATGTTTCATCATCTTGTTTACATTTGTAAAATGGCTCTCTGTATACAGTACTGCATTAAATGCTGTTCCCCCCCCCCCCCAAATAAAAGAGTGGGACATACATATTCCAAGCACCTGGTTTAGATCAGAGAGCTGGCGTGGTCTCAGGCTATATCGGACTTGGGTTGGAGTTCTATCTCTCATTGAGCAGCCATGAAACTCGTTTGGGAATTTAATTAATTAATTCAGGGGTGGGGGTTGTGTTTCCTTGGCAAGCTATAGGTTACACAGACTCAAAGCACTATGATTGCTGAAGCTTTGTTTATACTTCTCTTACTCCTAAATTATGTTTAGAATCAGGTTGCAACCCTTGAGGCTTTTGGCGTCTTGGATAAAGCTTGGTGATGCTCCGGCTATGTAAATAAAATTAAATGCCTGATGCATGTAATTGGCAACAGGTTGTTGTTGTTTTTTTAAAAGGCTGTGACTCACCCAAAGGATGGACAGAGAGGGTGCAGATGTGTAGGGAACAGAAACCCATTGCCTCCATCTGAAAGCTTCGGAATTTATCCTTTCAGCTTTTTAAACATAACCTTCAAATTCCTTCCTTTTCTCAAAACTAAAACCTCTCTCCAACTAACAGTTCCTCTATTTCTCAAAAATACAGAAATGCATGTTTTGGGATGGATATTCTGTCCTACAGTGGCCCACCCTTTTCTTCCAATTTGACACTTTCCTTATGCTGGCTCTCACTTTTATAACCACATTTTTCCTTTCTCTCTCTCTCTCTCTCTCTCTCTCTCTCTCTCTCTCTCTCTCTCTCTCTCTCTCTCTCTCTCTCTCTCTCTCTGCTTGTTCCTTGGACAGCCTTTGTTCAGCTCTGGGCCACCTCTTGTCCTCAACCTCTTCCAAGCTTCACTGGGTTGGAAGATGCTCCTTTTCCTCGGTTTCCTGAGATTTCCGCAAAACCCCGAAGCCTCTTGCCAGCCATCTATGGAGCCTTTGTAAAGAGGCCGTGGTCCCATCATCACCTTTCGCTGGCAGGTACTGAAGGCAGGAGGAAATGGGGGCTGAGAAGAGAAACGGCAGAAAATGTCTCCAAGGTTCTCCAAAGGGAATATGGATAACTCTCTCAGGATTCTCCACCGAGCCTTTCCTGTCCATCTCCTGCTGAGCAAACCTTTTCTTTCATTCCATCTATCCCAGGGGCGTCCAAACTTCAACCCTCCAGATGTTTTGGACCACAACTCCCAGCATTCCAAGCCTGTATTGCCAATGAGAAAGGACGGTGGGAGTTGTGGTCCAAAACATCTGAAGTGCTGAAGTTTGGACACCACTGATCTATCCAAACCATTGTATCTTCTCCTGGGTAACTGTGGTGGCCGCCATGGAGGAGATAGGTTTGAAAAAAGCCATCTCCTGCCTAATGTTGAGTGATGTGTTGGGGTGTGTGTGAAGGAAAGGTGTGGAGTGATAATGTTGTGCTTCTAAGAGATTTTTTTTTACTTTCTGCTTGTGTTTGAATTTGGAACATCTCAATAAACAGCGCACAATGTTCTTAATCTCAGGATGATTTTGATGTGTATATAAGATTACAAAGGCCACATAATCTGACTCTTAAAAGGTATTTCCAGATTATTATGATTTTATTTTGCAAGTGGCCCTCTCTCTGTCATAGAATTGTATGGATGTCGTTGACATATGAAGTTCTGGATAGCTCAGGGGTTGAAATCTCTGGCTCCTTGACAGCTCTCCAGTTCTAGCATTATTCTAAGATTCTAAGAAGTCATTCTCCCCCCTTGTATGTCCCTGCCCTTTGTATCTGCCATCAGAAATTCCCTCAAGTGACTGACAATTGCCTTCATAATCTTTAATTCTCCCCTTTTTTCATCCTGTGCTTTCTAGATTTTGAAGAAATCGTGCATTGAAATTCTGGCGGCTGAACCTTCTAGAATCTGTGCAGGAGGTGAGTTTAAAAGGGATCCTTCCAGTTTTCATTTGCTTGGCATTCTTGTACTTCTTTCTTGCCTCCTGAGGGAGAGCCAAGCCTGGAGCCGGCTGCCTCTCGCCTCTCCTTGGGAACTTTTCCACATGAACTTGGCAATAGAAAAACTCAAAAATTCCATTTGTTTTATGTCTGCTTGAATGAAGGGATCTTGATGGGATCTGCATTAGGAGTGGTGTTTCCCCCCCCCTATCTTTTCGTGTGGGCCAGAAAAGCCATGAAATCCCTTCACCCTTTGTCTATCAGAGTTAAGAATGGTGGAATTTTTGGTGGCTGTGGGGTCTTTCCCCCCTCCCTCCTTCCCTCCCTCCTAACTCCTATAGCTGACATGAGAAAATCGGCAAAGAAGAGGTGGAGGCTGCCGTCCCTCCATCTTGGCCCTCTCTCTTGCTTGAAGATTATTTCTCCTCTGGGAAAGGAATCTGGGCTGGGCTTGAGGTCACCTCTGGCTCTAGAGAAGAGGCAACTGACTGTGCTGGGAGGTTTTGCCTGGAACAGGAGTAGACTAAATGGGGGACGGACATACAGCTCTCATTGCGAGCTATAGCCAGGCAAGATGCAAAGGTAGACCTGCTGTGTTTGCTTGGCCACAGGAGGGATCCAGGGTGTCGCCAATGGCTGGGGACCAGTGTTTGCTCAAGGGTCTTTTCCATCCGGGTGCAAGAGGTACAACACACAACCTGGAAGACACTTGGAGAAAGTGAGAACCCAAGAACTGATACCTTTTATTGGGCATTATGAAATGCATCTGGCTTCATCAGAGGTCTATTTTTTTTTCATGGAGGCGATGGGTTTCACGGAGGTGTTGCAATGAGACTTTGCCAGGATGAGACCTGCAGCATGAGCATCTAGTGCAGGGGGGGGGGGGCAGCATTGCCTGTGGTCATTTGTCTGTTTCATAACTAGTCATGGAGAGACATCTTAAAGAAATGCTCTCTTACCTGTGTGTGTGTGTGTGTGTGTGTGTGTGTGTGTGTGTGTGTGTGTGTGTGTGTGTGTGTGTGTGTGTGTGTGTGTGTGTGTGTGTGTGTGTGTGTGTGTGTACACAAACACATAGGGATGTGTGTACTTACTTATCCTTCTAGGCAAGGGTAAGGGATTGCAGCCTTCTGCTTCTTTCTGACAAGGACAGTGTTGGATCTTTTTTGGATCGAGTACATGCATCAGAGAGAACAGTGGCTCCCCTAAACATGCCAGTATTGTGCCAAATTAGCAGCAGTTTTTGAATCTGAAGCCGAGATTGGTTGTTTGCATCTTTCCTATCAACCAGCCAGTCCTTTTGCACTCACTCTGTGTGTGTGTGTGTGTGTGTGTGTGTGTGTGTGTGTGTGTGTGTGTGTGTGTGTGTGTGTGTGTGTGTGTGTGTGTGTGTGTGTGTGTGTGTGTGTGTGTTAGTCTTGTGAGGAAGCAAACACAGGTTGGCTCAAGTCCGTAAGTTCTTTGGAAAGGAGGTGGAAGCCCTGCTTAGAATGCAGGGAAGAGACGAAAACAGGTGACGAAGCATTCCACATTTTCACCTGATAATTGAGATTGAAAAGAGTTCGTGAAGATCCTGAATTTCTTTTGAGGGTGGATGGGGATCAGCACTCTGGAGAGTGCCTTGTAAAGTTCAGAATAACACTCGGAACATACGCATCATCGCCCCACTGGCAGTCGACTCACAGACCTGTAACAAAAGAGCTTGCTTCTTTCAGTTCTGAGGGGCCAAAGCCAATGGTGGAAATGGGGCCCCAACATCCCACGTGGATGATGGCACCAGGCTGGTCCTGCCTGCTTCCTTGGCCTCTGCGAGAGATCAGGCCAGCCTATCCTTTCAGCCCCGGGTGGTCTCCCACAACCAGCAGTAGCTCTGCACCATCACGGGTGGAAAGGTCTTCTCCATTGCCTTTATGATTAATTGGAATTCTCTGGAGTTTAATGTGGGACCTTCCACGCGTAAACCAGATGTGAGCTGCAGCATGATCTTGTCTGCCCGCAGTCAGATGAAAAGGGTCCTGGTACCTTATACAGCCCTCCTCCCAGGTATGGTTCCACTTAACCTAGGCAGCAAACGGCACCTGTTTAAAGCCGCAGACGGTGTGCCTGGGGGCTTATCTGTGAGGAAGCTCAGAGATGCCTCAGTATGACAGTCGAAAGATAAATTCTCAGTGCAAGGGCTTGGAATGCAGCCTGTCATCTGTGTCAAGTAAGTGGGATTAACCTGCTTATCCCTGACTGTGTTGAACACAGTGCAACTTGTGCTTTTTGCTTCCTAGTTTGATGCCTGTAACAAAGAGGTCTACGTATTTAAAAAGAAAAAGAAAAAGAAAAAAACAACAGCCGAAACTAATCTCTGTGGACTGCAGCTGGTGACAGATTGAGAGAGAGAGAGAGAGAGAGAGAGAGAGAGAGAGAGAGAGAGAGAGAGAGAGAGAGATGAATGATGTGAATTTTTACAAAACCATTCCAGTCATTCTCAGTTTGTGGCCTCTGCCGTTTACTGTGAATGTTTCAAAGGCAAACCAGAGTGAATTTGTTTGGCTTTTTAAAAGTGCGAAGCATCTGCTAATTTAGAAGTTTCAGAGAGGGTAGCCCTGTTAGTCTTTTCAAGAATTTCAGGCAAAAATCAAAGAAAAACAAAACAAAACAAAAGACACAAAACATGTGGCACCTTAAAGACTAGCTTTCATATTTGCTATATGTTTGAAGAAGTGGATATGTCCATGAAACGTTAAATTAAAATATGAAAGTCTTTAAGGTGCCACATGCTTTTTGTCTTTTGTTATGCTTTGTTTTCCCTTTGATTTTTGCTTGAAATATGCTAATTTATTGTGTCTTACATTTTAATACAGTCAGTACTACAAACCTGCGACTAGGAGAGGAAAACCCACCCTAAAAATATTAATCATGGTATGTAAATCATGAACTGAGTTCTTGTTAAATCTTTTTTTCTAGTGCCATATAGTTCCTCTGGGCTTTCTGTTGATTTAACAATGTAATATAGTCAATCAGATACAACATGTCTGTTTCATAAGGAAACAGTGCAATCTTACAGGTGTCTCTTTAGAAGTGAGCCTCACTGATTTCACACGTCATGTTTGTATAATGGGAATCCATTAACCTTCTGCAGGTTGATCACCTGTAAGTCCCTTTACCTCTCCCCACCAGCCAGACTGGTTTTCATTGGTGGGAACTGGTCTTCTATAAAGCCTAGAGGTTCTGTATACACCAACTTAGTAAATAAACACTACCACTTTTTTTGGGGGGGGGGGGTAAAAACCTGCCACTTGCTAGAAGATGGACTTGCCTGTTTTTAATTAGAAAAAGTTAGTTAATGCAATGGCATACCAGACCCGCTATGATCCCAGATAATAGATGCTTTGCCCCACTGGTGGAAATTTGCCTTTCATGATTAAAAAAATAATGCTCCCTCCTCTGGGTGAAATGAACTTCTGCATGATTAGGCCATAGGGTCAGTGGTCTTATTGTTTCCTCATCAGGTAACTTGAGGTGTCACAGATATTTTGCTTCGGATGACTTAGTGGATGTCAGGCTGGTGTCAGTTTTGATGCTGAGACAGAACATCTTCTCAGATACCAAACTAAGGGCACATGTCCATCTCCCTATAGAAAATGAAATGAAACAAACCAAAACAAGAGGGCCTGAAAGCTGAAATTGTATTCTGGATTGGATCTTTGGTTGGTTGGTTGGCATGTGCGAAGCCTGACGGTTGCCGTAAGGCATGTCTGGTGTGTACAAATGGACTGTCGCAGGCGCAAACTCAGTGCTCCTCAGTGGAGCTGGTTCACAGAGATCACTGCAGATAATCCTGCGATGTATCACGCAAGTGTGAAAGAGTTTCTGGGGGCGTTCTTCTGATAACACCCACCCACACCCAGATAAAACCTCTGATCCAGCACTTTTCCAGTGTTGAAATAGGAGGATCATTTTGGAAAGTTCTGCTTAGACTGTCAGTAGGACAGTTTTGAGTACAAGTCTGCTGGCTGGAAAAAGGTCCCCAAACCCTCCCTCCAGGTCAGCTGTCTGTCTGCGGAATCTATGTTGAGTGTGAGACAGCATTAGCAAAACATTTGTTGAGTTCTTGAGTGAGTTATTTTTTTTCTGGCTAGGAGAATGCACAACTCTCTCTCTCTCTCTCTCTCTCTCTCTCTCTCTCTCTCTCTCTCTCTCTCTCTCTCTCTCTCTCTCTCATATATTCTCATGGACGAAGTACTTTCCACCTTTCTGTTCTATCGCCTGCTTCCCTGAATGAGCTCACCAGCTGGAGGGGATGGATCTGCTTGGCTGGCGTGCAGCAGATCCTTCTGGGATGAAAGAAACTGAGGCTTGGAGCTGAGCCCAGATTCCTGATTCAACTTGTATTCTTTGCTCAGCTCCAGAGTCAGAGCCCCCAGAGGCGTGTGCGGAGGAGAGAGGCCGAGAGTGGGCGGCATCGCCTCCGTGCCAGCGAAATTGTTGATTCAGCAGAAACCGGAGTCACTTTATTGCAAGGAGATTTAAAGTGATAACAGGGCTCTTTGCCGTTGCTTATTTGTTTCTGTTTTGCTTAAGGCACTCATGCACAGAAAAACATATCTGATGGCAAAAGTTGTGAGTCTTCTTTTGCTCGACTACCTGGGCCTCTGCGTTCTTGCACATTTTCCTTTGGGGACCAGAGCATGCATGGAAGAACTTAACTGCAAAGCATCTAGGCCCTTCGGTGTAACCATAACTTGGAGAGTGGCCAACTTTATGATGTTTTTGCATTGGATTTGCTTTTTCTGGTGCAATAAATGCTTTGGGGGCTAGTCTGTTATAGGTAGCTTTCATAGGAAGAATATACAGTATAGGGCTCCCCCCCCCCCGGTAGTATCTCAAATGCAAAACTTTGAAGGAGCATGAGGCATCAGCAGATTTGTTACTTGACTTAGGTAACATCTGCCCCCCACCCCCAATGCTTGGTATGCTCTGTCCCTCCATTCATGGGTCAACTTAAGATCTGGGACAGATAACTCTTAATGGAGGGAGAGGGGGGGCGATGCTGATAGGTGTAACATGTTCAGTTGGATGGACTTGTAATGTGATGTTACAGCATTTTTGGAACCAAGGTGGATTCTGAAAAGGAAAGCATTTGAGATCATATTGCAAATATTCACTGGTTACTGGAGAGCACTAAAGAATTTCAGAAGAATAAGAGATGGCAGGATTCCCAGGAAAAGACAATAATTTTTTAATTAAAAAATACAAACAATCAAACAAACAAACAATAATTGTGCACCCCCAACCCCTCTGGGACCATCCAGTTGTTCCTTTAGCTTCTTTCTCTTCTTCATCTTCTCTTCTTCTAACATCCTTCTTAAAGTCCTTTTCTCCAGAACTGTGTTGAATTATAAGTCGGTTCTTTCCCTTTCCCTCTTAATAATACATAGTCTATAACTTTCCCCCAAATATCATAAAAAATATCCTTCTTCATTTCCCCTCGCAGAACTTTTAAACTACAAGGCAATTTATCATTTAAAGCTATGTCCCACACTTCATTATACCAATCTTCAATCCTAAAATCTAGCATCAATTTCCAGTTTTTCACTATAACGAGTCTTGCTGCTGTCGTAAGGTTTGCAATTAATTCTTTTGTTTTTGCATCATGTTCGTTAATAAGTGGTAGTGAAAACAATGCTTACATTCAATATTAGCTTGGAGTATTTCTTTTAGCTCACTAAAAATCAATTGCCAAAACTTTTGAACTATCTCATATTCCCACCAATAATGCTGGGAAAGATGGAAGGCAGCAGGGAAAGAGGAAAACGAAATACAAGATGGATGGATTCCCTAAAGGAAGCCACTGACTTTTCATTCGCAAGAGCTGAACAGAGCAGCCAAGGACAAGGCATCAGAGGTCACTCATTCATAGGGTCACCACAAGTCAGAAGTGGCATGATGGCATATAAACTACAGCAACAGCAGCAACAACAACAACAACAGTGTTGCAGACATTAATACGAAAGGAGAAAAACATCTGTATTATTTTATGGAGGGGTTGTTTTATGCCTCTGGTACTGCACAAAATACTTAGTGGCAATAATGCACAAATCTAGGAGAGATGCCAGCTGACATCTGCTTTTGATCTTCTTGCCTGTTTTATCTTCTTGTGGTGGAGCTGAGCACAAGAACAAAAGGAAGAGCCGTCCCATCACAAAGAAAAAGGCTCTGCTTTGTACCTCCTACATGCTGTTTGCATTGGTGGCCAGTCTTTTGCCCCCGGGAAACTCCACAATTATACGAAGGGGGTGCAAACACATCTTCCAGCTTCTGAGGCCCCTGCTGCAGAGGCGATGTAGTCTTTAACACTGGGAGTGATGGGGGGGGTCATCATTTTAATGCCTTTAAATCCAGGAATATTGCACTAATACTTAGCAGGGCTTTTTATGTCTGTCTGTCTGTCTGTCTCTGCCTGCCTGCCTACTTACCTATTAAACAGTTGTCACCAAAGCAAAGCAAAGTGTTTTGCTTATATACCGCCCCATAGCACTTCAAGCACTCTCTTGGCGGTTTATAATTTAATTATGCAGACTACACATTGCTGGGTACTCATTTGACCGACCTTGGAAGGATAGAAGGCTGAGCCAACCTTGAGCTGGCTACCTGGGATTGAACCCCAGGTCGTGAGCACAGTTTTACCTGCAGTACAGGCATTTAACCACTGCACCACCAGGCCTTTTACTTCTCTTATTAGATGTGTCAAAAGACTGGTGTTTTTTAGTTTCTTTCTTGCTGAAATTAAGATTAAATTGCTGAAATTAAATTGCTGAATTAAATTAAATTGCTGAAATTGCTAAAATTAAATTGCTGAAATTGCTGAAATTCTTGCTGAAATTAAGATAAGTTAAATAAATAAATAAATAAATAAATAAATAAATAAATAAATAAATAAATAAATAAAATAAGATGGGAAAGAAATGATGCGGAGGAGAAGTAACAGCTGTCCAGAAAGGAACAGAACAAAAAACTATGTCTGTTTGTGGTTTTGTCTCAATCTGCAAGGCAGACCCAACCTTGAGTCATCCAGATGTTCTTGGACTGCAACTCCCAGGAGCCTTCACTGCCAGCTGTGCTGCTTGGGGGTTTCTGGGAGTTGTAGTCCAAGAACACCTAAGTGACTCAAGGAGGGGGACCACTCCTACATTGGTAGTGTCTTAGTGTGGGATCACATGGCATAGACCAGGCATGTCCAAACTTTGGCCCTCCAGATGTTTTGGACCACAACTCCCACAGTCCTTTGTCATTGGCAACCTAAGCTTAGAATTCTGGGAGTTGTGGACCAAAACGTCAGGAGGGCCGAAGTTTGGACATGCCTGGCATAGAGCTTGCCTGTTGGGCCACTTATGGTGCAGTCTGACATGAGCCCTTTTCCCGGGAGTCAGACTGTGCATGTGGAATCCTGTGCCATCCTAACCCTGATCCGCACCCAAGTGGGTCGTTTTTGTGTGTGCATAGGCTGGAGAAATTCCCTAGTGGACATAAAGGTCACATTAAAGGGGGGGAATCTTTGCAAACTGACCCCTTTGGGTGTGATCAATCAAATGCTTTCCTCAGTATCTGATCACATGCCTCCTTTCTGCGGAGAGGAGAGGGGGGAAGGAGGGGACTTGGACCGTTGCGTCCACTGCCCATCTCATGGGAGAAATAACTTTGAATAGTTTGCAGTTCCTTAAGGGATGGAATCCCAGAACAGTACAGTTGGGGGCCAAGGGTCATCTCGATACAGGAGATCGGCAGCTAGAGCCATTGTGTCAGAGGGTCAACCCACTTCTCTTGAAAAGCCTCCACCAAAGGCGATGTGTTCAATAATAATTCAAACGCAGGGCTTGGTTGACTTTCTCTCGTTATGATGGAGGAATCTTTTTCTCCCATCACGTGGTTTTTTTGTTTGAAATGATAACGGGTGGAATGTCAAAGAAGGCATGGGAGTCCTTCCTTGAGTTGCCTGGCAAATAACTGTCCTCCCCCACTGTTCTTCCAGAATCCTTTCAAGTGGTTGTGACAGGAAACGGCTTCCGGCATGCTCGCAACGTGGATCGGGTGCTCTGCAGCTTCAGGATAAATGAGACCCTCACGCTCAGTAAGTGCCGTACCCGTCAGAATCTCTCTGGCGGTCTGCCCTCCTGAGGGACTGCCTGCCTCTTTGAGCAGGAGGAGAAGATCAAGGTATGAATTAGAGCAGAAGAGCAGTGGACCCCATAATCTTGAGAGGAGGTGAGGGTTCCAACCTTGGAGGCCTTCAAGACAAATTTGGACAACTACCTGGCAGGTGTTCTTTGATCTGGATTCCTGCCTTGAACAGGGGTGGGGGGGGGTGGACTGGGTGGCCCGACAGGCCCCTTCTGACTTCACCTCTCTATGATCCTATAATCTGGAGGCATTTTCATCTGGGGTGGAGATGATGAGAATGATCATTCTGTGAACCTAGAGACCAGCACGTTGGGGAAAGCTGCTCCAGGGAGAACTAAGACTCAAGAGTCTCAAGCCACTAAGCGCTGGGACAATTAGCGCTCAGTCTGCTGCTGCCAGCCTCTGCTAATCCAGCACGGAACATATAGTGCTGTGGATCAGCCTAAACCATCTGGGTGTCACAAGCATCTCCAGGCTGTTCTTTTCTAATACTTAGAACGAAGTGGCCAACGTAGAGCCCAGGCTGTCCGTTATCTTACGCCCTGTACGGCCGGAGACTCAAATAGTAGGTTGAGTAAGGAAAGCATTGGCTCATGTCATCCCGGTGAGAGAGCTGATGAGCCATGCAAGCAGCGCAGCTGTACCTGCTCGGAATCCCTTGGGTGGTGCCACATTCCTGCATTCTAGCAGGGTATCAAGACGGGCAGCCCAAAACAGATTTTTTTTTTTTTATGATGAGGATGCATGCTGCATCTTGACATGGTAATTATCCGCTCCTTTGACTCATTCAGAGTTTCCCGGTTTGTTTTAAAGTTACAGCCCATTGCTGCCTCTTGTGCCTAGAAACCCACCCCACCTTCCTTGGCCAGAAAACTACCCCCCAGTCCTACCTGTCCCCCCACCCATTTCTGAAACCCCTCCTCAAGTGCCCAGCTTTTCCCTGGGTTCCTTGGAAGGGCGTGTGCCACTTTTCCAGTCCAAGGTGGCATTCCAGGTGGACTGAGGTCTCGAGGGGGCTGCATTCCACCTCTGTGTGTGTGTGTGTGTGTGGGTGTGTGTGTGTGTGTGTGTGGGTGTGTGTGTGTGTGTGGGTGGAGGGTGGAGGGAGCACAGCCCAAACTGCTTAACGCAGGAGAAAGTGAGTTGCAGCCCCAATGCCAAGCCAAGAGGCTCTAAGCCTCTAAGCCAGAGGAGCATGTCTACTTGTGAGCAAGCAGGGCGTGCTTTTGCAGGACAAGCCTCAGAATGGGAGTCTGGGGAGGAAGGGGCAGTGGGGGCAGGGGAAGTAACAGAAAAGTGGTTAAGGTCCTCCTGGTAGTTACAGTCCAAGAGCATCTTGGGAACTGCTGGTCTGTGTGTTGTGTCATTACAGTCGTGCCCGACTCTTCGTGACTCCATGTCCATGGAGTTTTCTTGGCAGGAATACTGAAGGGGCTTGCCAGTTCCTACTCCAGGCGCCCACAGCACCTGGTATTCTCTGGTGGTCTCCCATCCAAGTACTAGCCAGGGCCGACCCAGCTTAGCTTCTGAAATCAGGCAAGATCGGATGTGCTCAGGGCATGTGTGTGTGTGTGTGTGTGTGTGTGTGTGTGTGTGTGTGTGTGTGTGTGTGTGTGTGTGTGTGTGTGTGTGTGTGTGTGCGTGTGTGTGTGTGTGTGTGTGTGTGTGTGTGTGTGTTGTGTCGTTATAGTCATGACTGACTCTTCATGACCCCATGTCCGTGGAGTTTTCTTGGCAGGAATACTGGAGTGGTTTGCCAGTTCCTACTCCAGGCGCCTACAGCACCTGGTATTCCCTGGTGGTCTCCCATCCAAGTACTAACCAGGGCCGATCCTGCTTAGCTTCTGAAATCAGGCGAGATCAGATGTGTTCAGGGCATCTAGGCAGCTGAACTGCTGGTCTAATGTGCCTTAAATAAAAAATCCTGAAGGGTTTAAAATGTCACCTAAAGAGCCAGAGACTCCCTCTCGTTATGTCCCACTGCATTGCCATGGCAGTTGCAAAGGTTGTAGGCATGATTATACTGTGGTATTTTTAACCTCAAAACACATTTAACCTTTCCCCCCCCCCCGGCCACCATAACTTCTGCTGACATTTCGGCCCCTTCGCCGTAATCAGTTTTTAATACCGTAAACATGTTTGGGGTTACAGCCCGTGACAAATGTCCACAGCCACCGCAAGAGTGTATAAAATGGATGTTAAAGGGTGGAAAATTGACATGGGCTTCTGGATTGTAACCTCGTGTTCTGGAATTACATTTAAACGATCACGGCCATTTCCTGACAAGGCAGCTGGTTTTCTGTAAAACGTTGCCCTTTGAGTTCAAGTTGCCTGGAAGCCACGGGGAGGAGACCTCAAAGCTGTTGTCCCTTTTAAAGCAAACTAGTTTGAGAATTTGGGAAGAGAAGTGCCAGAAGGAAGAGAGACTGCGTTCGGCTCTGTAGAATTTGAAAGGTTTCTGGTCTTACGAGGTTCTACAAAGGGCAACTTAGGAAGGATCTTGAGGAGGAGGTCTCGCAGATGAACATATCTTGAACTTTTGCAAGGTTGAGCCGCCAAACTAGCACCTTAGGATAGAGGAGGGTGCCATTGGTCCATTGGCAAATGGGTGTTGTGGAGGGAACAGAATGAGCCACCCAAGTTTTGCCCACCATGATAAGGAAAGCTAGGCACGCCAAAGTGCATCAATTTGTTGGACGAGTGGCATCACCAGATTGAAGGCTATGGAGAGTGAACCAAAATGATTGAGCCAAAAAAGACATCTGCCCCATCGGAGGGCATTAGGTTAAGAGAGGTCACCACTGGAAAATGTTGGATTGGCGCAAGGCACTGAGACGTTGGCAGTGGATGTCTCTGGGTGCCGTGGAGCCCCTGCGATGAGGAGGGTGTTAATCAAAGCCATCTGTCAGAGTGACACATCTAGATGACCAAGCTTTGAAGGAAGATGGTTTCTAAAAATGGCTGCCACCTGGTGCTGACAGGAGTAATCCCACCACCTGCAGACCAGACTCCAGCTGAAGTCAGAAAACACCGCTTGACAATGAACAGCAGAGATCAAATCAGAGATCTTACAGCAGGCATGTCCAGACTTCGGCCCTCCAGATGTTTTGGACTACAACTCCCACAGTCCTTTGCCATTGGAAATACAGGCTTGGGATTCTGGTAGTGGTGGTCCAAAACATCAGGGGGACCGAAGTTTGGTCATACCTGTCTTACAATATTGGAAAGCCAACCCAGCTGAGCGAGTAAAGCTTGGGCCCTCCAGATGTTCTAGACTGCAACTTCCAGAATTCCAAACGCATCCTTCCAATGTTCAAGGGCTGGGAACCATCTGGAGGGCCAAAAGTTCCCACCTCTGGAGTAAGGACTTGAGCAGCTTAATTCTCCATGAGCAGAACTGTTATGGCCTCCCTGTGGAAATATGTGAAGGACAGGAGACCAACGTAGGAAAGCCCACTCAACCCTTTGGAGGAAAGATCAACAGCCACCACTCTTAAAAAGAGGGTAAAACAAGCAAATCCGGGACCAAGGATAACATTTGGAATGAATCGGCCAGGAAAGGAAGTCCCTGCCTGGTTTCCCTCTTGTGAAACATGGCCGTGCCCTGAGAAAGGAAAAGGCAGCCATTCTTGTGGGGGGAAAAGATTGATTCTGCTGCAATAGGCAAACCCAGCTGGGAGCTGCAAAAGAAGGGCAATCAAGGCAGTGTTCTTCTCAGTGAAGGAAACTGGCCGGGAGTGAGTAGTGAAAAACTTGAGAATTATAAATCAAAGGCAAAACCTGAAATAGATTAAGAAGCAGCTAGAAATTAGAGCTGCATGAGAAGTGCTGAAATGCAATTATTTGAAGGTACAGGAGGAACTTTTTTTGGATAACAGAATTATCCAGTTGACACTATTGATTTATGGGGAGCTTTTGCGGTCGTGGTGGTGGTGGGGGGGGAATGACTGGTTTTTCAGCTTCTTTCTTTCTTTCTTTCTTTCTTTCTTTCTTTCTTTCTTTCTTTCTTTCTTCTTTCTTTCTTTCTTTCTTTCTTTCTTTCTTTCTCTCATGGAATTTTACCCGGTGCCTTGGAGCATATGCTGTCAATTTGAGCAAAATAATCTACCAGAGCAAATATGTTTCTACAACTTCTCCTCCCTCCCTCCCTCCTTCTCTCTCTTTTCCTCTCTCTGACTATACAAATGGCCCACCCTGTGACAGAGCGGTCTGTCTTCTTAGTTCTCTTCCCCCACCCCACCCCACTAGTATCTAGCAAACTTTCCTGCAAGGATCTTTGGCTGCAGGAGTGTATACGATGCCGCTGCTACGGAAAGCCAAGGATGTTATGGCAAGGATGTTCCGACATGGTTTTCATTACAGCATTAGCAAAACATTCGTAGCTCATTTGATGAGCTCTTGATTTTTTTTCCTGGCTTGGAGAATGCATCTCTCTCTCTCTCTCTCTCTCTCTCTCTCTCTCTCTCTCTCTCTCTCTCTCTCTCTCTCTCTCTCTGTGTGTGTGTGTGTGTGTGTGTGTGTGTGTGTGCATTCTTCTCCAAAAAAAGCAAGTTTGGGTGTGTTGGGTTTTTTTTTTTTTAGTAAGGATTCTTTTTGTGAGAAGGAGCATTCCATGCTGCCCCTACAAACGAGAGTCAGAAAAATGCCGCCTGTAGCAAAAGCAAACATTTTTGGGATGCTGCAGAGATTTTGAAGTTCTCCTTCAGGAGCCACGAGCCTTAAATTTGGGGCTGAAGCACCAGTGGAAAGGTCAGCAGGTGGAAACAGGAAGATCCAAAGCTCAGTCTTCTCTGCCAGCATTTTATAATCTCAAGCCAAACTATTCGACTCTTGGACTGGGCTCTACAGAAATATAAATCTCTATCAAGTAGAGTAAAATCCTGTGCAGGCCAAAAAGGGCAGGATTATTTTTAAATGGGGGCAAGAACCCTGTGGAAGAAAACAGATACGCCCCAAAGATTTTGGAGCAGAAGGTTGTCACTGGAGGTTGGCACTCAGATCTACAAAGACCAAGGATCTCTTGTTCTGGATTGCCCTTTGTGGTATTCACAATGGATGGGAGACAGCTGGGTGCCATTCGGCCAAGCTCTGCCATCCATCTAGTTGGGAAGACGTCCACTCCCCAGCCATTTTTATGACCGGACTGTGTTGCAGGCCTCCTCCCAGTCTGCTGTAAATCAAAGTTTGTGACCCTAGCATCCAGTGCATGGTTTCGTTCCACAACACAGTTTTCCGGGAAAGGCTCGGATGGAATTGTGCAGACTAATCTTTTGTTTGTAGTGGTAAAGAAACAAAACAAAACAAGAAATTATCCCAGTCATTTTCCCCTCCTCTGTTCTTGAGTAAAACCTATGTCTCCCTCCAGGCTGCCAGATGGCTAAGAGAGAGAGAGAGAGAGAGAGAGAGAGAGAGAGAGAGAGAGAGAGATTTAATGCAGGGAAAACAAACAGCCATCTTGCGAAATATTCTCAGAAAGTGGAAACACAAGATCTTGAGTCATTCCATGGAGAAATGAGACCAAATAGGCTTTGCAATGGCAAGGCCACTTTGGCCCTGGACTCAACATAGAATGCTGGATAACTTTGTAGTGGGAGGCAGAGGTCGGGAGTTCGAATCCCCACTGGTTGTCCTTGAGAAGGGGTGGATTAGATGATCCACGGGGTCCCTTTTAGCTCTGCAGGTCTAAGATTATTCTATTCTATTCTATTCTATTCAAAACCATTCTGTGGGTTTTGTCCAACCCACATCCAGCGAGGCCGCTTCTGATGCGTTCCCCCCTTTTCTGCTAAAAACGAGCAACTAAGGGAGACATGGGGAAAATAAAAACCAGCCACTTGCTTGAACGTTGTGTTGAACCATGCTGTTATTTACAAATAATCTCAGACAGCTAGTCCAGACCAAGGAAATCAAATGTCTGCTGCATAAGTCACTACCGGCCATGAGGTCATGCTGTGGGATTTTCGTGACACGCACGGGCTGGAGAAATTCGGCAAAAAGGTGGCTATCTATGCCTAGGAGCGGAATCAGCAAGCTTGCCCAGACCTCAGCCCAGCTGGTCTCCAACAAGCCCTGTTGACTGCACGGCCCTTCTGCTTCCTGCTCAATCACCCTGTTGGGTAAAGCAAACAGCAGGTCCAAAGGAGGACAGTGTGGGGCCAACTCGGAGGAAACGGGAAGCAGATTTCGGGGCTCCAGTGGGATGAAGGCTGCCTCTTCTGGATTGCCTGCAAAAAAACAACTTAGGTTGTCAAGGCCAGAAGGCTAAGGAAGATGATAGGATCCTTCCAGCTTCTCTGCCCAGGAATGGACATCTGCCTTAACTTAATCTCAGCCAACAACCTCTTTGCAATGACATGCGGTCTTTCTGCTGCACCTCTGTATTGATGGGTCTCTACCTTGGGCCCCCAGAGACGATCTTAGACTACAATATCCAGAAATCCTGGGTGGTACAACTAGTGGCGAAGGCTTCTGGGAGCAGCAATCCAAGAACATCCGGGGACCCGAGTTTTTGAAACGCTGTCTTGGATAAATCCCGAAGGGTTTTAAATAGCACTTAAAAAGCCAGAGACTCCTTCTGGTCCTGTCCCACTGCATCGTCACGGCAGTTGTGAAAGGGGTATGAAACCAAGCCTGGTGGATAATGATTGGACCTGTATAGCTTGGAGAAGAGAAGACAAAGAGTCTCCGAAGATTGGAAGGGGTGGCCTATAGAAGGTGGCTGGTCTTCTGCAGGTCGAGGGGGGAGGAATACCTGGAGTAATGGGTTTGTGGAGAGACGATGTGTCAGCCTTCGGAAGAATGCCCACAAAATGGACTCCATGCCACACAGGGCAGTGGAGGTGTTTAAACAGAGGGTTGCCTGCCGTAGATGTGTTAGGTTGGGGGGGGGGGGTTGCTGCTTTCATCAGGGGCTGGAAGGGAAGACCTTTTGATCCCTCCAAGCCATAGGATTCTGTCATTCTGGGAACCCCTGAAGATGTTATTGCTGTGGCCTGTCTTTGGTTTGTCCCAGGAAGGGAAGGATTCCCCTGCTGGGATAATCATGGCTCCTAGACCACTTAAGTAGGGGTGTGTGCAACGCTGGCCCATTTTTGCATGAGCCAAGACTGGAAAGGACAAAAGACATTGGGCAAATCTAAGGAAATGCATGCCATTCTGTGACACTGCATGATTTGCACAAAATGCCTAAGCCGAAGTGGTCTAGCAAAGTCCCACCAGTTGCCCCACAGCTTCGATCGCTTTAATTGCAGGGCATCTCGAAGCCTGCCATTTCAGCCCATCATTTTCTGGAAAAGGAGTATTATGGCAAGCTGCGTGTGATTGGGCGGGGCGGGAGTCTCCCCCAAAATGCAAGGGTCAGGATGGGAAGTTCCAGAACTTGTGAAATAACTAGCTAATTGGAATTTGTTTCTCTTTGCCAGTTACAAATATGTAACAGTGTTCCATTGTGATTGTAAGTAAATGAGAACCAACTTTGTTTTGTTTCATTGGCATATGTAAGGCACTGCTGAAGGTGTGCTTCACACAAAGAGAGTGAAAAAATAAGCAATTATTTCAGCTGGCAATGGACTAATGCTTTTCCATGTTTGATAGAAAGACGCATTTTTTCTCAGAACATTATTACTTGCGTTTATTCCTATTTTCTCTGGCTATACACAACAAGGGATAGCTGCAAAAGAGTGGCGTGGAGATGATGTCCACAAAATTGGCATTTAAAGCTGCCGTCAACGGAAGCTCTACATAAACGTCATCTCTGCTTCTGTTGCCAGATGAGAAGCCGTTTGTTGTGGAAGACACTTACCTGCTCTGCCCTGCGCCGGTTTTACAAGACGTTGGCATGTAAGTTTATAAGGGTGGGGACTCGAGGTCGGGGATCACGACCCTGGACCAAGAACATGTCCTTGAAGTCTCCTGTGAGCCCAGGGTTGCTTCTTGACAGTCCCAAAGGAGAGTGGCTCCTGCATCTCCCAAACCTCGTGGCTCACGCCTTCCCCAGGCAAATGACGTTGGGCATCAGCCATTCCGTGTTCTAATGTGGATTCAAATTTTATGCACTAAAAACCTTAAGAGTGTGTTGGCTGATACGGTAGGATCACGGTGAGAAGGTGTCCAAGCCCCAGCAGTCATGTCATTGCCTTAACTTTGCTTTTTAAACGAACAGAATCCACGGGTCCGCCCTCCATTTCAGCAATGACGTCCTCCCTCCCTTTCCCTCTTTCTAGGGAAGCCGCTCTTCAGGTCAGCATGAACGACGGTCTCAGTTTCATCTCCAGCTCTGTCATCATCTCCAGCACACACTGTGTAAGTTATATGCTTAAGACGTCCCTCCTCTATTTGAGTGTCTGATTTCATAAGAACACTGTTTTTCCATGTTAGTTTCCAAAAGCAAAGTGTTCTGCTTCTATACCGCCCCATACCACTTCAAGTAGTCTCTGGGCGGTGTACAATTTTAATTAGAGTGTGCAGGCTACACATTCCATCCCTCATAATGGATTTTTCCCTTTTTGTGTGCTCTTTGTAACTTTAATGTTACCTTTTAACGTTCAAATGTGCCTCTTCTCATTCCCTGTTCTTAACTTGAATATGTCTTTAAAGTTCTGGGGTGTATATTGTCTCTCATTATTGTAAGCCACCTTGGGTCCTTTTCCAAGGAGAAAGGTGGGGTAAAAATATTCAAAATAATAATAAAATAATCATTGGGAAGGCCTCCTGATTTGGTGGCTGCAAAGATTCTCTTTCATCTCCATGCACGAGTCGCCCAAAGCTGTTCATGCCATGTTTTCATATTTAGCTTTATTGGAAAAGCCTGGGATTCGATAAACAAGTCCCATTTGTGGTTTAAACAACTCTGTAACAAAACAAGCTCTCCTCCCCTCCCCTCCCCACCCCACCCCCGGTGAAGGGTGGACTTACACAGAACATAGGGTGTGATCAGACAGTGAGAAAGGCATGCGTCCATTTTCACTGCAAAAGTGAAATCTCCCTTAAGGTAAGGATTCAGTCTTTTGGAGAGTGCACCATTTCAACCCCAGGAAGTAGCAGCTCTGCAAGGGGGCTGCAACTCGGACGGGGCATCTAGGGCATGTGCCCTGGGCCTCCTTGCTGTGTGGGGGGTGGGGTGGGGTGGGAGGTGGGGGGCTTTAGGACCAAAAAGAGCATTTGCACGTTATACGAATCCACCCCCTCCTCTGCTTGGGGTGGTGGTGCAGAATCCATGTTTGGCCCGGGTGACGGCAGACCCTCCTTGTGGGCCTAGAACCATTTTTTCATGGTGGTCCCCTGAAGGGGACCATCATTTAATAAACCCTTACCATCCGATCTGCTGGAATGCTGCCTGTCAGCTTGTCAGAGAGAAATTGGACAGGACAGAATGATGATGATGATGATGATGATGATGATGATGATGATGATGATGATGATGATGATGATGATGGAGGAAAAGTTATATAAACAGGGATATTGCATGGTTTGGGCATGGTTTTTTTGTGGGAATGGGGCATAATCCCCATATGTCACGTGGATCACTGGGAAATGTATTGCTCCAGGTGGTTCTACAAGTGGACCAAAACGTGGTCCATTTCCCCATCTGATCACTCCCATACTTCCATTGCTGCTCGAGAGCCTTGTTTTCTTTTCTGGAGCAAAATAAGGATGCCCTGAGCATCTTAGAACAGGAAAAATAAGTGCAGTGGGACAGATAAACATCTTCTAAAATCTAAAATACAAAAATTACATGTTGACACTGGACCCAGTGATTGCATTGGCACTAGTTATTTTTGCATTGTACTTTTTAGGCTACAAGTAGATATTTGTGAATCAGTCCTCTTTAAGATAACCCTTGAATAGATTTGGAAAGGAATGGGCGAGAATTTCATTTGTCTCTATCACTGTCATCATCAGCAGCATTACTGAGGCTGTGAATTGCATTTCTTTCTTCACTTCCTATTCATAAGTAGTGCTCAAGGCGGTTTGCATTCATAAAATATAATAAATCAGCAAGTAAAAAGAAGTTCAACCACGGAGTCATTAAAATCAAATAAAACCAATTATGAACATTTAAAAACATTAAAGTCAATTATATCTACAAGCAGTTCAGCCCTCATAATATATTAAACAATATTTATCTTTGTGTTATTGAGGGGCGGGAAGTACTCAAAACATTTCATAAATATGCAGAAATAAAGGAATAGATTAAAAAGAGTGTATCAGGCAGCATCGTGAGCAAAAGATTATGTAAAATGCTCCTGAGAATGCAATAACCAGGCTTATCCAGGCTGTTTTGTACGAAGCAGCCACAAAGAGATGTCAAGGTGGCACAGCACCCAGTAGAGCCTGGGAACAGGAAAAGCAGGAGGAGCAGATATGCTGCCAATGAGAAGTTGGTAGCATTGATTTGCAAAGAGGCTTAGAGAAGGCTCTGCATCCCAGCTGATGGCTTTTAGGGGACAGGCACAGAGTCAGAGTCAAATGATAAATTTCCTTTTTTGACTGCCACCTTCCTGAATACTTTGAAGTATTCTGGGAGCAACAGTTTTTAAAAAGCAGATTTTCCCAACTCTGCAGCCAGGGTAGATCCTACTCAGCCTATACGGGGTAGATGGGGAACTTTGCTCTTCTCATGCTTTGCTGCCATCCTGTTCTCCTTCTATCCCCCACAGTTTTCCTGTTGGCTCTCCTGTTGGCCGATGGCCATTGCAATCCAACCAACATGCAGTCCGTGCTTCTTATCAGCATCCCAGGCTGCCACATGCGTCCTGTGCTTTGAGGCCAGAGAGGGCTCTCAGTTCTGACCAGGGAAGTAAAATTTCTGCATAGTTGGGGCCAACCGTCGAAAGCTGATGTGGGCTGGCCGTAACCTAGCCGAGCCTCCTTTTAAATCATCGTGAGTTTCACCCGAGGGTGAGCAGCCAAGTTTATCTCAAGGGGCTTTTCCTTGGCCAGCCTCGTTCTTTGACCGCTTCTGATTCAGTCCAGCAAATCTGTGACACGGATCTGAGAAGAGGCCAAGTTATATAATACTTCTGTGGCTTGACTGTGGAGCTGAAATCCTCCGGCATTAAAGCTGAGGAATGAGAGCAAATGGCTGTATCATCAGTTTGAAACAAGGTCCCAAGAAAAGTTCAGGGCTGTCACCAGTCTCCCTTGAGAAGATTAATGTGTGCAGGTTGATAGACGTCAGGAACTTCCCTTTTTGTGCTGCCTGTGAAGGTGAACAGCTCTCTTTTGTTCTTTCCTTCAAATTATTTAATAATTGAGTGCAATCCTTGGCTCGTAGCTGGATAATAAAGGGCCAGCTTGCTTCTTATTTTATTGTGAGGGCTGTATTGTGTCTCCTCCCACTGGCTGGAAGGGCAAAAGAAAAAAACCAGGGGTCTCTTTTTGGCCCAGGCATCAGCCAGGACATACCAACCAGAAATGTCCAGTGTGACTCTTGGGGCCACCAGAAGCAAACGGAGGAGAGGAGGAGAGTTTTCCTCTCACTCTTCCTCTTCCTGCTCTGGTTGGTGGTAGGGAAGGTGCCCCACTGTTGGTGCCCAATCTTCAATGGGAGAGATTGGCTCTAGGACGCCTGCCTGTGTGCGCCATTAGATGAGGCCGCTTCAAGAGCTAAGGGAGTGGTTTCTTTGGGGTGGATTCTGCTGGGAGCAGCCAGAACCCAGAAGAAGACTTTCCTTGCGTTGCAGAAGGTTTCAGGATCAACCCCCCACCCCCGGCCACATCTCCAAGTAAGGATAAGGAAAGACTTCTACCGGAAGCCTTGGAGATCCGTGATGGTTCTCAGTCAATCCACGGCTAGACAGAGCAGAGGTGAGACAGGGCAGAAGACCACCCACCCCACCCCGCCTTCATTCCTGAGTTCCAAAGGCTTAAGAGACCTTTGGGTAGTGGGCAGCATATAAATTGTATAAATAAATAAATACAATAAATTGAGATCTCGGCCAAAGTTGCCTGCACTGGCTGCTGGGCCCTGTTGCTTTGCAGACAATACCCGCCAACTGTGTACCTCATGGGAGGACAGAGAAGCACATCCCGTCTAGCAAAACAAGCAAAGAATGGATGAAATGTGTATTTAAATAATCAGAAACAGGGAAGGGCGAAGTGGATTTCTGTAGCTCCAGGGTTTGCACCGGGTTCCTGTGGCACGGAATGTTTTGTGTGAAAGTTTTATTAACTCCAAAGACTCTCCCTCTCCCTCTCCCCCCCCACCCCAAAACTAGTTGGGAAGTGTTTTTAATGTCTTAAGTCACTGCCTCGCCCACTCCTCATATCGGGGCTGCAGCTGGAACCGTAAGTCAGTTTCACAGCTTAAGAATGTGTGCATCCCCTCGGAACGGGATACTCCCAGAAATAGATGCAGGGAAGAGCAGCCGCCGTTTAATGTGGTTGTGAAACTACCTTGAGGGACAGGGGGAGGCACCCCTGCCATTATTATGTTTTTCAGCTCTCCTGTTTTTTGACCTTGGGGACACAGAGTAATATGACACAGGAGACAGAGATCTAGTCTCGGGTGCTCTCAGAGGAATTTGGTGGGACCACTGTGAGATACAGGAAACTGGACTAGATGGGCTCTTGGCCTGATCCCGCATGGCTCTTCTTATGTTCTTGTGACACGCATGCCTGAAACGGAGTGTTTCCATAACCTGTGGTGGAAGATGAAAAGTGTGTCCAATAAAACGAAAGACATTCGCATCAAAGAGGTTCTGGGCTCTTGTTCTCTCAAGAAAAGTCCTGGAGAAACCAGGACCGTTGGCCTCCTGCTAAAGAAAGCCAGTCCCTTGAAGAGTTCATTTTAGAGTAGCTGGTTTTGGAGTGTGGGGGGTCACGCGTGCAAGAAAGAAGGTGAGAGGGGACCATGATGGATTTCTAATTTCCTCCAGGCAGACGGCCTCTTCTTGAGATGATGGAGCCAGCCTTGTGAGAATGCAAGGTTCCTCTTCACCATACTAGAATGCAGGTCCGTGTTACATCTGAAGCCCCCCAGTGGGAAAGGGGGCTAAGAGACGTGTGCAGACTGTACTGTGGCACCTGTGCTTTGCTCAGCACCGGCGGTTTCTGTGGTCACATGGATGGACCCCTGAGGAACAGTGCCGTTGGTTTCTTAATGCTGTCCACAGCTGTCACCATAGCGGGTGGAAACTCTGACTCCTGGTAGACTATAAAAGCATGCTTTGACCAAGAGCGCGAAGGCGAGCAGCTGTGTTTATGCCTGCCTTGGCAACCCTTGGAGCAGATCCTGATGAAATCTCCCCTCTGCAGAGACCACCCTTCTGATTTATTAGGCGGGGAAGTTGCCAGGGGGGGGGAACGAGGTAGGCACCAACATCTTGTTGGGGGGGGGGGTCAGATTCTTGCTTGTCTCTCGGCCCTACATCTTCTGGGGCTGTTGACTCTGTTGCCTTGTGTGCATTGTGAAACTTCAACAAACTTGTGCAAGGAGAACAAAACTGCCAGCTGCTGCTTTGCCCAATGGACTTTAAAAGTCGGAAGCAATGGGTCATGCTGGCACAATTTCTGGGGCCTCCCAATGAGCTCAAAGGGAAACACGGGATACCAGAAGAGGGTGACCCCAATCGTTAATGGAGAACTGGATTTATTATTATTATTATTTTACCGCACCTTTTTCCAAGGTGACTTACAGAATGAGGGATAATACACAGTCCAGTACAATTAAAACATGTTCAAGTATTGAGAACAAGGAATTGAGGTACATCTTACAGCATTAACAGACATTACATTAAAGCTACAAGAGAATGTGAGCAGTTAACGGGGAGTAACGTTTCATGTAAAGTTATGAGTGATGGAAACTAACATTGGAAACATGGTGTCAATGTCAATGTAAGCCCATAAGGTTATAAGTAGTTATAAACACAAAGTCTATGTGATCCTGTAGATTCATAAAAAAGACACCTAATGGTAGTCCATCATTCAGGGAAAGCTTGCCTGAAGAGAAAGGTCTTTGCCTCTTTCCGGAAGGACAATAGAGATGAGGCAGTCCTGGCCTCTAGTGGGAGGGAGTTCCAGAGTCTGGGAGCAGCAACAGAGAAGGCCCTTTTATGGGTTCCCACGAGACGTACCTGTGAGGGTGGTGGGATGGAGAGAAGGGCTTCTCCTGATGACCTTAGCACCTGAGCCGGTTCATACTGTGAGATTTGATCTTTGCAGTAGCTAGGACGCAGGTCGTACAGTGCTTTGTAAGTCAAGGTCAGCACCTTGAATTGTGCCCGATAGCTGATTGGCAGCCAGTGGCGCTGTTTTAATAGGGGTGTAATGTGATCTCTGTGTCCCGCCCCAGTCATCAGTCTGGCTGCTGCATTTTGGACCCATTGAAGTTTCCTGAGACTTTGCATCGGTAGCCCCACATACAGCACATTACAGTAGACTAGCCAGGACGTCACTCGGGCATGCGTCACCGTGGTTTCTCAAGAAGCGGGCGTAAATTGTGTTTCATCATTAATGGCATTTACGAATTGCTTTTCAGGTCGCTGGGACTCTCAAAGCTGTCTGGCATAAAACAGCAATAAAACAATTCTTTAGAAAACAGCTGAAAAGCTATTTGGATGCAGATTTCTCTGGAGGGATTGGCAGCCTGAACAATCTCTCTCGCCTTTTGCTGTCCACTATAAATAATTAGTTCATTTTCACTTCAGCAACGTGGCTTTTTGTTGTTGTTGTTATTCTGGTAGCAAAGAAGTTGCTTTTGGCCTGGCAGCCAGAGAGGCTTTTCAAAACATAAATTTTATGTCCAAGACAGTGTCTCGAGGGAACCCGAGGCCACGGCTTTTATTCCTTGGTGACAAGCTTTCTAGGTGCGGTGCCTTTCTTCCTTTCAGTGGACAGGAACATTGAACCTCAGTTCTGGCATCCGGGAGCCTTAAAAACAGTCAAACTGAGAAAAGATGCAAGGCCAAACGTTTGTGCCCTGATGTTTCCTGCTCTGCATCGCAGTGGCGGCTGCGACTGAGCCACCATCAGCTGGGTGGAGAAGGCAGTTCGCTTCACACCTGTGGGGCTCTTTTGCTCGTGCACGGCGGGTATTTTTTCATGAACGTCCCCTTCTCCCCAGTTGGGCTGCTGTTCTAGAAATCAAGCAGACAAAAGAAAGAAAGAAAGCATGAGTTCAAAGCAAGCCGGAGCCTAAAACGAGGAGGGAGTCTGTGTGTTTTAATTTCCTTTTTATTAGACCAGATTGTTCCAGTTATTTTTATTATTTCTTAAAGCCCTGTACGTACATATGATAAAAAAATGATAGGCAGCCGCTGGCAGTGCGTGCCAGAAATGGGGAACGTGTCCTTAGGGAAGTCAGGCAGCGTGGCTTTTCTGGTGGGCTTCAAAATAAGAGACCTGTAGATGGGAATTCTTTCCTTGGAATGCCTCCCCTTAATTTCTGGTCCCAAATTCTGTTTAGGACTTGAAATGGTCCTCAACATTGTGGCTAGGGATCCTAGAAAATGCAGACACCCCCCCCCCCCAAAAAAAAGTAATCTTCCCTGAATCCTAGGAACAGGCAGAGCTGACCTAGCAATCATCTCTAGCTTAGATGCCTTCAAAAAGCAATTAGAGAAATTCCTGCCTGATTAGACTCTCTCAGTGGCTTGCGGTCTAGGATCAGTGGCAACAGGGACAAGAACCAGAAGAAGTGGGAGCACTTGCCCTTAACGTCTTTCGGTTAAAGATCATGTCTTGTGATCTTTCATCTGGTTAGCCATGTGTTGCAGAGATTTGAATTCTTGGTTAAATTCCTCGTCTGAGCTGAATAGCATCACATTCCCCAGAGTCAACCACCTCTTTTTTCATCAACGTACAGCGTTAATAGATTCAGTCTTGAGTCAGTTGTGGCAGAATGAATAAAAGGTTTCATTACTTACGCTTGGACAGATTAAGTGGCAGCCTCAGAAACGCGACTGCTTTCGGCAGCAGATTTGCGGCTTGCTTCCAGAGGGTAACAGCTGCTGCTTGGATGCCTCTTTTCTGGGCTCTTGTTGGTTGGGGCTTGTTTGTTTGTTTGTTTGTTTGTTTGTTTGTTTGTTTGTTTGGTGCACTGTGTGAGTTGCACAGATCCATCCTTGGATAGTTGCTGCTATACCATTTAAGGCCAAGCATTAAGCCCAGTGTGGATTCCCGGTGTTCAGTGTTGCCAAGGGAACACTGAAAGCACTTTTGAAAGCACCCATCCGTTGGGTCAAAACTGCTGAGGACCTACGTTCCAGCGTTGGGCAGGGTTGGAGCCCCAAGTGGGTGTGGTTGCAGATGCTACCCTGATCTTTATTAGGGAACATCTGTTGCCTGACATGTTGCAACAGGGATCCAAGGTATAGGAAGTTAAAAATGAGCCCTTGCGTTGGCCTGTGGAGTACAGAAAGAGAGGGCCACTGGGTCTTTAGAGCTAGTCCCCTGGGTTTGACTTGCAGAGTAATTCCCACCTACACATGTGGTTTTCTTGCATATTTTTAAGTTACAGCATTGCACATTAAAAAAATGCATCAACAGGCACAGAATGATGTGTCAGGAGGCATAGTCTAGACATGAACCTGCACCAATTGGCTGTGTCTTGTTTTGTGTGTTTGCCTCAGTCACCCTTTTTTAAAATGTCCACAGTTTGTTGTAACATGCATTTTTTGGAGTAAAAGCAGCAGCTTGGACTTCACCTTGTATTTGCAGGCCTCAAGGAAGCTGCTACAAAATGCCTCCAGATATCTGATTTATGCCCCTCTGTGTTTTTCTTCTTCCCTCTGCTTTGCAGCAAGGCTGGAGAGAGCGAAGCACCTCTGGCATTTCTTTGGCATGCAGAATCAGGTTTCAAGTCACGCTTGATTTGCAATGGCTCCTAATCTGGGAGGTTTTTTTTAATCTTTTTTATTTTTAAAGCTGCTGCTTTGGTTTTCCCCCATTCATGCCCATCTGTAATGATGACTTAATTCAACGTCCTTTATATTGGAAGAAGCACCTTATCTTAACCCATAGACGGAATCCTCTTTTGAAAGAGGAAGAAATCAAGAGGCAGGTTACACTACCTTTCATGTGCTTGGAGGCAGGGCTGTTAACTAAGGCAGGGAGACTGTAGCTTTATCCCAGCGCACCAAAAGTTTAAGGGTGCCAAAATCGACCGGCGAATGTTAGGAAAATAAATGACACTCCTCCCAAGATGACTCATTCCCCCCCTTTTAAGCAAGCATGAGCTTTCTTTTGTGTGGAGGGCTCCTTCTGCTCTTCCTCCTTTTTTCTCAGTGGTGGCTCATGCCTGTTGAACAGGGCTGGCTGGTGCTGGTTGCCCTCTGTGCTCAAGATGGCTAGTTACTGCTTAGCTTGGAGGTAACATGTAGGAAAGGAAAGGATGCTCTGAAGCCAAGCCGCGCTCCCTTTTATTTTGGTGAAACGGCCTTCGCTAACAAGCTCTCCCTGAGTTGAATCTGGAAGGCTTGGAATCATCCCAAATTCTTCGGGCTGTGCAGAATTGCTTTAAAACATCTGGCCGCTTGGGATGCCTTGCAACATAAGCAGATGTGGCGCAGGATCATAGCAGGGTCGTTTCTGACAAACCCAAACCTTTGTCTAAAAATAACAGTTCTTGAAATAAAAGTCAGCCGAAGAAGCTAGTTCCATTTTTAATCACAACTACACTTCCTAATGAGCAAGAACTCTTGAGAGCTGGAGTTTAAAGTTTCTGACTGCCTTTTTGCCATAACTTGGCCCAATCGGCTTTTAATTGGAAACAACCGTAGCGCTTCTGGTGGTTTTCGTGAGATCCAGCCGGCGTTGGAGCATTGAGAATGGCGTGAACTGTTCAGGTCTTTTTAAATCCTGAATGCAGGGAGCCTCTCAAAAACTCGGGCAGATGTGTTCCTAGCCATCTTCATCTGGAGTTTTTCTCTTGCCCTGTTCCAAACAGCACAGTTCAAGGAGATTGTTGATAAACTGGAAACAATTTAGGGGGAACCTACAAGGATGATAAATGACCAAGAGGGGAAGGCTTAAGGAACTGGATGTGTTTAGCCTAGAGAAAAGACGATTAAGGCAAGAGGGAGAGAGAGATCTTGGCAGTTTTAAAACATTTGTTTTCCAGATCAGTCGAGGGAATGGCATTAAGCCATGTGCTTTTTAAGACAGCAAATATCCTATCGTATAATTCACCTGGAGCAAATCCCGTTGAACACAATAGGGGAAAGCGGGTCCTGCATGAGGTTCCCGCATTGGAATCCCTGAGGAGGTCTTTTGCTTTCTGATTTGGTTAAGGTGTGAACGAGGGTCTTGTGCAGGGGCAGGGGGGGCAGAGATTTCACCTCGTCCCATTCCGAACCTCGGAGGGATTTGCAAAGAGCTGGGTGGGTGTGTCCAGTTACGCCAGCACTCATCCACTGGCCTCTGCCATTATTGACTCAGACTGGGAGTGGTGGCTCTTCGGGATCTCTGAGAGGACATCCTTTCCTAGCTCTAGCTAGCTGGGAATTTTGAAGATCACACCTGAAACCTTTCCTCTGAGACCAGTTTCCAGGCTTGAGAAATTAGCCGCAGGCCCCGTTTGTGCCATGATCTCTTGAAGAGAGAACGGGCATTAAAAGAGATGAACCTAAGACACATTCCTGTGGCTTTGTGGGGCCCCTTCATCTGACCACGCTCCATGTCTCCTGCTGTAAATCTTTTAAGGCACCATTGATCCAACAGGCTAATGCCCCCACCTTCCTGGGAACATCGGGGTCCATGTTAACTGGTGTGGCCTGTTAGTCCTTTGCATGCGGTCAAGGAGTGTCCCACTGAGAAATCTCCCTCAGGACAAAGAGTTCTCAGGCAGCACATCCTGGACTTAGTCCTGAGACTTAAGACCCACCTTGGGCTGCTTCTGGTCAGATAGCCCAGTGCCTCAGACCCGATGGACCAGTCGCCTAAAAGGTTTGTGTCAGCTTCCATGGAGGGCCCGTTAGCTCCTGTTCTGCTCAGCGACTGTTTAGGACAGTGGTGGCGAACCTTCGGCACTCCAGATGTTTTGGACCACAACTCCCACAGTCCTTTGCCATTGGCAATACATGCACGGAATTCTGGGAGTTGTGGTCCAAAACATCTGGAGGGCCAAAGGTTTGTCACCATTCATTTAGGACTTTCCTTTGCCCATTTGTGGCCCAGGTGGCTACCTGGGGAGTTTAGTTGTCAGTTTTCACACATGCTGGCTTCTCCTAGCATCTCAACATAGAATGTTTTAAAGCAAAGACCCAAAGAAGCCACCTGAATGGTATGTTGCAAAGGTGGCTTGTAGGACTAACCAGAGTTTGTTTCACAAGCTCTCCTTTGCATGTAGCGACAAGCCAGGATTGATGGAAAGCCAAAAACAAACAAACAAAAACCTTCCAGAATGTATTTTCTGACCCAGGAAGGGGGAAAGCAGAAGCCTGTTCTAAGATAACACAAATCACAAACTCAGCTGTAGACACAGCCTGCTTCTTTCACACTTTCTCAAGAGTAACATGGAGCCATCAACCTGAAATCAAATCACTTCCCACTCTCCCTCCCTGCTATGAGGCAGCATCTGCAAAGCTCTTGAGTGCTATCTTATGTCAGAAGGATGTATATATACGTGGTCATTACTGGTTCCCCCTGCTTGTTTTGTTATTTTAACTGTCTGGCTCTGTAAAACCAAAGCATCTGAGTTGAACTCCAGCCAAACCCAATTTTGCCTGCTTGCGGATCCCCAAAGCCTGATGACACTGCTGAGGAATGGCTCAGAAATATTAGCTGGTTTCTGGAAACAAATAGCCTCTACTTGATGTTCAACGTGGAAGCCATGTGAAACCGTACATCCTGGGAAGGAGGTGAAGGCTTCTAGGTTGAAATCACATGACAGACCCTTGCTTCGGGTGTTCAGCTGAGGGGTGTCTTCATTTGGGCAAAGCACCATGTGTGGCTGCTTGCCGTGAGCTTCGAGTCTGTTGTGTGAGGCTTCAAAGGCCAACTATGGTTTGATCAGAGCTTAGTTGGTGTCCTGCTGTTCCATCATTCAAGGTGGCAAACCCCAGGTTCCCTACCTGCTTTTCTCGTCACAACCACCCTATGAAGCAGAATGGGGGGGGGGAAAGTCCTTGTGGCACCTCCATGCCTTTATTTGGCTCGTGTTTTCATGGTCTACCCTCTCCCTTGTCCAACGCGTCTTGATTGTTACCCACAGGGTCAAACAAAGCTTGCTACCCTTCAAGAATGCCTTTTGCTGACAGGGTAAAAGGGTTACAATTCCCAGGAACCTGTAATGCACGTTGGACTTGGAAAGAGCACGTTCCTGGCCTGAGAAAGCTTCGTGGCTGTGGAGGAGTTGGAAGGCGAGCCTCCCGCCATCTTTCTCTCAACTCAACGCTCTGGCGGTTATTCCGCTCTGACCGATTCCTCTTTTGCTTTCCCATTGCAGTCAGATGGGACCATCCTGGCCATTGCGCTTCTGATCCTCTTCCTCCTCCTGGCACTTGCGTTCCTGTGGTGGTTCTGGCCACTTTGCTGCACCGTGGTAAGTTCTTCCCACCGTCCAACAGGATTTGAGCCCTGCCCTCGCGGGTTCTCCTCTGGCCCCTCTAACTGGTGCATGATGGAACTTGCCTGCTGAACTGAACGCGGCAACCTGTCTTGTGGGAACTGCTAGACCCGTGATGGTGAAACTTTGGTGCTCCAGATGTTTTGGACCACAACTCCCAGAATTCCGAGCCTGGATTGCCAATGACCAAGGACGGTGGGAGTTGTGGTCCAAAACATCTGGAGTGCCGAAAGTTTGCCACCACTGGGCTAGACAGCTGTGTGCCATTTCTATGGAACTTGATAGATAAGGATGGAGATTGATCAGCAGAGGAAAGGGAGGATGAGGGGACCAGGTGTTCCGGCAGACCACCCTGTGGGGTGAGGAGGAGGAGAGAAGATAGATAAAAGATGGAGTTTAAGAAGAGGTATTATGGGCTGCAAAGAGGAAAAGAGAGGATGACACTGAATTTGATTTTTAAAAGGATCCATTCTGTTTTTAGTGTTATAGAAAGTATGTTTCTCTGAAATTTAAAAAAATAATCATAATAACACCAAAGCTGCTCTTGAGGTGACATCAGTTGTGCACCTTTACTCCAAAGAGATCATGGAAAGAGGCTGTATTTATGGAAGGCACCCTCCCAAATGTCAAACATCTTGCAAAGAGAAGAGCAGGATGGGAGGAAACTCCTGAAGATTATTTGGTTCTCCTCCTTTGCTTGGGTTTCCCGGAGGAGTTCAAAGTTTTGGAGAAAAGAGAGACTCATTTTTTGAAGCGAGTGGAGTCTGCTTGCTTGATATTTGCTTGATATTTGGGATGAAGCTAGAGGGAACCGAAGGCGCTGGCCTGTAACCCTCTGAGGGGCAATTAACGTGGAGTGCATACATTTTTCCCATCCGTGTGGAAGAAATAACGAGGTTAAAAAATTGTGTGACGGCCATCTTTTCCGAGCAGGGAAACAAAGCCCAGCGCCGTTTCCCAATTACATTAGGATGCCTTCCAAAAGTAAGACAAGAACAAGGCCTTGTGTAAGGAAAATAAAAGCGAAAACCATGAGAAATAATTAGAGCAAAATATTCGCCAGTGGAATCCGAACCACAGGGCTGCCATTCTCTGGGAAATGTCCTTAAAACGGGCCACACAAGGGTGTAATCATAGTTACATTCCTCGATTAAGATCCTAACACCCATATCCAGAGTGCATTTTACATTCTCGGGTTTGTTTGTGTGGTTGTTCTGTCCCGTCCCCCAAGAATGGGCTTCATCTCTGGCCGCTGAGGCAAAAAGAGCGGGATACCATGGAATGGCAGCTACTGAAAGCCTGGCTGCCTAATTAGAGATAATTAAGTGCATGGAACTGTTTCAAGCCACATAGATGGAATCGGTCACAACAATCCTAACAAGAATGTGCCAACAAAACAGAACAATGGCCCACAGATGAGAAATGATTGATAAACATTCCTACCCCCTTTCCCCCAAAGTCTGCTCCTGAAGGAGGGTCTTAGAGAGGTAGGCCCATGTGTGTGAGGAAGGATGCCAGCACACACACACACACACACACACACACACCCCTGGTGCATCTGGGATTTGGGAGCACTGCTTGTCTGGCCCCACTTTTCGTTTTCCTGGCTCTCTGGTGCTCTTGGAGAGCCGGTCAGTCGCCAGGGCTTGGCAGCTGCTTGCAAAGTCCTTGACATGCATTTTTGCAAGAAAGAATGAGAGAAAGAACAGCCTCACATTGACAGCATTTACCCCTGGAGATGTTCGGAAAGACCTCCTAACGCAAATGGCTTTTCATTCGCATGAATGCCAGGCAGGATCATCCCAGAGGTAGGTGATGGAGAGAGTTTGTTTTATCCGAGGGGGATTCCCAAACACATGCACATTGGTATGCCGGTTCCAGACAGTGGAGATTTTACTTTTGGGGACTACATAGGCCATGCTAGTTATTGGATTCTGGGTGTTGTAGTGAGTCAGAAATCAGAGCTTGCTTCCGTGTCTAAACCTCAAGTTTTAGCATATCAATTTTAGACACAAATATAGTCTTATACATGGGAAAATATTGTTACCTACTTGGAGAGTGACTCCTGGCTTTGGTTAATCTCGGCTGAACTGCAGCCAAACTCTTGTGTCACCTTATTTTCTGTCCTCATCTTTTTTAGATTATTAAAGAGCCACCCCCGCCACCTGTGGAGGACAGTGAGGTAAGTGTTATCTATTTTTTTAACAGACCTTGGCTGTGACTTTTGTGTTGTTGCTTTCCTTTCTCAAGTGATTTATTAAAAAAAGGGGGGGCTTTACCCTCTTCTTTCTTGACCACCCCCGAGAATGAGTTGCGTAAAATCGGTATGAAATCAAGGCAGTCCCTCCACGAGCTTAATCTTTTCATATCTTACAACACACCAGTTATTCTGGGGAAGAACTCAAAGCCCACTGGGATGGTCCGTTGCCTCCCCAAGGCATGCGTGCATTTATAAATATTCTGTTTGTAGAATTTATGGCATTTGCAGTGGGGGTGGGCAGGATTCTTTGGGTGCTCTTTGACCCTTGGATGGACCTGGTGCTCGATCAGAAATACAGATGCCTAAAAATATATATATAGTTGGTGCTGGTGCAGCCATTGAGAAAGGTGTTGACCCTCCTGTTTTCAACGATATCTCAAGGAAAGGGTGAGCCAAAGAAAATAGATCTCAGTGAGATGCAAAAAGGGGTTTTGAACAGACACCAGCTTTTAACGTTTGCACATCGTCAGAACTGTTTCGAAAATAGCTTCCCCCATCATCATGGATGGAATTATAGAATCATGAAGTTGGAAGGAGGCCACAAGACCATCCGGTCCAACCCCCTACTCCATGCAGGAATACAAATCAAAGGGCACCGGCCAGGTGGTTCTCCAAATTTCTCTTGGATGCCTCTAGTGTTGGAGCACTTGTCACTTTACCAGCCATGGGGATTATGGGAGTGGTTGTCTGACAGCATCCAAAGCTCTGGGTCATTTCGGCTTCCCAGTTAGACCCCGATGTAATGTGTGCTCAGTGGAAGACAGGAATGTTGTCTGGCATGAGGCTGGGAGCCTGCCAAAAATGTCTCTGCAAGAAAGCATGACTTCACCCGAGCCTCCTTCATCCCCAGTATCAAATTATTGAAATGGATTTCTTTTTAAAGAAGAAGAAGAAGAAGAAGAAGAAGAAGAAGAAGAAGAAGAAGAAGAAGAAGAAGAAGAAGAAGAAGAAGAAGAAGAAGAAGAAGAAGAAGAAGAAGAAGAAGAAGCAGCAGCAGCAAAGGACAATGAAAAGCCAGGCACTCCCCTCCCCATCCGATGTCCTTCTAGACTCACAGAGTCAGCAAAGAACCTGTTAGCCGCCCGTCTGCATGGCCAAGCTGTTGATCCAGCTTTTATCATTGTTTATTAATTTTTCCCGGATTGTTTCCTTTTTCACTCCCTCGTTTTCCTGAAAGATCTTGTTGTCAGATAGCTTAAAATAAACCCAAGGGCAAAAGGTTTTGCTCGGGGGAAGCAGGAAGCGTCTCCGTATTATTCTTGACTCCCCACCCCCCACCCCCACCCCACTGGTCCTGCTGTGTGAGCAGGGGATCAGCCCTGGTCTCGGCAGGCTCCCCTCTCTCTGTAAACCTGGACGAACCTCCTTCGGTTGTGGGCAGGCCGGAGGAGGAGGAGGAGGAGGAGGAGAGAGAAGCCGAGTCAGGGATCTGAAGGGAAGGGCGGGTGAGTTGCGTGTGGAACTTGAGCGTTATTAAGAACAGATGAGAAGCAGGTCCTGGCCCAGGGAAGGTGAAGGTTTACGGAGCACAGTTAAATGGCCGAATTCAGGAAGGCAGGCCAAGGAGAAGCCACTGGCCGAGAGCCACAGCAGGGACACGGTTGGGCGTGCGGTGACCAAAATGTGAGCATCTTACGTCGGCAAACCACAACACTTCCCTTGCACAGCCCGGAATCTCTGGAGCAGTTCTGTAAACCAAACTCGGAAAAACCCGGCTCATGGCTTCGGCTCTGAAACCCCAGCCAGGAAAACCAGGTTTCGCTGCTGCCGCCGCCGCCTCGCAAACCCAGCCATTGAGTTTTCTCCAAAAGGACCAGGGCTGCCTGTCTCAAAGGGAACAGAGCCTTTGCTTTCTTCCTGGGGCCGAATGTTCCAGGGAGAGCAGTGGGAAGCTAGGGAGCAAGCCTGACCCACAACGACTCTCCTCCACCCAGAGCTCGATGAGGACAACTAGGGGAGAACATGCCTAGCTTTGAGACTCTGCGATGCCCCGGAGGATGACCAACGTAAGGATGCTGAAGTCTTACTCAGTCACAGACTTGGAGGAAAAGTCCATCCCAGGTGACAAACCATTGGAGATGTGTCATCTCCAGACTTAAAACCAGGGTACTTCAAGGGCCAGATGCAGGGAAGTGGGATCAGGAGACAGAGATCTAGTCTCGCGTGCTCCCAGAGGCATCTGGTGGGGCCACTCTGAGATACAGGAAGCTGGACTAGATGGGCCTTTGGGCCTGATCCAGCAGGGCTCTTCTTAGGTTCTTATGTTCTTACAGACGCTTGGTGGCAGAGCGAATTCACCTAAAGGCCATATGTCCAAGTGGATCTATTGATTATTTTCAGGCCGATGTTCAGAACCAAGTTATTGACTCACTTTCCCTTCCACATTTGTGGTGGGGGGAGTAGGGCAGGATTGGGCCCTCTCTTGCCATGCTTTCCCTACATTTTCAGAGGAAAGGGACACGGCCAGGACCATTGACACGCGTGCAACACTTCCGTTGCTCAAGTTCATACTTTCTCTCTTGGTTGGAAACGCACCAACCCTACTTTTCATGGTAGATCCTGCAGAAAAGCTGACCCTGGCAGTCCGTTGCTTTTTCCGTAGTGGCATCAAAACACAAAGGCATGAATAAAGTAAAATCAGGCTCTGTTGTAGCCTTCAATGTTTGGTTCTGCTCCTTGTGCTCGGAATCTGGAATTCAGGTAGCAGCTCAAGAGAAGCCTCTTTCTCCATCTCAGAAAACAGACACCAGATGTTGAAAGAAACGGAACGTCTTATGCCTCCTGCCGTGGCTGAGGGGGGCTGATCATCACCGTTTCTTGTGCTTCAAACCAAATAATGCTGATGCAGGAAAGTGATGCAAGAAGAAGTCTTTTCTTGCAAGCATCACTGGAGCAATAGGAGAAAATTATCCTCAAACCTCATCCTTTCCACGATTATGGTCATTGTCTCCTCTGGGGAACCATTTCGGGTGGGGGAAAGTAAAGTGCAAGTAAAGATTTAGACACAGTCTATAGTAAAGTGGTGGCTCAGTGGACTAAGGCTTCCGAAAACTGTCACCTGCAAAGTCGACACCTCAGCGGTTCGAATCCCGGGTGCCACGTAGCGTAGTGAGCTCCCGCTGTTCACCCCAGCTCCTGCCAACGTAGCAGTTTGAAAGCATGTAAATGCAAGTAGATAAATAGGTACCGCTGTAAAAAGCGGGAAGGTAAAACAGTGTTTCCTTGCAGCCATGCTGGCCACGTGGCCACATAGTTGCACAACACTTGCTCTTCGGCTTGAATACGGAGATGAGCACCTCCCCTAGAGTCGGACATGACTAGCATGCATATCCGGGGTGGGGTGGGGACCTTTACCTTTGCTACAGTAAAAATTGTTTGGTCAAATTCAAGCAAGAGAGTTGGGGAAGAAAAAGGAAAACGGACCCAAACTTTTCCCAGTTTGTTTTGTTCTGGAATTTGTTTGTTTTTAATGTGTTTTGATTAGTTCTGGGAGCAGAACAATTTGAATGCTGGTGATTTGCAATGCTTCTTTGGGTCAGAGGTGATGAGCAGATGGCTCCAGGCTTCATAGCTGGAAACCAGCAAGAATTTCTGGGGGTTTTGTTATCCAGAATTATGGCGAGGGCTTTTTTTGGCTGCAAAGACGGTTTTCTCTCTTAATTCTTCTTTTTACAAAAACACAGCAAAGAAACCCTGCGGCCAAAGCAGTTTCTTTTTGTTTGTCTTTCTTTTTAAAATGCAAAAAATGGACTCTTGGGTTATTGATGCTGTTGCTTGTATCCTTAAACGCACTTTCCTGGATGCTGTGGTTCAGTTGCTGGACTCAGAGGGGAGGAGGCAGCTTCTCACCGCTGTCCTGGATGGCATCTGGCACGGCCGGGCAGAAGGCACACACACACACACACACACACACACACACACACACACACACACACACACACACACACACACACACACACACACACAGCTATGCCCGGTGGTCTTGGTTTTGCTGACTGTTTGAATTAGGGAAGCAAGTGAAGATGTTAGAACCCTGGCAGCCCCAAAGATCTATCTGTCTGTCTGTCTGTCTGTCTGTCTGTCTGTCTGTCTCTCTCTCTCTCTCTCTCTCTCTCTCTCTCTCTCTCTCTCTCTCTCTCTCTGTGTGTGTGTGTGTGTGTGTGTGTATGTGTGTGTGTGTGTGTGTATTTGCCTTGGTTGAAATATGAAACCAGAAGAGGCTGGGTTAAACCTATGGAGAACCAAAACAAAATTCTTTGCTGAATGGATGAATGGGCTTGAGTGTCTCTCACTGGGACAAACTTCTAATGGGACCATCACTTGTAGGAGAATGATGGGAAGAACGACAGAGAGAGTAGGGATTAGGCATCTCTTCTTTACTCCAAGAAATGGCCCCTTGGGTAGGGGGCGATTTCCTGTATTCTGGAACTATCGTCTGTCTCCTAGCACCACCATATTTGAGATCCAGAAAATTAAGTCACAGGTTGACGCGCCTGTATCCAGCACGCCCGTAACAGGTTTTTAGTCAAGTAGATCTTGTGTGTGTGTGTGTGTGTGTGTGTGTGTGTGTGTGTGTGTGTGTGTGTGTGTGTGTGTTGTTTAATCAGAAGAACAACCGTTCCAGTGTGTGAAACATTGCAGCGGAAACTAATAGGTCCTGGGACAGGACTCGGGGGCCGAATTTAAGCCACGAGAAGGCCTGACGGGTGGGTGCGTTGTGTGCTCCTGTTACTTTGCTCACCTGCTTTTGTGTCAGCTCGCAGGCATGGGGTGAGCAGCCAGGTGTGGGATATTAGACAGAGTGTAGGAATAAGACTGAGACGTCTCGGGTTCAAATCCCTCCTTGGCCATGGAAACGCTTAGGCGAATCTTTCCTTAAACAACTCAAATACCTTGGCAACTCTAAAAACCAAAAACCAAACCAAAAACCCCTCAAATAAGAGCAACTGGAAGGTGTGCTGTGAATGGACCCAGCCCTTTCCAATTAGAGGGGTGCCACACCTAGTTGGATTTGTCTTTTTTTCCACATAAAATGGCAGCCACTCTCCTAGTCCTGCTTCCTCTGGAGCTGAGCACATCTCTGGGCTTCTTTTATTCTAGATGTTTCTCTTGCTCAGGTGTCCCCTCAGCACCTTTCAGGCGGGTCCCTCCTGTCCAGCCAGGACAGCTCTTTCTTCCCTTTTCTCTGACTCAGTTGTCGTTTTGTGTGTGTGTGTGTGTGTGTGTGTGTGTGAGACGTTGTCGTTCCTGCCCGCTGGCTCCCTGGCGTCTCTTGCGCGGAGTCTTAAATGGCTGAGGAGGCTTTTAAAGCCCTGCGGAGAAGGCCTGAAGCTCTGGAATTTCCTGTTGTGCATCAGGCAGTAACAAAGCCAGGAGAGAAGAGAAAAGAGAGAGGGGGGACAGAGCAAGGAGGGCTGAAAGAAAATATTCAGATGGCTTTCTTCCCGGTTTTCATGCTTTTCTTTAAAAAAAAAATCCTTCTGGAAAACTTCATGCAGGAAAAGAGAGAGCGAGAGTGCAGCCTTGGCACAGACCTGAGTGTAAAAGACACAAGCAGAGGGAGGCTGAGTGGCCTCCTTAATGCAAAATACTTATTATATTGGTGCCCTCTTGAAAGTTGTGTTGCTGAGCCTCAAAGATGTTACTGGCAAGGGTACTAATAAGATGTGACAATGTGTCTGAAGATTCTCAGTCATCCAGGTGAGGTTATCTGGCAGGTGAGTCATGGTGAAAGGGTATAGATCATGCATATATATATAGCTATTTTAGTAACCCCCAGCATATCACAATATAAGCCACACAAGTTATATATTTAGGAGTAGAAATCATTCCAATTGTATTTACATGTATATCCTGTCATGCAAACAAACTCTGGTCAAACGTTTCCGGCCACTAAGAGGAAAGGACTTCCGTTAAAAATTGGCTGAGCCAGCCATCTAATTATTTTTGTAGCTTTGAACACAGTTAATTGCATATGAGCCAGCCAAGAGAACCTTATCTTTGTTGTGAGAGCTCTTGGCATATGAGCTGATCCTCCCAGGCACTCCCAGCCCGTGTAAGTCAGTTCAAACACCACAGCAATTAAGAACCCAGGAATACAAAATAAATGGCCAAAGATGTCAATTAGTGTTTGATGCATGTAACAAATGTATGTGACGTAAATTCGGATGGGCGGAGGGAAAAGAGTGCTGGAAAAATCTATAAGATATCTCACCTTTCGTTTCTGGGGTGGACTCCCCACCCGAACTTGCGTTGAGTGGGGGCTCCCTTGGTTGACAACCAATAAATCTTGTTTTCTGTCTACAAAGACTCAGACTGCTCATTGCATTCTGAAAAGCTCTAGCACGCCGGCAACGAACCCCCAGAAATTTCTATTCCTTTCAATGGCAACTGGACTTATTTACTTTTCTTGAGAGATTGAAATGTTTTGGTACCTCTCCAAACAGCTTCGTCAGTCTGACTGACAGAGCTGCTTGAATAAGTAGTGAAATGTTTCGATCTCTCAAGAAAAGAAGATAAGTCCCGTTGCCATGACTCCTCTTCCAGAAGATGTGAAAATGGCACTTCGACTTGTGTCTGCCAGTGCTTGGGAGGGTACAGGTGGTGGCCGCTGCCGTTTCTTCCCCTCTGTTCTGTACTGGTTAGGCCTTGTCTAGATTCCTGGGTCCAGTTTATATGGTATTCCCCCTCCCTTGTCCTTCCTTGTATTGTTCTGGACAGATTCCTGGAGGAGAAGTCCATCCCAGGTTACAAACCATGATGGAGATGTGTCATCTCCAGGCTTAAAACCAGGGTACTTCAAGGGCCAGATGCAGGGGAGTGGTACCAGGAGACTGAGATCTAATCTCGTGCTCTCCCTGAGGCATTTGGTGGGGCCACTGTGAGATACAGGAAGGTGGACTATATGGACCACCCTTCTTGGCCTGATCCAGTATGATGGCTCTTCTCAGGTTCTTATGTATATACTTTGGTTCTTGGGTTGAGAGGGGGTTGGGCTCCCCTTGGGTGCTCTGCTGGATTCCCTGACGCTTTCAAGGCACATCATTGGCAGCTGTTCTTTTTTTTTTCCTAGGAAGAAGATGATGACGGTCTTCCCAAGAAGAAGTGGCCCACGGTAGATGCTTCCTATTATGGTGGACGTGGCGTCGGGGGGATCAAGAGAATGGAGGTAGGTGAACCCCATTACCCAGGCTTGTGGAAGTTCTTGAACAGATCAAAGTGTTCAAGTAGAGCTTGCAAGTGATTATGGCTGTTAAACAGGAATAGCTAATCGAGACATTGATAAATTCTGTTTGCGCTGTGTTAGGACATTCACAAAAAGAGCCCAATGAATCCTAGTGAACAGCCTCTAAACTTGGCTTCCATGCACGGGTGTTTGCTGGTAACCACGGTGGAGCAGATGTCTTGTCCGGTTGCCTCCATCGGCAACGGTTTCCTGGCAGCCAGAAAGAAAGAAAGTAAAGCAACACAGCTGCCTCTTAGAAAGGACCAGATGCTGCAGCTCACCTAGCTGCCTGTTGGCCTGTTTTCCCACACCTTCAGCTCATAGTTTCAGGTGATGTGCCTTTTAGCTTCATGTAATTCACTGCTTTGCATTGGCAGCTGGCACAGAGATGTGGGCATCCCAGGGGGTTGGGGGTGGGTGGGGTGCTGGACCTCTTTTCCAGAATTTATCTCAGCCAGAAGTAGATGATTGTTCTAAGAGTATTTTGGGCCTAGTAATTGCCACATTGAGGGGAAAAGTGTGATCTGCTTCTATCAGTGAACCTGTTTGTTATTTATGTATTTAAAATAGTTATCTGCCATCTTTTTCCTAAAGGATCCAAGGGGACCTGCAGTATTAAAAGACACCAACTTAAGAGCCAGATAATAAAATATTGCACTATTAAACTAGTATCATATTAAAATTTGCCATGAGAAACCAACAGAATAAAATGCTTCCTTTTTTTAAAAAAAAAACTTGGTTTTTAATTTTCATTTTTCTTCTGTTTTATGATGCATATAAACCCTCCTTGGCACTTCCAACTCTGGGTACGGGTGGCAATGTGAAATAGGACTAAAAACAATAACAAGTTGGATTCCACCTAACTGCTGCTGATTCTGAGTCAGTGTATCTGCTGTTGTTTATTGTTTTAAATTGTTATTTCTTGGTTACAGTGTGGCAAACCGCCCTGAGTGGCTTTGGCTGCCTGATGGGTGGTTTGTGTCGTACATCTTCTTTCTGCAGATATGGGGGCTGCTCCATCCATCCATCCATCCATCCATCCATCCATCCATCCATCCATCCATCCATCCATCCATCCATCCATCCATATGTACATTTGCCCGCCTGCCCATACGTACATACATACATATGCCATCGTCCCATGGCTTGTGTCCATCGTCCAGATGCTTTTTGAAGGAGAGCAATGCCAAAGAACCATGATGGCACATGTCCTTTGCCAGCTGAGTAGAGATTTCTTCAGTCAATGAGCTGGCCAGAATCAAGGATGTTCCTGGGACCTCCTTGCAGAAGATGGCCTGGAATCCCTCCTGCCCCCACCTGGATGAGAGCAACAGATTGGATGCCCCATGGATGGAACAGGTTTTTGTAAGCTCACTTCTCTCCCCTTTCCTCCTTTTCAGGTCCGTTGGGGAGAAAAGGGTTCGACAGAAGAAGGGGCGAAGCTGGAAAAGGCCAAGAATGCCCGGGTCAAGATGCCGGAGCAGGAGTACGAATTCCCGGAGCCCCGGAGCCTTGGGAACAACATGCGGAGATCCACTTCACCACCCAAGTGGTACTCACCGATTAAGGTACACCCCTGAAAGATCTTTCCCTCCACCCATTCACCCACGCATAAAATAAGTCCCAACTGTCACAGCCAGGGCAGAAATTCTTCCTTCTGTTTCTGCTCAGAAGCAGAAGAGAAAAAACATGCTTGGGTTGGGGTAGGGCCCACGGCAGAGGCAGGACGCATGGTATGCATGCAAGTGGACCTGGGTTCAACCTCTAACATCAACAGATGGGCATCGCAGAGAGCAACTCAGCCTGAAACCTTAAGAACATAAGAAGAGCCCTGCTGGATCAGGCCAAAGGCCCATCTAGTCCAGCTTCCTGTATCTCACAGTGGCCCCACCAGATGCGTCTGGGAGCGCACGAGACTAGATATCTGTCTCCTGATACCACTCCCCTGCATCTGGCCCTTGAAGTACCCTGGTTTTAAGCCTGGAGATGACACACATCTCCATCATGGTTTGTAACCTGGGATGGACTTCTCCTCCAGGAATCTGTCCAATCCTCTTCTGAAGGCGTCCAGGCCAGATGCCATCACCACCTCCTGTGGCAGGGAGTTCCACAGACTAACAGCACGCTGGCAGCCTGGAGGATCAAAGGCACATTTGTCTGATCCTGTTCTTTTGTGGAACTGCCAGCAACCCATGTTGGCATGTCTGAGGTCCATTTTGGGGGCTTGCCTGGTCAAACCTTTGCACGTCTCCATCTGCATCTACCTCTGCCTGCATTCAAAAATTCAAAAACAGACTGCAAATCCTGTTCCGACACAGGACTTTCGCTCAGAAAGATCTTAGCCTTGTTTCAAGGGACAGGATGATTGAGGAAGCCCCTGAAGGAAGCATGAAAGAGAGTCCCTGTTTTGCCAATGGGTGCCATCCGTGTGTCATCTTTCAGATTTGCTGAAGTCATCTATGGATTTCAAGTCCAGATTTGCATGTTGTATCCTCATCCTGTTCAAATTAGAGATGGATACAAATGGCTATCATTGCAGGATAGAAGAAAACATTCCCCAACGTTTGGGGGGCCTTTGGCTCCAGTGAATCATTCCATCACTGTTAACTAACTAACTAATATATAATGTTCCTGCAAATATATGAACTCAGGTCTGGAATCTAGAGACTTGCTGAAAACTTTCAGCTAGCAATAAGATTGCAGATATGCTTTTTGGGGGGGGGGTAAATTTTTCAGTTACAGCTGTTCTAAAAATACCAATATTCTGGGCCAATAAGAGCAGGATCAGGTAATCTGGCTAAGTAATGTAAACAAATTGTGTTCATATGGTTTTATTAGCATTGTATTATTTATTTTACTTCTGCTGAGCCTGGGAGAGGGCTATGTTCTCTCCTGGTGGTCCTTGAGTCCTGGCAGTCTTGCTCACCCAAACATTGGGCTACTAAGATTTCAGGGTATATTTGCAAGCATGAGGACTGGAAAGATGGCTCTCAGAAAGGAATGGAAAAATTGCAATGCTCAGGAATCCAGATTCTTTGCCCAGAGGCGCACTTTTTTGCATCGTCCACATGGGTTCCCCCTGAATACAACCTGGCAGCCTGCTAGTCCCTTTGGTGCGGTCTAAGGCGGAGGTCACCAGGGCCCAAACCCCTCAGGGTTTCCAAGCACCCGTGCATGCAGAGCTCATAATGCCGCAGAGGTGCCCTCCATCTGCCAGACAGGGAACTCTCTGCTTGAGTTCTGTCCAGACCAGAACGTTGTAAGCAAAAGCAGATCCTGTTCCACCTTCTTGAGCAAAATCTGGTCTTAAAATGAAGCATAAGCTCGCCTTATAACAGCTGCGCGGAGCACAGGCAGTCTGTGCTCACCCTACAAAATGTTTGGGGTGAGGCATCCACCCATGTTAGTTCCAGCAATTAGGCGTCACCCTGTTTTCTAAGCCTGTGTCTTTATTTGCCTTTTGCGTCTTGGGTTCCTCAGTGGCAGCATTTGCTTTTGCAAGTTTTCCCTCAACCATCTTTTTCTCTTTTTTTCAAACTTCTCCAAGCCTCTCACTGGTCCCTAGGGAAAACATGGGGGTCTACATTGGTCTTCCTTTGGGCAAGTTTTTTCTTAGGATCTTCCTAAAAGGGACCTCCATGTTTGGAGGCAGTCTGTAGCTGATGACCTTCTCCACAGCATCATGGCCACCTCTGGAGAAATAGGACCCTGTTGGCCCCTGAACTGGCAGGATTTGTCCCTTTCTGTAAGCCAGCCGCTTGGCTAAGTCAGCATCCAAGCAGTGTTTATTTTGTTTCCAGGGAAAGCTGGACGCCCTCTGGGTTCTGCTGAGGAAAGGCTACGACCGAGTATCTGTGATGCGACCACAACCAGGAGATAAGGTATTTATTTATTTATTTATTTATTTATTTATTTATTTATTTATTTATTTATTTGACTTGTATACCACACCATCAGGCAACAAAGGCCACTCTGGGCAGTTCCACCTTCTCTCTCTCTCTCTCTCTCTCTCTCTCTCTTTCTCTTTCTCCGATAAGTTGGTCTACATATCTCTAGAGCCAGGAAAGGGAGCCTTTGTTCCATGACTCTAAATTGATCCATTGGAGATTTGGAGGGTGTCCCCTGCCTTTTTTTCGTACCTCCTCCTTGCCTCACATTTGGGTATCTCCACCCCACCCCCCACCCCCCATGTGCCTCTTGCCTTCCCATGGGGAAGAGAAGCGGCCCAGTTTGAGAAAATTCTGGATTCTTTCATCAGTGGGATGGGCTGAC